>CM053507.1:98291073-98666304 GCA_028627145.1 Eidolon dupreanum
CCCTCCCCTCCCCTCCCCTCCCCTCCCCTCCCCTCCCCTCCCCTTCCCTTCCCTTCCCTTCCCTTCCCTTCCCTTCCGTCAATTCAGTATTCTAATGTCTTCTGATTAATTTTATATCCTTTTCTTTTTCAAGCTAAACACTGAATAAGCTTAGCAGAGGCCTTCTAGTCTCTCTACTTTGTTGCCAGAGGATTTGCCTTCCTTCTTTTTAGCCTCCCTATTATTTATACAAACAGCTACTGACTGAAGGAAAGCTTATCAGAGTGGGGGAGGTATCCATGTCTGAGCTTTTAAATTCTAGAAAAAGGGATTGTTTTGTCTAGTAAAGGCTTATGTTTATATACTCTGGCTATGAAGTAATGCCTGCTACTTTTTATTAAAATAACCCTGGGAGATTATAGAAACTTTAAAAAAAAAAACAGTTTGATCACAATCATAAAATTCTCAAAGCCATGCTCTTTTCTATATACAGCCTTATCAAAAAGATGAAGCAGATGTGATTTAGTGTGAATGAATAACAAGGTTTATCCAACCTCTCTCTGCTTCATCATTAGCTTTAAGTTGTATCATTCATTGGTATTTGAACAGAATGCAAATTTAAATAGACAAATGACTTTATTGAGTTTTTTAATTAATAAAACTAAAATAATTTACTTAAGAGAACTTGATTCTACATAGGTAAGTTACAAAACTGACAGCAAGAAGTGTTTTGTTAGGGATAGGCAAGAAACTAAAGTGTTAGAAAGCTCTGTCTTAAATGAGGAAATTTAAATTAAATGAAAGTCAGCGTGTGTGTAAGTCTTGATTAGGAAGTATCAGCTAGGGTTGAATTGTTGGAGAATTACCTTTGTCTCTCCAGAGTTTCTGTGTAACTTGAGCTGGTATGAGTCAAATACAGAATATAGGTAGTATTATAATTAGGAACACTTGTTTTGCAGATGATCCTTCAGAACTTTTATCCTTTAGACTAGGTCCCCTCCAGGTTAAACTCGTTAATAACAGGATACTCAGACCTCAAGGCATAGGCAGGTTTAGGTCCTGCTGTTTCTTCTTCCTCTCTATGTGTTGTCTTTTTTTCTGGCTTTGGGGGAGACTCAGCATCATGTAAAACAATGTTTCTTTGAGTAAATGTTATTGCTGGGGTGATGTGAAATCCAGCATCCACCCAGCAGCATGCGGTGGGGGCGGGCGTGTGGTGTCTTCAGTTCTTCCCTACTGATGCAGCAAAGAATCACAGGTCAGTGAGATTTAGAAGATTTATTGAAAGTACATTTTAGAAGGAGATGGGCCATTCTAAGGAAGGCTGAAGCCCTGTATAGTTTGGGAGGAGGAGGTTCTCAGCCAAGAGAGCTGTAACAGCGAAATGAGAATGTCTTTATATTTGGGCTGTGATGGGAGGTCCTAGATCTGTTTGTGAGGTTACCTAGACTGACAGTGGCTGCTATATAACACTTTGCCTACTTTACACGTGTTTACCCAGAATTAAGTCTGTTATAATTAGATTCATGAACTTCCAGGCAAGTCATGATGTTATAATGACAGTATAATGAGGCTGAGATTATGGGCAGGGATAGTACTTTCTGCACACGTTTGTGGTTGGTTTAGCTAGCGCTTTTATGGCCTTTGTGCTCTTGGATTTGGGGTAATTTATAACCCTAAATCAGATATTTTTGGGAGGTCCTTAAGGAAGGTCTTTAAGGGAGATTTCTGTGGTTACAGTGCTGGGCCTTTACTCCTGTCGATCATGCTTGCCTAACTACCTAATGTAAATACGATCTGAATTGTTAATAGGTAACTTACAAATGTTCTTGTGGAACATGTTTTCTTGATTTGGGAATTGTCTGTGCTGAATTGCCTTTTAGTAATGGGCTTCCAAAAGCTCTACTGAGTTAATTTATTGTGTATATTAAATATGCTAATAGAAACTAGCTGCCCAGTTACTGAGATAAATAAGCAGTCCAGAGGCAACAAATAAGAAAATTTACGGTCTTATGCTTGGCAGCAAGCCCAAGGCACTCTAAGACTGTTTTATTTGTGCTATTGCTGCCACATTCCTTTCTTTTTCCTCATCATTTCTGTCTTTGCCCCAAAGCACTAAGCGATAGTTTGCTCTAACAATTCCTGGGCTTATGTACAGAGAGATCAGAAAGGGAAGTCAGCCTATCAGAGGGCAATGGAGTGTGGAGGCTTGAACACTCAGTGAAAGAGAGCACATACGGGACTAAATGTAGAAGAGTTGGTCTTGGGATAGTTAAATAGAGACCTACGTAAATAAATATACTAATGATAGTTTATTCTCCTTTCTATTTTCATTTGTGTTGCCTCTGTGTTTTTTTTTCCTTTGAGGACACATCCACAACATCCATTGATATTTGAACCAGAGAATATGCAAGAGTTCTTTACATCCCACTTCCCTTATTTAATGGAGATGTACAATCATACGACTTTGGGGGAAGGGGGTTAAATGTTATTTTTAGACTAAAAGAAAATAAAACAATCAGTGCTATCATGATTGTGTTAAACAGGAGCTCTTATACCTGTATGGGAACTAAATTATTAAACCTTTTGGGAAGCCATTTACCATTATACAACAAGAGGTTTAAAATATTTGTGTCTTTTGACTTAGAAATTCTACTTCTAAGAATTTATTATAAAAAAAAATCATAAATATAGAGAAGGCCTTATGGACAATGGAATTTGTCAAAATGCTAATTACTGGTACTAAAACAATGATAATCTGATGTCCAACAGTAAAGAAATGGTCAAGGAAACCCCCAGTCAACCGTTTGTTTTATAGCCATTAAGAATGATTATTAGAAGTATAAAGGAATATGAAAGATGGTTTTGATAATAGTGTTCAGTGGTGACAAAGGTGTTGTGGAGCTTTGTCTATTCAATATGATTACAAATTGGTAAAAGATACTTATGCTTGGAAAAAATTAAGTATTTTAAAATGTAAGTGATTTCTGTTTGGATGATGAAACTATGATTTTTCTTTAATGTTATGTACTGTTTATATAGTAGGGAGAAAGAATGTTATCTTCCAACCTTGCCACTAAAAAGATTATTTTCCTTACAGCCTTAAACAGCAATAGTAAAAGTCAATCTGCAAGCATTGGAATAAGACTTTTGCAAAAGAACATTGTTCATCATGGATTCTCTACCAGAAGAATTTTTTGTGAGGTAAGGGACGGATTGAAAAAATCCTACTGCATTTTTTGCATTCTGAAGACATAACATTTATCTCTTCCATATAACCTCGGAAAGCTAGTGTGAATGAGATACCCTTATATTTCAAGACAATTTTGCAATTTTGATTATTAAGGAATGTAGCCTGGGTGAAATCTAATTTTAGAAAAAAATTTTAAGGACCACACCCTGGCTAAATAGCTAAGAATTAAAAAATGTTTTACAGCTTGCCACACTTGGGACATTCTTAACAAAATAATGTTTTATTTATCATTTAACAAGCACTTATATAGACTCATTCTGTCAGGCATTTTTTTTAAATACTTTAAAATTTTTTAACTTATGTAGACCTTATGACAACTCTATGAGGTGGATGCTATTATTATTCTCTTTTTACAGAAGATAACCTCAACATAACAGAAAATTCTTTTAGGTGGTTCAACTGGGCTCAGGCCAAAATGTCCATTTCTCCCCCTCCAATCAGGGCAAGTTTAGGCTGTCCGTACCGCTCCCATAAAATACTAAATAATAGGTTACTATTGGAGATCTCCCTCCCATCTTTAAGCTATCTCCTAATATAAGTAACATGACCTGTTAAGTTGTTATGGAAGTATTTACTAATCTTTTTGGTGCTTAGGGAATAAAGACTTAAGACAAAATTTGTGTACTTAGAATTATATTGTAGTAGGTAGATATATAAAAAGTTATATTAGGCAAAATGTATACCTGTGTGTTTTATTAGAGATGCCATGGCTGTATATAAAAAGGAAGAAGCTGATGAAGGCTTATACTGGAAGGAACAGGAAACAGAAAGGAGAGATTTATAAAACTAGATCAACCGAATTAAATGATTGCTGAAATATGAAAAAATGGACAAAAGAGTAGAGATGGCTCAAAGGTTTCAGTGACCAAAAGGATATATGTACCATTAGCTTAAATGGAGATCTCAAAAGGGGACAGGTTTAATGTGTGTGTGAAAAAGAAAGAGAGGTCATAATGAGTTCAGTTTGGGTCATGAGATTGAGGTGCTGCTAAGATGTCTGTGTAGAGGTTGTTGAGCAGATGGTCAGAAATGTATAGCTGTAGAATCAAAGAGGTATTAAGGCTGGAGATACAGATTTGGGGATCCTTATAATGGTGTGTTATTTGACTTCATGGAAGTTTGCTCACTTATTTGTTTTTATATTCATTTATTCAATAAGTATAGATTGCTTACTTTATGTCAGACGTTGAGCTACATACTTGAAGGTGAGGTAATGAATAAGTAGGACCTGATCCTTATCTGAGAGTGTTTATACATGGGCATAAATGAGATTGATTTAAGTAGAAAATATAGTAAGAAAAAAGAGGGCTAAAAATGGAACATTATGTATATTTAGGATATATTGTTATAGCTTCTCTTAGCAGCAGAACAGAGTATACAGGTGATGAAAGTGGTAGAATAGCAAAAAAAAAAAAATACTAGTTCTGGTTCTGGTTTTAGCTTTACTACTTATTGGATGTATATATAACTTAAAATAAGTTGTGTAAACTCTCTGGATATCAGTTTACCCTTCTATAGAGTAAAGTGGCTGCTATCTATGGCTCCTGATATGCCTTCCTGTTCTTATACCAGGAACATGGTTTGATATGGTTAATGTTTACAGTTCTGTATTAAATATTATTAAAATAATAAATGAATGAGAGGAAGAGAGCTAGTCAGTGGTACAAAGTAAAGTGGACAGCTGGGAGGGCTAGGAAGAGAACCAGTAGCAGCAAAAAATACAGAGGTTTTCAAGGAGGGTATGATGGACAACAATAAATGATACAGAAAATCCAGGTAGAATGAGAGCTAAGACAGAGCTGTTAGAAGAGCAAATAGGATTTCATTAGTAACCTTAATAGAGCAATTTTAATGTTAGGGAGAGAATGAGGATTACACATCAAAATTTGTTATGGAACCTATGGAAAATATAGTAGCTCATTTCTCACACTTTTTGATTAAGAAACTCTAAAGTAGTGTTTAGACATCTGGGTGTTTTAAAATTTAACAGGTGATTTTAATATGCATCTGGGCTTGAGAACTATTGAACGAAGGTATGAACAATCATGAAATGGAGTAATAAGGAAGTAAAGTATACATTTGAGACCATTTGAACTCTTGTTTCTCAAACCTTGAGAGGCTTCAGAATACTGCTGCAATATTTTTCATTAGTTGATAACACAAGGAACTTCCTTGTGTTTCTTTTTGGTGTGGGGTTTAGAAGGCAGTCGCCAGGTTTTTCTTTTCTACCTTTGAAAGAACATTGAGAATCATTATGAAATATTGTGTGTATAAATCTTTTGTTGAAACTTTCACAGTGTGGATAATACTATACTGTTTATTTGTCCCAGTTTTCCCTCAGAAAATGTTTGCACATAGTAGATGATAATTGATTTTCTGTCAAATGAGTACATAAACGTGAAGTAAATAGAGATAATATTTATAAAATATAATTCTGAGTAAATCAATCCATTGATGTAAGTTTCTCACCTCAGTTTTATCTCTGCAAGTGTATGTATGAAATTAAGATCATTATAAATGATATATGACTGTATGTTATAGTTCTTATATAGATCCTTTATAAACTTTTATTGTCTTCATAAATATACACATGCACGCACACAAAACCAAACGTCAACCTTTTCAAGAACCTTTTTTCTTTACATTGATTCAGTGCTATAAAATTAACTTTTTTCTATTATTTTGGTCTATTGTGTGTCTATTTAAAGGTGAAAAGTTTTTTTCCATCAGTTTTCTGTTCTCTCTACTACCATACGGTAAAGGCATGGCATAATTTTTTTGTGTCCCTAAAGTGATATGGCATCTACCACTGTTATTAGTCTTTGATGCATAGTGTTTACACTTCTGAAACTTTCAGACAAAAATTCAACCATTAGATTCTTTACTACTACAATTGTATTCTTTGTAAGAAGATGCTCTGAATATACCTTTCTTTTTCATTTAAAATAGGGATCCTCCTGTCGCGGAACAGACTAAGGAGGAAACCGAGAATGAGGTAGAAAAATCAACTGATCCATTGGTAAGAGAAGATTTAATTTTCATTAACTGTTAGTTAATTAATAATGACTAACTATGTAGAGAATGCCATGCTAATTCTAATTAGTTTAATTATTTGTTAAAAATTTGGAGATAAGTCAATTTTTATACCTTAATAAGTAAAATTACGGTCATAATTAAATCTTTCCTTGATAATTGATACTTGTGTCTCAAAGTTATCATTCAGTGGACCAATCCTCACTTTAAGTTTAAATTAATAGGTAGTTAAATTAACTGTCCCAGAAGCACCCCAGCCAGTCACTTTTAAGAAATCTCTTATTTGTCCTTCAAAAACAAAATTCAAACAAAATGAAAATAATATACATACAAAGAAAAAAACAGAGAATTTTATATAGAAATTTCACTGAGTTATTTCTTAAGTCTCTTCCCTATTTTTATCATCTTTACTGTTAGAACTTCCTGTTCTCAATGAATGCAAATAATTAAATTGTACATTAATATAAGCTTCTATTGCCAATGACAGTATACTTTATGGTAGATTTAATGTGTTTATATTTAATGAAAGCTGGTTGAATAGGTATTTGTTAGTTTCTTGTTCAGGCAATTTTTACCTTTACATAGTTTTATATAATGATTGATATTCACATGTTAATAAAGTTTGTAAAAGTTATCCAGCAACTTAGGAAGAGAAAAAATATAAACATAAAATAACTACAGTATTCACTTGCATAGGTTATCACCATTAAAAGTGTTGCAGAGGTAATAATATATACAAATGTACGTAGGGATGTATGTTGAACCAAGGAAATTAGATCCAGAAAAGATGTTTCTAGATACAGATTTGGAAATAAAGAAGGTAATGGAGCTGGAAACTTTGACCTGAATTTGATTTAGATGCTAAATCAGTTTTGCAAAAATGGATTGGGAACCAAATATTTTGACAACTAACTTTAAAAAAAAATAAATTGTGTTTATAATAAGATATGTTTAATAGCATAAAGCTTATAGTATATTCTGTTGAAAAAATTTTATTTATGCCATAGTCTCACTTATGTTCAATTTAGTAATTAGTGTAGATGATTCTGCAGTGACATTTGACTGCAGTGTTAACCTTTAGTTTGAAATATATGCACTGATGGTGGTCATTCTTTATAAGGGCTTGTCTAGTTACTTTATGGAAGTTTTTTTTTTTTTTTAACTTTTCCAGAAATTTCAAACCTACAGAAAAAGTTGCAAGAATAGTACAACAAACACTCATATACCCTTCACCGAGATTTTTGTATAATGAAGTATTATAAATTGTAAGGTATATTTGTTGGATATTGCTGGGGGATGGAGGAATCTTAATTTAAGACTTAAACCTGTAAGGGGAGAGTAGGAAGATAGTCTTATTAGTTCCTAGTTACAGTTCGAATCACCCATACCAGAGCATTTTCAGTGACTCCAGCTCCATGTGGACTCTGTACTAAGAAGCTGTTCTGATATTCAGAGGTCAGCAGCATCATACTCATATTCCCAAAGTTTTAGCAGTGTATAGGAACCATAGTATCTCATTAAGGTTTGAAGGAAGGCCATTATCCATCTGTTCTAAGACCTTATTCATTTCTATTACCTACCCATTCCTCACAACTAATGTAAAACCAATTCTGAGAAATAGTTTTCATAATATATGTAGAATAACCTATGTAATATTTTAAACATTTTTTTATGCCTTAAATGGACCAACTCATTACATGCTGTATATTTCTTAAGAGAAATTTTTTAAGGCCTAAGTCACATTTAAACCTAAAATCGTTCGTATTTCCCATCCTACTACTGTACAAAAAAGAAAGGTGTAATTATTTCTGTATTTGAATCTCTACTCTGTTTATAACTTTCAAATTAATTTATAATGGCATTCCCTGTATTAAAGCTTCTTGACTTTTGGTCTTAAACTTCCTGCTATGTTATAAGTTCCTTGAGAGCAGAGAGAATGTCTTGTTCTTATTAGGATTTTCTGTAGTCTGTCACAGTTATAGTATGTAAAGGCACTTTGTACTTTTTTAAAAAATACTTTGGCTGTTTTTAATATTAGCCAAGTATAACTGTGTAAGTTTTTAATGTCTTCTAGGACAAACGAGAAAAGGACATACCTACTGATCTTGTCCCTGTTAACCTACTATTAGAGATGAAGAAGTTATTGAATGCAATTAATACTCTACCAAAAGGTGTGGTCCCTCACATCAAAAAGTTCTTACAAGAAGATTTTTCCTTTCAAACTATGCAGGTAAGATCATAATTGGTTCTCTGGGCAGAAGTGCAGCTCTCAGTATCTGTCTATATAGGAAAAACACATTATATTTGTTGTCATACTACTGTCATACTCACAACACTTCTAACACTAGATAGGTGAGTTTATTCCCACACTGATCAGTTCTCTGAGACTAGCTGAGTGTCCTGTAAGTCAATGAAATTCTGACACCATCTGCCTTAAGTTAGCATCAGATCCCACAGGTTAAGGGCATAGTGCCATAAGACTGCCCCCATTTCAGATGTCAGTCACCAGTACTAGGTTGTCCCCAGTAGTTCTGACTGACTGGCTACAAATTGGGGTTCCCACAACCCCCTTTTGGGTACAGCGATTTGTTATAACAGCTCACAGTACTAAGGGGAACACATTTACTATTACATAATAAGGTATACAATAAAGGATCCAGATGAACTGCCAGGTCAAGGTCTGGAAGGGTCTTGAGTGCAAGAGCTTCTTCTCAGTGGATTGGGGTGTACCACCCTCCAGGCACTAAACTGGAAGCCTTTATTTCTTTTTCTTGTCCAATTGCTGTGGCTAGGACTTTCAATACTGTGTAGAATAAAAGTGGTGAAAGTAGACATCTTTTTCTTGTCCCTGATCTCAAGGAAAATGCTTTTAGCTTTTCAGCATAGCGTATGATGTTAGCTGTGGGTTTGTCATATATGGCCTTTATTATGTTGTGGTATGTTCCCTCTATTTCCACTATTGAGAATTTTTATAATAAATGGATGCTGGATTTTGTCAAATGCTTTTTCTACATCTGTTGGTATGATCATATGATTTTCATTCTTCATTTTGTTTATGTGGTGTATTGTGTTAATTGATTTTTCAGATATTGAACCAACCTTGCATCCCAGGAATAAATCCCACTTGATCATGGTGTATGATCTTCTTGGTGTACTGTTGAATTTAGTTTGCTAATATTTTGTTGAGGATTTTTCCATCTGTGTTCACCAGGGATATTAGACTATAATTTTCTTTTTTTAAAATGTCTTTTTCTGGTTTTGGAATCAGGATGATGTTGGCCTTATAGAATGAAGTTGAGAGCCTCCCCTCCACTTGAATTTTTTGGAGTAGTTTAAGAAGAATAGGTGTTAGTTCATCTGTGAAGGTTTGGTAAAATTCACCTGTGAAGCCATCCTCTCCAGGAGTTTTGTTTGTTAGCGTTTTATTGATTACTGATTCAATTTCGTTTGTAATAATTGGTTTGCTCAGATTTTCTGTTTCTTCTTGATTCACTCTTAGAAGATTATATGTTTCTAGTAATTTTTCCATTTCTCCCAGATTGTCCCATTTGTTGGCGTATAATTGTTCATAGTATTTTCTTATAATCTTTTGTATTTCTGTGATGTCAGTTGTCACTTCTCTTTCATTTCTGATATATTTATTTGGGTCCTCTCTCTTTTCTTCTTGATGAGTCTGGTTAAAGGATTATCAATTTTGTTTATCTTTTCAAAAAACCGGCTCTTGTTTCATTGATCTCTTGTATTTTTTTTTAGATTATTTTGTTTATTTTTGCTCTGATCTATATTATTACCTTCCTTCTACTCACCTTGGGCTTTATTTGCTATTCTTTTTCTAATTCCTTTAAGTGCAAGGTTAGATTGTTTATTTGAGACTTTTCTTGTTTCTTTAGGTAGGCCTTTATTGCTATGAATTTTCCTCTTAATACTGCTTTTACTTTGTCTGATAGATTTTGGGTCATTGTGTTTTCATTTTCATTTGTCTCCAGTTATCTTTTCATTTCTTAATCTCACTGTTAACCTATTCATTGTTTAGTAGCATGTTATTTAGCCTTCAGTGTCCCAGAGGTTTTGGGTCATGTGTTTTCATTTTCATTTGTTTCTAGTTATCTTTTGATTTCTTCTGTGATCTCATTGTTGACCCATTCATTGTGTAGTAGCATGTTATTTAGCCTTCATATGTTTATGTATTTTTCAGGTTTTTTTTTTGTAATTGATTTCTAGTTTCATAGCCTTGTAGTTGAAGAAGATGCTTAATATGATTTCAGTCTTCTTAAATTTATTGAGACTTGTATTGTGGTCTGTCTTGGAAAATGTTCCATGTGTGCTTGAAAAGAATATATATTTTTCTACTTTGGGGTGAAATGCTCTAAAAATATCAATTAAATCCAGCTGGTCTAGTGTGTCATTTAAGGCTGCTGTTTCCTTGTTGATTTTCCATCTGGAAGATCTGTCCATTGGTGTCATTTGTGTGTTAAATTCTTCTACATGGCTGTATTACTGTTGATCTCTCCCTTTATGTCTGTCAATATTTGCATTATATAGGTGCTTCTGTGTTGGATACATGAATGTTTACAAAGGTTATATCCTCTTGTTGGATTGATCCCTTTATCATTATGTAATGTCCTTCTTCATCTCTTATTGTACCCTTTGTTTTAAAGTGTATTTTGTCTGGTAAATATTGCTACTCCAGCTTTTTTTCATCTTTATTTGCATTAAATATCTTTTTCCATCCCTTTCTTTTCACTCTGTGTGTATCTTTTGATCTGAAGTGTGTCTCTTGTGATCAATTTATGTGTGGGTCTTGTTTTCTTATCTGTTTGGCTACCCCATATCTTTTGATTGGAGCATTTAATCTTTATCTTTAAAGCAGCTTTCCCCAACCTTTTTGGCACCATGGACTGGTGCTTCTGTGAGAATCTAATGCCTGATAATTTGAAGTGGAGCTGAGGTGGTGATGCTAGTGCTGGGAAGCAGCTGCAAATTTGAATGAAGCTTTGTTCTCTCTCCAGCCACTCACCTCCTGCTGTGCTGCCTGGTTCCTAACAAGCTACAGACTGCTGTAGCCTGGGGGTTAGGACCTCTGATTTAAAGCGATTATTGATAGGTATGTAGTTATTATAGCTATTGCCATTTTATTATTCATACTTATGTTCTCTCCCCTCCCCCTTCTTTTTAAAGAAGTTTCTTTAACATTTCTTATAATACTGATTTGGTAATGATTAACTTCTTTAGCTTTTTCTTGTCTGAGAAGTTATCTCTCCTTCGGTTTTAAATAATAGCTTTGCTAGGTAGAGTATTCTTGGTTGTAGTTCCTTGCCTTTTATCACTTTAAATATTCATGCCAGTCCCTTCTGTCCTGCAATGTTTTTGTTGAGAAAGCAGCTAACAGTCTTATGGGAACTCCCTTGTAAATAAGTAGTTGCCTTTCTCTTGCTGCTTTTAGGATTCTCCCTTTGTCTTTAATCTTTGCCATTTTAGTTATGATGTGTCTTAATGTGAGCCTCTTTGGGTTCATCTTGTTCGAGACTCTCTGTTTCCTGAGTTTGTATGTCTGTTTCCTTAACCAGGTTAGGGAAGTTTTCAGTCATTATTTCTTCAAATAGGTTCTCAATCCCTTGCATTTTCTCTTCTCTGGTACCCCTGTGATGCAAATATTTTTATACTTGATGTTGTCCCAGAGGTCTCTTAAAAAATCTTTTTTATTTTGGATTCTTTTTTCTTTTGCTGTTCTGATTGAGTGTTTTTTGCTACCTTGTTTTCCAAATAGCTGATTCAGTCTTCTACTTCATCTAATCTGCTGTTGATTTCTTCTAGTGTATTCTTCATTTCTGACTGGTTCTTTTTTATGGTTTCTATGTCCTTTCTTATGCTTGCTCTTTCTTTATTAAAGTGTCATTAAGTTCCTTAAGCATCCTTTTAACCACTGATTTAAACTCTGTATCTGGTAGATTGTTTGCCTCTATTTCATTTAGTTCTTTTTCTGGAGTTTTCTTTTATTCTTTCATTTGGGGCATGTTTCTTTGTTTCCTCTTTGCATTTGTTTCTATGTAATAGGGAGATCTGCTACATCTCCCAGTGTAGACCAGTTTCCTTCTTTAGTAGGTGCCCTGTAGGCTTCAGTGTGGCAAGTCTTCCTGATTACCTACACTGGGTGCTTCAGGAGTATCCCTTGTGTGGGCTGTGTGTTCCCCCCTATTGAGCCTTGATTTCTGTTGGCACATTAGTGGGTGAGACTGACGCTCAGGCTGACTGGCTATGAGTATTGGCCACACCCACAGCATACAAGCCACTGTGCAGGGATTGAATGTATGGAGTGGGCTCTGGTACCTACCAGTACCATCCTTTGTGTATGTCACTTGTGGGACTAATTGGGTGGTACTCTGCTGTGGCCTGAAGCCAGCTTCTGGTGGTGTTGATTCTGGGGCCTCTTAAGTGGGGCTTCTGTGTAGGCCAAGGTCAGCTGCTGCCCGTGACCAATCCTGGGCTACCTGGTAGGAGCTACAAAGCTATTTGCAGTTGGTCACTGCCTATGCTGGACCTAGAGGTCAGTGGGAGAGGCCACAGTATAAACTAAGGCTGGCTTCCAACCAGTACTGGGCCTGGGCAGCTCAGCAAAAGGCCCAGGGCACCTTGAAATCTGCCACCACCTGCCAGCTTCCTGTAAAGCTCAGCTGCTGAAGGAGTCTCATGTGGTATGGGAGACAGGGTCTCCGAGAGTTACCAGGGTGGGGTGAACTGTGTTTACCAGGTTAATGTAGATTCAGGTTTGGTGCCAGTGCTGAGCCTGGGGCCACTCAGCCAAAAGCTCAGTACCACCAAAGGCCAGCTACCACCTGCCTGGGGCCTGCGGACCCCTAAGAGTTATTCAAGAAAAACTGCAGTGCAAGCCAGGGCTGGCTGACTGCTGCCAAAAGAGCCTTTTGCTGCACCCCAGCCAAGACTGGCTGCTTGCTCCTGAAAGAGCCTCTTACTATGCATGAACTGAGGTTGGCCACCTAAAACACCTCTGGTGTTGTGTAATTTAGCTTGTGTGGGAGTCACCAGGGTGGAGCCTTGTGGTGAGAGGGAGCAACACAGGAAAGATGGCGCGTACCTGTAGGCTGCACAGGAGGATGGCTCAACACAGGGATAATGGTGGCTGTCTCTCCAGCACTTCCCCTGAAGCCATACAACTCAGTTTCTTCCTCTATGGCTCTGGTGCCTCCCAAGCTACTATCTGTGCACCAGAGCCCAGGGTGATTGTGTGCGAGCAAATGAGTCTGTGCACAGGCCCTCTAAGGGAATGCCTAGGTTTCCAGTGGCCTTACAGCTTACCTGGAGAGACAGAATTCGCATTGTTTTTTATAGCCAAAAATTATGGGGACTCCTCTTCCTAGCACTGGTGCTCCATTGAGGAGCCCACTGTGTGGCTGGGACCCATTGCTCCTCGAAGGGAGACCTCTGCCGAGTGATCCCTCCTGATTCTCAGCTGCCACACGTGAATGTGAGGGCAGCCTACTTCACCTCTTGCCCCTTATACCAGTCTCCACATGGCTTGTTCTTTATATCCGTAGTTATGGGACTTCTGTTCAGCTAGTGTTTAGGTTACCTCACCTAAAGGTAAGAAGAGAACACCTGAATGGAAAGGAATACATGTAGGAAGATAAAATGTGACAAAGCTGTAAATTTTCCCAAAATTAAAACATAAAAATATCACATAATTCAACAAAAACTGTAAAAAGATTTTTTTTGTTATTATTACTAAACGCTAATTAAAGTCCAAGTGGGAAATAAAAGAAAGAATAACTAAGAAAATTATGAAAGAGAAGTGTAGGATAGAAGGGCTTGGAATTTGCACCCTTAGATATTAAAAGTTACAGACCTCTAATAACTAAAAGATAGTGTTACTTACTCTTGACTCTACAATCAAGTCTGGAAAATAGAATGGAAATTCCAAAAATAGACCTAAATACATATGGAATTTTTATGTATAAGATGAAAGAAATTGTTAATACCAAAGGGGAAATGGATAAATCAGCAATCCCAATGGGAGAATTTAATATCACTCTCTAAATAACTGATAGAACATGAACAAAAAATTAGTAATGTTGTAGCAAACTTGATCTGAGTGACATATACATATATATATATATAAAACATTGCACCTAATGGTGTCAGAATATACATTCTTTTTAAGTACACACAGAACATTAAAAATTGACCATATGCCATTGTTCCTAAGTTAAAATATATACCTCTGATCTAAGTAACCCGTGGATCAAAGAAGAAATCACAATGGAAATTAGAGAAATTTGTGAACTGAAAAAAATATATATCAAAACTTGTGTTATTAGGTAAAAGCTGTGCTTCAAAGAATTTATAGCTTGAAATGCATATATTAGAAAAAGAAGCAAGGCTGAATACCAGTCATCTAAGCATGAAGTTCAAGAGATTAATAAAAGAACAGCAAATTAAAAACAAAGTCTAAAGATGAAAGTAATAAATGTGGCTAAAACTAATAAAATATAAAATAAATAAGGTCAATAAAGCCTACACTTGGTTTTTTGAAAAGACCAGTGAAATTGATAAATGCCTAATAAGAATGTTCAAAGAAAAAGAAGGCAAAAATAACCAAATCATGAATGAACATGAAAACACTAATACAAATTCCATAGTAGAGGATTATCCTACTTGCAGTAGCTACCTGAATTGGTTTAGAGCATCCTTTCTTCGAGAAGAACTAGAAAAACTGCTCAAAATCTTTCTTAGTAATACTTATTTGTGCTTTTCTAGCAGATCACTTAACTAGGGACTGAGATGATTTCAAGCTTTATTGCTATTCAGTGAAAATTGATCTATTTATGCTTTACACTTTGTAGCAGATACTGTCTTGCCCTTCCCATATCCTTTGGCCTCTACCATTTCAGTATGCTCTGGACAATTTCCAGTTTTCAATATCTACATCTCCATGCCCCAGGCCTTTTTTTTTTTTCCTGGAAGTGCAGAAGGCTATACTTTTTATGGCAGTTTAGAAGTCCCAAGGAATCAGTACTCTCAGTTCACTCCAGAAGACAATCAGTAAGCCTTAGGAGTTGTTAAATATCCCAGTTCTCTTTCCCCTTGAGTTGGATAATACTGAAGTTTGTATTTTTCACTGTTTTTCAGTTTCCCTGTTGTATTAACCCCAGCTACCCATGGGTAACTAGTTTAATAACACATCTGTTACTTTAAAGTCTTCTTTCCCTTCTCTGTATCACTTCCACATTCTTCTACCATTGTTTTCTGAACATTCTCAAAGAAACTATTCATTTAAATCCTTGTGTTAGAGTATGCTTTCAATTGGAATCACAAAAGACACCATTAGGGCATATTTCCTCAAGGTCCCAGCCAAAAGAATGAGGTATATACCAGGGCTCCTCTTCCTCCATAGTCATACACTCCCACTTTTTCCCCTAGCTCTGCAAGTTTGCTGAAAGCTCTGCTTAGCATCTCAGCCTCTCAGCCACAACTGAATACTACAATTGCCTAAAGAAAAGTGACTCCAAAAATCAATCTCATATCTCTGGGCCTTTCTCCTCTCTTGCATGTTGTCTCCAGAGATTTTCAGTGCCTTGGCAACTTTTCATTGCTTTCAAGCAAATGGTTTTTATATTTTGTACAGCTTTTTAAATTGTTCTGAGAAGACTGATCTGAAACTACGTAGGCTATTTGACAGAGGTGGAACTTCAGTGTTATGTTTTATATGCCTATTCAGATTAAAGAGATATTGTTAAGTGAATGGTTAGATACATGAGTGTGGAATTCAGGTTATAGTTCTGAGCTGGATATACGAATTTGGAAACTGTCAGTGTGTAAACACTACTTAATAAACATGACAGTGGTTTATCTAGGCAATGTGTGTTGATGAAGAAGAGTTTCATTAAATTGAGGATTAGGGAGACAAATAAAGCCACTAGGAAGCTAGGAGAAAAACAGGAAAACACTGTATACTAGAATCCAAGTTAAAGTATAGATTAAACTTTATACACAAATAATGTATCATTAAACATATAATGTAATTTAAGCCAAGCACTTTTGGACACAAGGCATTGGGGAATGGACACAAATGTAAGACAGTCCTTTCTTTCATTTCATCCATGTAAAAAACTATGGTACATAGTAAATCATATATTAGCTTGGTTCCAATCATATTATAGCATAAGATAGCTCACCCTGGTGTTAGTATTAAAGCTAGAATTCCTGCTTACCATAAGTTCAGAGCTGGAAGAAAGATTTTTGTTTTGCTAGAGAATAGAAGGTCTGAGAATAAAATGGGATTACCACTTTCCACTGAAGTAGGAGCGGATGTTGCCAACCCCTTTGCAGGCACAGGAATGATTTTTAATGTTTGAGGAAAGAGTTACAAAGATTTCTCAGACTATTTAAAAACAAACAAATACATGAACAGTTATATCTGGTTGTGTGGATTTTTTTAAACCATCTTTATCTCTACAAATTTTCTATAATGAACATGTATCATTTATATAATAAAAATATGTAGATATTTGTTCTAACTTAAGGACTTTTTTAACTGAATAATATTCTGCAGAGAGAAGTTGCAGCTAACAGCCAGAGTGGGGAGGAAATTGTTCCTGCTTTGACTTTACATTTCTTGATAACACAACTGGAAGCAGCACTTCGGAACGTTCAAGCAACTAATTATACTGTAAGTGTTTTCTTTTTGAAAGTTTGAAATAATGGACTTGGACAACATTTTTCAATGCGAGAACAGCTAATGCATGTTTACTTTAAGGTGTAGGTCAATTTTCCTTTTACTTCTGGAGAAAAGTAAATTGATTTTCTTCATTTGAGGTGTACTTTTTTCTGACTGCATCTCTTTAATGAGCCTATTCTATCTAGTTCCCTTCCCTACCATAAAATTGTTCATTTTAAATAAAGAGAAACTTGATAAAAATGGACTTTCCTAATTAGAAATGGAGAGACATGAACTTCAAAAACTACTTCCTTTCCCCTAATTAATGATCAGCAACTCTTTCTTCTGATATTTCTATATTTGTAAAAATTGGTACTGCTATTATCTGTTATTGAGTAATCATGTGAGATAAAATTGACAAGATAATTACATATTCAAGGTCAAATACTTTAGAAATAAATAGAAAAAGCTGAGAAAAAAAATAAAACCTTGCATTAAAACTTAGAACCAATAGTACAAGACGGTAAAAGAAAATGTCAGTTCTTTGAATAATTTGGATTAGTAAAAGTAAACTAATTTTTGCATACATGTAGAGGATGGATTAGAGTTACCTTCAAGAAAGGACTACCCACTCACCAAAATAATATAAGACACCAAATCCCATATTATAATGATGTACAAGTAGGTGGAAAAATCATCCTTATTTAGGATCCTCTGGGCTAGAGTTCTAAGAGGGGATATACAGCACCCTAAAAGAGTTCTAGATGGAGTCAAAAGAGGGGCAACAAAAATGCAGCAACACATGTATGTGTATGATGGTTCTTCCCAGGGACGCCCATTAGAGACTCAGTGCCCAAGGTTTTTATTGGTGATCAGTCATGTAGGCACCCTCTCCCTAGCATGTATCAAAATTCCAGACTCCCAGATGAAACTCCCAGATGTTCAGCATAAGTCATATAGTTTACACAAACAATTTAGGCACAGGGAGCTACCCTTGTCAGTCATTTAGACAACAGTTGGAACACTCCTGAAATCCAGGTTCCCAGACGCCGGTAGAGGACACAAGCAAGCCTTTGTAAGCATAGTCTCAGGCCAGCTGTGCTAACTTTTTTATGCACAGACGTGTATAGTTTGTCATCACATGTACCCCTTGTCCTCTTTATTCTCCCTAATCTTTTCTCCATCTCTATAATTTGTCATAGACCATTTTTAAATGAAGGACATATTCACATATTTTAATTGTTCATTGAAGAAATGATAAGCTTTTTGTTTATATTGTTAAAACAAACCCCACATATAGACAGTAAAAGACTTCAATATAAGAGATCATTATATTTTTTAAACTGGATGGTAGATACTTGGGCAAGTGTTCATTATATTATTAAAGTGTTTTGATACCTGAAATATAAAATGTGGGGGAGAGAATTTTTTGAAAAGTTTAATATAACAAATCTTGGTGGCATTTGCTTTCATTTTCTTTACTCAAACTAATGTTTTATTTCAGTATTATTGACTATCCTCTTCTGGGTTGTATTATCAAATACATCTAAATGCATTCTCTATTCTCTATAGTTATTATTAGGTGATTGATAATATGATAATTTTTACTATTTTTAATAATTATTAAATAGGCCTAGGATATTTAATTAAGCTTGCTAAACTGAAAAGTAACCAATAAAAATATATTTTATCCTTTTAGGCACATCAGATTAATATTGGTTATTATTTGACATTACTGTTTTTGTATGGAGTAGCACTCACTGAAAGAGGAAAGAAAGAGGTATGTAGCATGTATTTGCCCATTATAAATCTTTTCATAGATACTGACCTCATTTTGACAAATTAAAATGTTGATTTTTGGAATTTTCTAAAAATTGAAGCCATTCTGTCATACATTTATAGTATAGTAATTATACTGAAGACTATATTGTGAAACCAAATATTTTGATAGAAGAAATACAATTTTTGCTTATAACTTTAGTTATTTATCTTTTAAATGCTTACATTTATATAAAACAGAAAAATTATTTAGCATCTTTCACTTATACAATGCATATTTTTTTAAAAATTTTTAATTCGTTTCAAGAATATAGTACATTGGTTAGACATCTATATAGTTAGTAAAATTATCCTCCCAATTGCTCCCTCTCTCCCTTGACCCTCCACGTAGCCAATGTATTAATGCTAATTGCATTCCTTATGCCGTGCTTCCCATCCCAGTGACCATCTGTCAGCTACTAATTTGTATTTCTTTAACTCTTCACCCCATTCTCCCAGTCCCCCAAACTCCCCTTCCCTCTGTCCATCACCAAATTGTCCACTATATTTGTGAGTCTGTTGTTGATTAGTTTGTTCTTTTTATTCCTTAAATTCCTCATATAAGTGAAATGATATAGTGTTTATCTTTCTCTGATTTAAATACCTTCTAGGTTCATCACAGCAATATCTTTTTCCCTTCCCTTCATTTTCATATGTAGGAGTCTTGTTTTCTTATCCTTTTAGCCACTCCATCCCTTGATTGGAGCACTTAGTTCTTTTCCCTTTAAGGTACTTAGTGATAGGAATGTAACTGTTACCATTCTTTATTCCTGTTTTTGATACATGTTTTTTCTTCATAAAGAAGTCCCTCAACATTTCCTGTAATTCTGGCTTTGTGGTGATAAATTCCTTTAGTTAATTTTGTCTGGGAATATCTTTATCTGTCCTTTAACTCTGCATGATAGCTTTGATGAATAAATTATTCTTGGTTGTATATCCTGGGTCTTCATTCTTCCACATATTTTTTTGCCAAGCCCTTCTGTCCTGCGTAATCTCTTTTGAGAAATCAGCTGCAAGTCGTATGGGTGTTCCTTATATATAATTATTTGTTTTTCTCTTGCTGCTTTTAATATTCTTTCTTTGTATTTAACCTTTGGCATTTTAATTATGATGCGTCTTGGTGTAGGCTTCTTTGGATCCCTGATTTTTGGAATCCTTTGAGCTTTCTGGGGTTTTATGTCCATTTTTTTCACCAGGTTAGAGAAGTTTTCCATCATTATTTCTTCAAACACCTGTTCAATATCTTGATTTTCTTCACTTACGCCGATCAGATGAATATTTAGAGCCTTAATAGTGTCCCATATTTTCCTTAAATCATCTTTATAATCTTGGCCTCTTTTTTCTTATTCTGTTTGAGTGTCCCAATTCCTGTCCTCTAGATAGAGCATGAGATCCTCTTCTTTATTCACTTTGCTTATTCCTTTGTTTATTCCGTTTAATATACTTCTCATCTCAAATAATGTGTTCTCCATTTCAGAATGGTTCACTTTTATAATTTCCACTTCCATTTTTATGTTGTTTATCTCTTTGTTCTAGTTCTCTACATTTCCCGAAAGTATATTGAGCATCTTTATAACCAGTATTTTGAACTCTGCCTCTGTTAAATTACTTGACTCCATATTATCTGTATCTCTGTTTTGTTCTGTCATATGGTTTCTGCTGCTTTGTCTTCCCATTTTGGCTGTCTTTCTGTGTCTGTTTTAAGTACTAAGCAAAGCTCCTAATTCTCCTGGTCTTATTAGCGTGGATTTGTGAAGTAGGTGTCCAGTGGCACAGTCCTAAAAGGGGTTCAGCTGCAGGCCAAATTTAGCCCAAGCCTCTTATCCTTCCGGGGCCACCTGTCAAGATTCAGCAAGTAATCAATAGATGCTGTGCTCATAGTTGCCTCAAAAGGCCACACCAGAAACTGAGGCCAGCTGCCTCTAGTGTGAGTTTAGGCACTAAACAGCAAGAGCATCTGACTTGCTGAGGATATACCTGGATGTGGCTTGGGTGGGGCCCAGGTTGGGAAAGGCGGGGTTTCAAGGAATTTTCTGGGTGGAGCAACCTTTGTTATCCAGTTCGATGAGGTCACAGCTATGGCGGCACTGTGTACTCGCACTGGGTCGGGGGAGGGACCACGAGCACTTCTGTACTGAGCAAGTCTCGCCTGGGCCCTCACTCCGACGGTGTCTCCCCCTAAGTCCCTCGTGCCTGCTGCGCGCAGCTGATTGGGCACTGGTGCTCGGCGCGAGCAGGTCCATCACCACGAAAATTTGCTTGCAGACGCGGCCCCTTTAAGAGGCTTCTGCCGCTGTTGCCACCTTAGTATCACTCAGCTGCTCTGGACCAGGCATCCCTGCGTCCTCTCCCTGTCCTACCTTATGCCGTTGCAGAGTGCTTTCTTGGATTTTTCTCTAGTTGTATGGCTTGTTCATCTAGATCCCAGGTGATTTTTCTTTGCTGCTGCTCCTTTGTTTTCATCACTGCTTTGATTTGGTCGCCAGAGGGATGAACAGAGCCTCTATTATCTACGCCATTTTGAAGCCTCTATAATACATATTAATTCATTTTCTAGTGTAATTAATTGCTGTGACCTTTAATCTTACCCTTTTTGTAAAATGTGAGTTTTATGTCAAATTTTTTGTTGAATAAAGTGAAGTGCAAGAAGTCAAACCCTGAGAGTTACTTAGGTAATTTCTCAGGATCATCATTTTGAATTTAACATTCTCTTTTTCGATTTTAATGATTTCTCAACCTTGATATTGCGTTGTAACCTTGATATCCTTTTACCTTTTCTCTTTCCAAATCTTACTCTCTACTTGGTTTTATAAATTAAATATACACTTATGACTTGTTAATTAGGTGAAATAGAATTTATAAGCACCAAGCTGAAAAAATTTTCATTTTAAATAATTTCAAATAATCCTAATTTTTGTTCATTGCAGTGTTGTAGAGAATATTTTTAAACACGGTCATGCAGCATTCTCCCCCCCCCCCCCAGGGAGACTGAGCTGTTATGCCTATTTTATGAATGGTAACTGAAGCATTTATTAGAAGTGATCCTTATTTTCTAAAGCTGTTGCTCATGGTCAAGATGGTGCTTCCCCAAAAGAGACTATATTTGTAATCAGGAAGTCACTTATTTCCTAATGAAAAGTAAGGAAGATTTGTGCTCCAATTAGTAAGAAAAATTGGTACGAGTTATAGTCATCAGAAGAGCCTTTATTTTGGCTAGTAATATTTGTTAGTTTTAGAAACAAAATTGTTTTAATGTTCACTTTGAAACATCGGTCAAAGAATATTTTAAGTTATTTTATAAATAAATATTTTAAGCACTGAATACATTATGTGATCAAATACAGAGCTGCTAGGATTAGAGATGTGAATAAATGAGCAAATGACTAAATGCCTGGATCAATTTTAAAGTTGCCCTAACTGTTCTAGTTTGGGAAATAATTATTGTAAAAGAAATAAAATGTCTTTTGCATCAGCCAAACCTAGTTTTATGTTACTACAGGATTATACAGAAGCTGAGAATAAATTTCTGGTGATGAAAATGGTGATCCAAGAAAATGAAATTTGTGAAAACTTTATGTCTTTAGTTTATTTTGGACGTGGTTTGCTTCGATGTGCTCAGAAGAGGTAAGAATTTTAATTAATGGGTAGCTTTTGTTTCAACTTTGTACATTGTGAAATGGTAATAAAGTAGACCAGGGATAAAGGCATTTATGCTGGATTGATTTTTTTTTTAACCTCTTTTTTTAGATAGCAGTTTCTTTAATGTACTTGAGAATATTGAGTATTAAACTTAACAGGCTGTGATAATGGCCTCTATAGCTTAGGCATAGCAACATAGTCTTTAATGTCTGACAGACCTGGGTTCAAATACATTTCTTACCACCTAATTAATGTATGACCCAAGGAAACTTAATGTTGCTAAGCTTTATTTTTTTTTTTCTTATTTGTAAACTGGAACTGATAATAGTGCCAGACTCCTAAGGATGCTACAGTGCTCAGGACACCAAAATGCCATTCGTAATAAATAAATGATGACTGTGGTTAATATTATCACGACTTGGAATAGGTGTTTAAGTATACATGAACTTAAAAAAGCATTGAAAGAGTTCTTATGCTGAGTTTTAGAAGTATTTGGTATTATTATATTTAGTGAAATTATACAGGGAAACCTATATAGGCTAGCTATTTGTTCACTCCCTGTATGGGCATCCTTAACCATTTGTAACATCATTCATTCATTTTATTTGCTAAGCATTTATCATATTCTAGAGACTGCTAGATTTGGGGACACGATTGTTTGCAAAATAGACAGTTCCTGTTCTCATGTAACAGTATTATAGACCTTAGTCAAATAATAAGTTGTACAAAATAATTATGAAATGCAATAAAGAGCTATGAGGGAAAATACAATGAACAATAAAAGTCTTTATTGAAGCCCCAGTCTAGTTCTGGGAGTTAGAAGTCTCCTTGAGGAAATAATGTTTGGCTGAGATCTGAGGTGTGAACCAGGGAAGGTCTACTTGTGCAAATTTTTACATAGGATTACTGCTTGGCTCAACCATTGGATCCCTAAAAACATCACTGTGCAGTAGTTCCCTGATTTCTTTATTTTATCTTCTATCCTTTGGCATGCTTGTTTTTTACTAGTGTATCCAGAAGAATTTTCACTTTCTGTTCATTAGCATGATGTCATCAAACTAGTGGGTCACTACCGTGTTTTGCAGAATGTCAGGATGATCAGAATCCCTTTAGTCTGTATTATGGAGAGAATTAACATGCACCGAGACAAAACAAAGAATGTGCACTGTTCACATATCTTCCCTCAGATATATGAACTACTTTTTATTGTCTTTAGTGATGGGCATTGGAGAGAATCCAATTTTTAGATTGTTGACGCTAGAAAGCTCAGTCATATGGCATCATTTACTTTGATCCTGAACCTATAGAGAACAACCACTACTGACCTACTCAGACACTGATGCCCTTCTCACTCTGTATTTCTTATTGAATTAATGGATGGAGAGTCCTGTGGGTCTTTTCAGGGACCATTCTAGTGGTGGGTTCTGTGGTCATATGTACTAAGTCTTTCTTACATCCTTACCTTCCCAAGCTTTCTTTTAATACTCTGCGAAGAAATTTCCAGCATTTCCACCTCAGTTACTCTAGCCATTGTTGTGTCTAAGCTTCAGATAGCCTTCTTAGCAGCATATTAGGACTGGCTTCAGTTGTCCTTGCTAGGTGATTAAATCTTAAATTATGGAAGAGTTGTCCCATCAAAATACATTTCCGTACCCAGCTTTATATTTGTCTGCTGGTTCAGCACTCCCACACATGTTCCTGCAAGTACATAATAGTCAAGTTCTGTGATTCTTATGGTGAATAAACTTTTTCTTTCCTGGACAAAGGCTCTTTTCCCATTTGAGCTTTGCTTTTACCTGATCCTGGATTTGTTGGTCTGTAGGCAATTAGTGGAGATAGGGAGGATTTTGAGAAGGAAGAGCATCATCTTTTGAGACATTCACCTCAGATGATATTTTTGCATAGTCCCTAAGTAAAAGAAGTCTGCTCTCTCTAGCAAGGAAGAGGTCTTTGCCAGCTAGAGTGTTCAAGAGATTCTAGGGGTTCATCATTTCAAGTATATTTGCCTAAATATCCCCATTGCAGATCTCAGGAGTCTACTTGTTTCATCCAGAGCCCTGATTTTCACATAATGGTCCTATTGAGGCTGTGCTTTTGGTCTTTGCTGTTGTTCTACCCTTAAGATTACATACTGGGCCTCATTTTCAGCATAGTGTGTTTTTATGTTTCAAGTTGGTAAGGATTCTTTATATATTACCATAGAGGCATTTTAGCCTCCAAGGAGTATCCTGAGTTGATAGTAGTGGTCAGTCCAGGCTATGCATTCAGTTTCCTTTATGGTTTGTTGCACCTTGTGATTTAAATCTGAGCCTGATTTTTAACATATATTATCTTTATGGCTACAGAAGATGAGGGTCTCTTTAAATGCTGCCACAGAGGCCCCTGTCTTTCACGGTGTGTCCTGAGTCAATAGTTGGCTGACCTATGCCTGTCATTCTCTTTCTTCAAGGCTTCCAAGACAGTAAACAAAAGCCAACCAACTCTACAATCCCTTTAATTACCATGGCCCCCATACTGTTCAAGTTTGAGCTACTACATAATCTATTGTCTCCCCTTCCACCTGTATTGCATCCCAATCTACCACAGGTGAGAGTCCTAGTATTTGTATTTCTATAGCATGCCAGAGGTTATCACTACCCTACTTATCTCAAAAAAAAAAAAAAAAAAAGTACTTGTTGCCTAATTTGTAAACTCTTTAATTACAGAGTCACATTCAAACTAACCTCGTTTAAAATGCCTTGCAGATATAATGGAGGACTGCTAGAATTTCACAAAAGCCTACAGGAAATAGGAGATACAGATGATCATTGGTTTGACATAGATCCTTCAGAAGACAAAGATTTACCTACAACTTTTAAAGTAAGAAATTATTTAAGAATAATATTGCATTTTTACTAATCAGAATCATCTTTGATAAAGTGGAGTTTATGCTGTCATATTCTCTAGTAAGCACATTCTTTAATTAGTTTTTTTATTTAAGAAATAACCTTGATTCCATTACCTAATACAGAGTATGATTCAATAGCTAGCGTTTCCAAACAAAAAGATTAAAAGCTTTGTTTGCATTTCCAAACAAGATTAAAAACTTTACTAGTCTAGTACTTCATATCGCTAGAGCTAAATATAATAGTTAACTTCTTTTTTTCCAATTATATTACCATTATTTTGTCATTGATTTAAACTTTAAAAGTACTAAATGCCTACTTCAGAAAACTTGAAAAATATAAAAATTCCCAAAGGTAAAACTAAAATTTGTTTATATTTCTTTAAACGGAGAAACCATTGTTAGTATTTTCATTTATGTCTTTCCAGACACACACCCTGCTATCGACATTTAGTTTCTCCTAAGCATGCCAGTTTTTCACTATTATGTAAAGTGATCTCTGTGTATATCTCACATCATTCCCTTAGGATAAATTTCTAAAGGTGAATTGCGAAGCAAGTTTTACACATTTGTAATGTTGATATGTATGTCCATATTTTCTCTCAGAAAGTTTGTACCAGTTAATGTTCTTAAGGCAGAGTATGAGAGTTTTCATTTTTTCACATCCTCTGGGTATTCTTTACTTTTTGGATGATATTTACTCATTTGATAAGTCATATTGGTCACTTTTCAATTTGTTTAATATGAAGATTAGCTACACTAGGTTTCTCCTGGTTAGTATTTGAATGACGTATCTCTTATCAAACTTTTACTTTAAACCTTTGTGGATCCTTATATTTAGCTGACTTTAAGCCAAATATATTCCTCAAAATGAATAGGGATATTTCATAAAAATATAAAATTCAATTTTCTAGAAAGCTATAGTAACTCAAAATTTGTACATATATAATAATATAGCCTCAAAATAGATGGGACAAAAACTGATAGAACTGAAAGGAGAAATGAAAAACTTCCAGTCACAGTGAGTTATTTTAATACGCCTATCTTAATAATTAGTAGACTAAGCAGACAATTCTTGGCATTTGTCAGGATAACCATATGACTTTTAACTTCAATTTCATAAAGGAATAATTTTATACATTTTAAAAAATATTGAACTTCTGTGATTGCCTAAAGCAATCCTTACTTGGTCTTGGTTGTTTTCCTCCTTTTCTTCCATCTTCTGAAACATCTTTATTATCCAAACTTTTTTAGTGAATTTATATTTTATGTATGTAATTTGTCAAATTGTAGTTTCTAACTAGAAGCAACTTCTTCCAACTCTGTAGGCATTTTTATGTAATATTTGCCTATTTTTTTTGAAAAGATATATCACTATTTGAAAAATTTCTCCATTTTAGATATTATCTTTTGACTTCTCACTGTGGAAGACAAGGGTTTAGTAGCTCTCTTATATATCCTCTTCACAAACACACATTTCCTTTCCCCCATCCTACTAACAGCTATAAGTTTTTATTTAATTGATCTAGGGTTTCCCTTTATTCCTGGGAATTTTCTTCACCTCTCTCCTGTATAGAAGCCTCTGTTTCTGGATCTCAGGTTTTCCTCTTTCCAGGTTTACTTCCTTGTTTTGGTGCTGCAACTCATCCAGCAGCTTCTTAAAAAAGGATGCTTTTTTAGAGGCAAATTTTTGAGACATTTCAAATCTCAAAATAATTTATCCTTTGTATACTTAATTTATATCTTGTCTGGGCATAGAATTGTAGATTGAAAATTATTTTCCCTCATTTTTAAAAGTGTGTCTATTCTAGCTTCCAGTAATACTTTTGAGAAATCTAATGTCATTCTGATTCTCAATCTTTTGCTTGTAACATGTTTTATTTTATTTTTTTTCTTTCTGGGAGTTTTTAGAACATTCTGTGTATCCCTGGTGTTCTGAACTAATGTTGTCTGGCTTTGGGACATTTTCTTGATCTTTTTTTAATTTGATGATTTCTTCTTCATTTTCTCTAATATTATTCAGATGCTTGACATTATGGACTGAATCTCAGATTTTCTTATTTTTTTCCTATTTTTCATTTTTTGTCTTTTCATTCTGCTTTCTAGATTTTCTCACCTTTATCTTCATAGAGCTGTTATTCAGCTAGCACATACTAGTATTATTATGTAATATATATTATTAACACATAATGTAATATATTGTATACTAATAATATATTATTTTAATGTACATGTTATATAATATAGTGATGTTGTAATATGTATTACTTATACATTACCATATATACTATATAACATAATATACATTATATAACATAATATAATAATATAATATATAACATTATTATTACATGTTAAAATATTACTATACTGTTTCAAAAATAGTGACTGCCATGAGTAGTTTCTTGAGTACTCAGCCACCATTCCAGCTTCCCTGGACTGCCTGCCAGAACTCTCTCCTCACATATCTCTATAATCCAGTAACTAAAGATTTGATGTCCAGTAGAGCAAAATGCTTCCGTGATCCTACTCTGGCTCTAGGCCAGCATGTTCTTAATCTGTTATGATTGATGCCTGTCAGACCTCAAAAGTCTTACTTCCCAGACATTGTGATTAGTTTTTTTTTAGGAATCTGGATAGCTGGATTGTACCTCTTTATCTGGCACTGAAGAATTCCAAAGATCTGCTCTGCACCCACGTGCTTCTACCCTCATGTAACTTTTTAAAATGAACTCATTCTGGTAGGGGAAGATAGCATCTCTGGAGATGCTGACACCTTAGCAGAGTGAGGCCCTTTAAGATGGTTATTATATTTAACATTACCCTTGTTCCTGCCCTTTTGAATTTTTAATTTCAATAATTATTTCAGGTGTTACCTACCAAGAGTCAGCTATTATCTACCAAAAGACTGTTTTTGTTATGAATGTTCTTTTATAATTTTTTAAAATAACATCTTATTCTTTTTTCCAAAACTACATAATATATTAGAGATAAAAGTTAGCTAGATCATGAAAGGCCTATTAAGCCAAATAAGGGGCTGAGGTTTGATCTTGAGGGTAACGTTTAGTAACCCTTGAAGACTTTTAAACAATAGGATGATATAATCAAATTATAATAAAATATGAATTATAGAATTTAAGACTTTGAATAGTTTCTATATTTAGGGTAAGAAAGAAGTTAAGAAAGTTATAAAAATTAATAAAATAGTTACCAATTAGAATTAGTCTTCTAAAGAAAAACAAGGGACTGGGATAGAGAAAATGGAGAGCACACACAGACACACACTTATACCTGCATATATCTGAATTTATTCTTTTGTATATACACGTAAATGTGTATGTGTGTCTGTGTATGTATAGTGGTTAGGAAAAGCCTCTTTAGCAGATGATATTTAAGAAAGAAGGTTGGAAACAGAAGGTTGAGAATGGAACTAGCTCTGTAAAGAGTAGGGGGAAGAGTATACTAGGTTAATGGAATACAGTACAAAAAGGCCCTTTAAGGCCTTGAAGAGCAAGTTTGAGGAACTTAAGAAACTGGATTTTATAGTGAGTGAGGCTAGAGATGAATTTGAAGAGAGATCAAATATACACTGGGTTTAGATTTTACAGGTTCTGCAAGACCTTGCAATTAGATCGTAGTATTGGTTCTGGATTTTGTTTTAGGTACCTGGGGAAGCCATTGAAGGGTTTTAAGCAAGGAACTGACACGATCTTTTGCTTCTATATAGTGTTTTGGGGCGGTATAGTTGGAGAAGAGGAGAACTAGTTAGGTAGCTATTAAAGTCAGTAATCTGGGTAAGATATAAAGAGGCAGATAGAAATGAAAGAATTTGCAATATAGTTTGGAAATAGAAATGAAAGAATTCACAATATAGTTTGGAAGAACACAATAGTACTTGCTGATATATATAGCATGTAAAGGGTGATAGAATCCATTATGCAATGGATGAGTTCAAGATTTTGGCTTGAAGCTGAATAGATAGTGGTAGTTAAGATTGATGTAAGTCCCATGAGGGCTAACTATTAACCTGTTAAGTTCACTGCTGTATCCTTAACATTCCTTGACATTCATAACAACCTGACCCATAACAAGCACTCAGTAAATATTTGTTGAATGAGTGAATGCCCAAGGTCAGGGGCAGGAGATGAGGAATAAGGAACAAAGAACAGATTTGGTAGGAGAACCAATAGATCAATATTGAACTATTAAGTTTGAGATCTGTGAAACTGCAGTAAGTAAATACACACTGTGAGTCCTGTTCTTTTGTTTTTGGCATCTCCACTTGGCTATCGGCTATCCTGACAGGATATGCTACCTTCATACTGATAGGTCCTAAAATGCTTCTCTTTTCTTTCTCTGTTATCTTGATAATTGATCCATTTAAAATTCTAAATGGCATTGAAAGAATGTTATGAATGGTGAATAGATTCATGAACTGATCTATGGAGGTTTATCATGTTGTATACCTTCAATATGTCAGAAATAATACTATTTGAAATTTTGTAATACCACCCCTCTAAGAGATAAGTATGAAGGACCTGGTCTAAGGACCTGTTCAACTTAGACTTGATAATATGTTTCACCTATATCTAATCAGCATTTTAAGATGGGAAATTGCATTCCAAATTGTAAGTCTGGACATCAGAAGCCTATTTTTGTACCCTACTTCTGCTCATTATGACAGTGAGTGGCATATTGTACCACTGCAGTAGTCCCACTTCCAACATGGTGTCTTGGGGGCCAGTTTGAGCAAAGTATTTCCTGGGATCGCAGTGATTTTTTTGGTCTCTTTGTACACAGATACCAGAGCAAGTAATTCTTGCTCTGAGATACACCAGATGTCATGCTTTAAGTTAGGATGGTGGAATGAGGCATAGCTTCAAACATAGACTTTTTCCTTTTCTCCATGTTTATATTCAGTAAGAAATTCAGTATTTCTATTTTAGGGCCTTCTTATATATTGTTTACTTTGAGAGAAGTAGATTCTATTACTGCTTTTTTAAAAAACACAATGCCTTCAAAAAGCGATATGAAATGGTATTACTTAAATCACTTAAAATTACATAAGGTAAAATATTAGAAGAGTTGTCTTATTATTACCAACTCATGAGATTTATTTTTATTTTTTAAAATCTAGGATCTTCTTAATAATTTTGTCAAGACAACTGAAAATAACATAATGAAGCAAACTATTTGCAGCTATCTAGATTGTGAGCGATCTTGTGAAGCTGACATTTTAAAGAACACCAATTATAAGGTACTGTACTTATCAATTAACTGAGCATTTTAAAAAATGCAATTATAAAATTAAACTTAAATAAAAATCGTTATATTTTCATATTTCAAAATAGTATTTAAAAAGAGCACTTGGTTTAATTATAGTGGTAATGCAGTTGAGAAGTTGAGTTATCTCTGAGAACTTCGAATCATAGTAAGCTTGAATTATTTATATCCTGTGAGTGAATAAAAGAGTGAATAGGTTTTGCTAAGGTTTCTGTAATAAGTCATGTCTCTGAAGTTATGATTAATATCCCTGCCATCATACAGTGGAAATTATCTAAAATATTCTTTACAGTTAGAAATGTTATTTTATATTTATTGAAATGCATTTTACAAGGTTGTCAGTCCTGAGGAATTATGTTACTAAGTAAGTGATTATTATCTCTTCTATGGGCCTTGGGTAGAAAAAACATAACTAGCCTTGATTTGAAGAAATTCAGTAAAGTCCTTCAAGTCTAGTTTTTACTGGATCTATCAGAATAAAACTGAGAAATCACAAGATAGGATGAGATATGACTATCAGTGCAGATCTGACACCACCTCTAAAAGATAATGTAACTCTCAGTTGAAAGGAGTGGACGTCCTGGAATTAAATATGTGGCTCTAGGGGATGTTAAAGAGAAGGACTGCCTGAAAAACATTGTCTGTGAGAATGACAGTGGGGAAGGATTTTATATGTCTTTCTGTTTTTGTAAAAAGGAAAACTCAGACTGAAAGAATACATATTATACTGAATTAGAAATAAAAATAGCTATTACAATGGGAATATAAAAAGAGAGAGGCATGATGTGTACAGAAAAATGGGGTAAGTGAGGAGGAGGAGAAAGCCAAGATCTATTCAGTAGAGTAAATCAGGAATTGGGAAGTGGACCTGAAAGTATAATGCTTAGGGTAGGGTAAGTTAAGTCTTGGTTTAGGTGACATGGTGAAATAGTTACAGTTTGCCAGGCAGACATCAGGGTTCCAATCACATGGACAATATGTAGCAGCAGGAAGTCCTGGCCACAAAGTTTAGATTTTTGTCATCCAAGCAGTCTACATATTTAGAGAAGCTGAGCTGTAGCTCGCAGGGAGGGCACATTGGGAAGGACAAGAAACTTGTAAAGTTAAAAGTGACTTAAGGTAGTATTTTGTCTACCTATGTGAATTCCTATTTTCATGTCAATAGCTTACTTTCATTCTTTTCTAGGGATTTTTTCAGTTAATGTGCAGTAAAAGCTGCTGTGTTTATTTTCATAAAAGTTGTTGGAAAAAGTTCAAGAATTTAAAATATCCTGGTGAAAACGATCAGGTACTTTATTTGTTTTCCCTTCAAAACTTTATTACAGCATATTTTCCTCTACCCTTTTCTTTTTCTTCTTCTTTCCTCTTTATTTCTTCCTGTCCACATCCTTTCTCCTCTCTTTTTCTCCCTCCATTTTTCTTTCCTTATTCCCTCTGATGCTTTTGTCCTCAATATTCATTGCTCATCATCACCATTTGTTAAACAGATCTTTGTAGGGGATACTTTGCTTAGTGATTTCTAGCAATTTGTTCCTTTCCCTATACTCTTAAAAACTTAAGAATAGAAATATTGACCTTAATTTCAAATGCATGCAAGAAGCTGCAAAACTGTTACTCTGGGAGCATGAAATCTTGCTCCTTGGCATATGTCCGTTTTGCTCAAATAAACTCTTATATAATTAAAAAAAAAAAAAGTAAGAAATATTGTATATATTCACATAAAGAATGTAGAATCAAAGAATAGAATTGCTTAATAAACAAACAGAAAGGATAATTAGTCCATTTTAAGGATAATTTCTAATTTAAGGGTGGAGAACAATGACATTTTACTCTTCAAAAATCTATTTGTAATTATTTATATTTGTCTAAAATCATATAACGAAGTTGAATTCTTTGCTACTAAAATTAAAGTAAAAATTCAAAGCCCAGTTTTATATTAATTACTCTTTGGTGAGCTAATGACCATAAGTTGGTTCTATAATGTTTGGTTCTAGAGTGTTTACATCATACAAATGAAAAACTCTAATAAAGCAATTGTGGTATAGTAGAGCATTCATTGTGTATGAATCTGGTTTCAAGTCCAGATTGAGCCACTTAACTAGTTGTTTTTTTTTACAGTAGGCTGGTAATTTAACTGCTCTGAGACTCATTTTTTCTAAGCCATGAAGTAATGCTAGTAATACCTACTTCATAAGGTTATCGTGAGGATTAATAGATAAAACAGATGAACTTGCATTGTTTTACACTGAAAATCATTGTATAAAGCATTATTCATTTGTTTAAGCAGTGTGTACTTTTAACTTTCTCTGTTAGGGCAATCAGTATCACTCAACTTTAAAAGTTAAAAAAACTAGGAAACTTAACAAGAAGAAATAAGGTCAGAACCAGAGAAAGGACTCACATTTTAATCTCCCTTTTTCATTGGAATCCTCATATATCCAACAGAAACTCAGTATTCCTTTTATGCTTACTTAAGTAGAATATTTTACTCAAAGTTGCTTTCCCTCTGGACAGAAAATACATCTTAGGCTAGAAAATAGCTACATGAAGATTTTGAAGTGGAAATGATGAGAGAGAAAAATACAATCATGCATTTTAAATAGGAAATCCATTAATAAGTGAGATGGACTATCTTCAAATAAGTAACTCTCAGATGTTTATTCAGATCTTTTGTTTTACCATCCAGCAGCAGTCGCTTCCAACTTTATTGAAATAGATATACACATCAGTAATTGTTTTCTCTTTTTATTGTTTGTATTTTTTCTTTTGATAATTTATTGTTTTTTTCTATTGATAACTTTAGAGTTTTAGTGGAAAGAAATGTTTGAAGGAAGGATGTACAGGTGACATGGTAAGGATGCTACAGTGTGATGTACCTGGAATTGTTAAAATCTTGGTGAGTATCTTTTTCTTATTTTTCTTCTTTTCACTAGAATGTATTTTGGGCTTCAAACACACTTGGGAATCATAATATTAGTATTCAAGCCTAATTCTCCTTGATGGTGACTAAACACTCTGACTTTTCTATTACTTTGATTTCCCCAAAGTAGTATTTAAATGGTTCTTAAGAATAAGAGAATTTGAAAAATAAAGACACACAAACACACACAGAGAGAGAGAGAGAGAGAGAGAGAGAGAGAGAATGAGAGTATGAGAGAGAGAGAGACAAAGTAGGCCATGACTGTACCAGTGAGAAAAAGATGTCATAAACCAAGAATGCTAATCTAATTCTGTGCCACTGAAGGTTAAAAATGCTTTTAGACTATCTGAACCTCTTTTAGTCTATAAACATCTTCCATTGGAAATCACATATAGTACCTGTTACATAAAATGTACTCAGATGATATCTATTTTATTTTTTAATTAATTAGATAGCTTTTGAATTTTTAGTTTATAAGTAAATAGACCAAATTATAAGTAGAAATATGTATTTAATTTCTTTTTCTTTAGTTATACTCTTTGTATTTTAGATTTGGCATTTAAATCCTATAGAGAATATAAAGTAAAACTGCTTTTTAAGATAAACTCTATTATAGTCTGTTATTTTATTAGGATTGTTTATGGCTCACCTTGTTAACTTCTGTTTTATTTATATTTTCTATAGCTTCATTCTCATTGTGTTTTTTAAACATTAAAGCTACAAGTAACATTAAAGAATTTTGAAAATTGAACTATTTCAGGGCTCTTTTTTTTCTTATCATTTCCAGTTTGAAGTTGTGAGAAAGGATGAATATATAACCATTGAAAATTTAGGAGCAAGGTAAGCTTGAAATAAACATTCTACTTTTTTCCTGAGCTGCTTATATTTTTCAGTTGCAGCTTCTGTGTTTTTGTCGCTTGTTAGAGCACCATTAAATTTAAAGGTAGTATTGTGTGGGAAAATGGTTTTTAATTGATATTTTCACCCTCTTTCTTCCCATTTTGTAGACATTTAAATTACAATGCAGGAAAGGAGAAATTATGTTGATACTTTCCCCTTAAGTATGAAAATAATCTTTTTCTTAAAACAAGCATTTTAAAAATTATTTAAATTAGGTTGTTAAAAACTTTCTCCTAGCTTTTAAAACTCATTCAGGCCTCTTAGCTTGTCTGACAGTTAGAATCGTCCTGTTGCTTAGATGAGAAAACTTTATTGCAGAGGAATATACAGTATAAGCTGGAAATAGAGTGTTGTTATTCATAGAGGTATAGAGTATTGTTATTGAAATTAGAAATTTCAATATAAAAACTTCTCCTAATCTATTGATTCTCTTCTGTTTAAAAAGTAAATGTCTACCATTTTTCAATCTATCAAGGACATTGCATTGATTTCTAAGGCATTAGTTTTCCCTTATGAGCTAAATGAAACCCAAATCTTTATCTCTCGCATAGATCGCACCCCTAAAAATCTAGATATATCAGCCTGCATGCTGAATATCTCCACTTTTATTTTTCAAAAAGATGTAGAGTTCAGCATGACTGCAACTGGACTCGCAATCTCTTCTCAACACTGTTCTGTAACATTTTTTAAGCCCAGTCAATTCGACTTTTTAAATATATTGTAAATGCCTCCTTTCTGTACTTCACTAAACTAAATGAAGTTACTATTTCTCATTTGGAATTCTGAAACAGCTTCTAAACTAGTCTTTGTAAACTAGCCTTAATTATCTCTAATTTGTCATTTACGTAGCCATCAAGAGCACTTTTCTAAAAGGAAAATTGAAATATATCACTTTTTTGCTTGAAAACATTTCAGAGGCTTCTTGTTGCTCTTAAGATCATACTCCTTAGCTTGGCTGTTCAGTCACCTTGGTCCCTGCTGACCTCACTAGTATCATCTCTTGTTGTTCGTTTCTTACTCAATATGCAGCAACTATACTGGGCTTCTTTTAGTTCTTGATTGTTTCATCCATTTTACCCCCAGGCCTTGCCTAAAATACTCTATTCCTTTGCCTAGTGAAAGCTTCTGGAAAGCTTTACTTACATTAGATTAGGTATTTGTCACATATTGCCTCTTCTCCTGCTATTAAAACATTTACTAAGTTCTTTTACACTTTCTTGGCTATCTTCTTCATTTATCTATAACCTCCATGAGGGCAGGAACTTTATCTTGCTTACTACTATAATCCCAGTACATAGCACAATGCCTAGCATATAGCCGGTACCCAATAAATACAGGACAAATGTAGAGATTCTGAATTCGATTATTCTGTAATGGGTATGTTACTTTTGTTTTGACAGACAGTTAACTTGGTTGAATATGAACTGTGAACTCTTTTTCTTGGGTGGTAGTTCCAGTCTCAGATCTTTTATCTTTAGCTGAGCTGCTTTGAGTCTATGTTACACATGTATGGTTCAGCAGTCAGTCAGATGTGGCTAGAAAGAATTTTGGGATCTCTTCTCTGACTCTTCCTTCTGGGATTGCCCCATTCTCTTCAGCAGCTATGGGTCCCTGGCTTCAATTTTCTGGTTCATTTAGCCAAGGAGACCTCTGTTTTTCACCAGGCTATACTTAGCCCCAGGCTAAAAGCTCTAATATTGATGAACTTAGAAATTTATTTTATGCATCCTCTCCTCTGAAAATGTATGCCCCAGCCTCCCACCCCATCAGAGCTGGTCTTTTTCTTCAACACTCCAGTCCCTTTGGGGAGTTGATTTTTCTAATTTTTCTAGGTTATATCATTGTTTTCTGTGAGAGACTCCTCTGGTAACTGGATCTTATTGCCAGAAATGGAAAACCTACTTCATGGGGCTTTATGAATGAATGACAGAATTTTTGGTTATTTTTTTATACTTTAAGATGCTTTATCATTGTTAACATGCATAAAGAAAAGCTCACAAAATAGAAATGAAGACTTTAACAAATAATTATAAAGCAAACACTTTCGTTGCCCCACCCAAGTCAACAAATAGAATTTTGCCACCCCTGTCCCCCAACTTCTCTTCTCCTAGGTAACTGTGATCCTGACCTTCGCAGGAACCATTTCCTTATTATTCTTTATAAATGTACTAAATATAAATATAAATGCATTTTTGAATACTGAAGTTTTTTATAGATCAGGTTAATAGGTTTTAGTCATGTTAATAGATTTGTAATGGTATCTTATTATAGTTTTAATTTGCATTTTCCTCATGACTAATGTAGCTGTATATCTTTTCAGGTATTTATGTGCCACCTGTATATCTTCTTTAATGAATTATCTGTTTAAATTTTTGTCCATGTGTTTTCATTGGATTGTTTGTCTTATTTTAGAGTTGTAAAGTTTCTTTATGTATTCTGGATACAAATTCTTTATCTAATATGTATTTTTAAAATATTTCATCCCAGTCTGTGGCTTGTCTTTTTATTTCCTAAATCTATCTTTCAAAAAGCAGAAATTATTTTCTACAAAGTCTAATTTATAAGTTATTTCTTTTATGCTTTCATGCTCTTTGTTCTATTTAAGAAAATTTGTCCAACCCAGAATTGCAAAGATTTTCTCATGTATTTTCTCTAACAATTTTTTATAGTTTTAGGTTTTACATTTAGATTTATAATCTATTTCAGGTTAATTTTTGCATATGGTGTGACATAGGATCCAGGTTCATTCTGTCCCATGTGGATATCCAGATGTTCTAGAACTATTTTTTTAAAATATAATACTTTCCCTTTTGAATCACCTTGACACCTTTGTTGACAATCACATGGCTATATCTATGTCTGTATCTGTATCTATTTCTGAACTCATTTTCCTGTTTCATTTATATATCTGCATTCACCAATACCACATTTTCATAAGTAATATAGCTTTATATTATATTTTGAAATTAGGTCGTGAGTTCAACTTTCTTATTTTTTAAAACCGTTCTTTCTGTTTTAGTTCATTTGCTTTCCGTAATAAATCTTAGATGCACTTTATTAGTTTCTCCAGACTTCTTGCTGGGATTCTTATTGGGATTGTGTTGAATATATAGACAAATTTGGGGATGATTTGCACCTTAGCAATATTAAGTATTCTCAACCATGAATATGATCTATAATTTCATTCAATTAGATCTTTTTTGATGTCTCTGAGGAATGTTTTGCATTTTTCTGCATACAATCTTATAGTATTTTGTTAGATTATCCATATATATTGGATTTTTTATGTTTAATAAATATATTTTAAAAATTCCATTGTTTTACAGATGATATTTTTTAAATTTCAATTTCTCATTATTTGTATTATATAGAATTGATTTGTGTATATTGAACTTGTATCCTGTGACTGATACTTAATAGTTCTGATATCATTTTGTAGATTCTTTGAGGTTTTCTACAGATGATCATGTCATCAGTAGAAAAAGATAACTTAATTTTTTTCCCCCAATTTGTATTTGCTTTATGTTTCTTACTGCACTATGGCCTCTGGTCCAATGTTAAATACAAGTGGGGAGAGCAGACATGTTTGCCTTCTCCCAGGAAGAAGCCTTCAGGTTTTCACCACTTATTGTTAGCTGTAGACTTTTTAGCTCCTTTTCAGATTGAAGAAATTCTTTTCTCATCCTATTTTTCTGAAAATTTTTATTATGAATGGAATTGAATTAATGCTTTTCTGCATGCATGGAGATGATTATATGGTTTTCTTCTTTAATCTGTTAATAGAATGAATTACATTAATTTATTTTCAAATGTTGAATCAATCTTCCTTTCCTGGGATAAGTAACAGTTGGTCATGACCTACTTATTTTTTTCATATTGCTGCCGTTTTCTTTTTCTAGCTTTATTTTGATATAACTGACATATAACATTGTTTAAGTTTAAGGTGTACAACATAATAATTTGATATACGTATACATTGTAAAATGATTAAAACAGAAAGATTAATTATCATATACATTATCTCACATAGTTAACATTTTTTTGTGTATGGTGAGAACTCTTTAAGATTCACAAAGCCACTTTCAAATATACAATACATTGTTGTGATTATAGTCATCATGCTGTATCCTGGACCCCAGTTTGTACTCTTTGATCCCTTTATCTGTTTTTCCTACATCCCTGCTTCTGGCAACCACCAGTCTACTCTCTTTCTATGAGCTTGCAGATTTTTTACCTCCCACATATAAGTAAGATCATACAGTTTTGTCTATCGCTGTCTGGTTTATTTCACTTAGCATAATGCCCTCAGGGTTCATCCATGTTGCTAGAAATAGCAGAATTTCCTTCTTTCCTATGGCCAAATAGTGTGTGTGTGTGTGTGTGTGTGTGTGTGTGTGTGTGTGTGTCTCTGTATGTCTGTATCTCACATTTTCTTTATCTGTTAGTCCATCGACAGATACTTAGGTTGTTTCAATGTCTTGGCTCTTGTAAATAATACTTCAGTGAACATGAGGATGCAGATATTGCTTCAAAATAAAGATTTCATTTCCTTTGGATATATAATATTCAGCCAGAGATGGGATTGCTGGATCAGTTTTATTTTCAATTTTTTGAAGAACCTCCATGCTCTTTCCCTTCATAGCTCTATCAATTGACATTCTTACCAACAGTGTACAAGGGTTCCTTTTCCTCCATATCTTCACCAGCATTTGTTATTTCTTGTCTTTTTTATAATATCCATTCTAACAGGTATGAGGTGATATATCATTGTAGTTTTGATTTGCATTTTTCTGATTAGTAATGTTAAGCACCTTTTCATATATCTGTTGTCTATTTTCTATCTTCTTTGGAAAATGTCTATTCAAGTCTATTACTGATTTCTAATTGGATTTTTTTTTAATTATTGAGTTGTATAGATTTCTTATATATTTTGGATAATAACCCCTAATCATATATGTGATTTGCAAATATTTCCTCCCATTTTTTTTTTTTACCTGCAATCATTTATTATTTTAAAGACCTTACATATACAAGTGGAAGCAACATGTGAAGTTGGGGATTTAGCTAGAGCAGGAACTGCTAGAGTCACTTATTGGAGGTTTATTAGGTTTTTTTTGGTGGTGTCATGCTACATGATTCTTCATGATCTTCGTATCCATGCATTGGTATCTGAACATTTGAGTATGTGGTCTCTCCTCTTACAGACTTTATAGTTTTTATTTTAACAGAGAAAGAACTTCACCAGTCAGCTCAGCTTGGGGTATTCGATGAGTCACCTGGTAGTGTCTGTAGGTAAGTATGGCTTCTAGTTACATGAAGCCACAGCCAGTGCTCCCAGGTTGGGGATGAGGTTCTTCTGGCTGGACTTCATGGTTGAGTGAAGCTTGTGGCTGGTTTCCATATTCAAGTGGAGCTGCTGGCTGGACACCCTGGTCAGGTGAGGCTGACAGCTGTGTTTTACAATTAGGTAGGGCTCCTAGCTATGCTCTGCAGTCACCTCTGGTCATATAGGTTCGTAGGCTTTGATCCTTTTCAGGGCATTGCCACTGGACGAATTCTGTGATTGAGTAGGGCTTCAGGCTGTGGCCATAATTGCTTCTGGTTGAGTGGGTCCTCAGGCTGTGCTCCCTGAACATATGGTGCTACTGACTGGACTTAATATTGCGAGTGGAGACACAGGCCAGGCTTCATGGTCAGATGGGGTCTTAGGCTGTCGTGTGAGATCAGGTAGGGCCACAGGCTGTGCCCTGAGGTTGAGCAGGGCCACAGGCTGTGCTTTGTGATTAGGAAGGCTGTTAGCTGTGCTCTGCTGTTGGGTGAGGTTGCTGGCTTGAGTGATTCTTGCTAAATTTGAGCTATTGAGGATATGAACAAGGGTGGGGCCTGACTAGAGTTTGGTTGAGGAGAGAATCTTTATTACTGGATTCAATTTTCTAATATGTTTAAAGGATTTCTGTACTATATTCCTAACAGAAATTGATCCATGGTTTTCTTTTTATACTGACTTTAGTGACTCTGGATATGGTGTCAAGGTAATGCTGGCCTCTTAAAATGTGTTTTGTCAAAGAGTTGCTGAGAATTGTTACTGTATCTTTTATAAATGTTTTAAACATTCACCAGAGAAGCCATGTAGAACTAGAATTTTCTTTGAGGTTTTTTTAAAAGTACTAATTAAATTTCTTTAAGAGACATATGGCTATTAAGATTAGCTGTTTTTTCTTGAATGAACTTTAGAAGTTGTATTTTTCAAAGAATTTGTCAGTTTCATCCAAGTTATAAATATTCGTATGATCCCTTTATCTGTAGATGCTGGAGTGATGTCACCTTTTTCATTCCTGGTATTAGCAATTTATGTGTGTGTGTTTTTTTTCTTTTTTTTTCTCAATTATGCTGGCTAAAGGTTTAACAGTTTTGTTACCCTTTTCAAAAATCTGAGTTTTTTAAAATTAATTTTCTCTATTATTTTTCTGTCTTTAATTCATTGATTTCTGTTACCTTTGTTAAGTCCTTCAGCATGCTTGCTTTGGGTTCAGTTTGCTCTTTATTTATTTATTTTTTTTTAAGGTTAAAGTTTCATGACTGATTTGAAACCTTTTTTACCAACTAATTTCCCTTTAATGATTGGTTTTTGCTGTGTTTCTTCACACATTTTGATATGTAGGCTGTTTTTAAATATTTCAGTTCAGGTTTTTATCTGATTGTGTATGTGTTTGTGCTTTTTAATTGCCAAATATTTGGGAGATATTTCAGTTATTTTTCTAGATATTGAATGCTAGTTTAATTCCCTTGCGGTCACAGAACATATTTTCTAGCATTACAGTCTTAAAATTCATGAAGATTTGTTTTGTGACACCTAATATTGTATATTTTTATTAATGTCTCGTGCATTTGAAAAAAATGTATGCTGCTGTTGCTTTTTTTAGTGGAATAGTCTATACATTCGATAAGTTGGTTTATTTGTTTTGTTCTGTATTCTTTATTATTTGTTTATTATCTGCTTATTTATTATTTATTTATTATCTGTTTATTCTTTCTATCTGTCACTAAGTGTTGAAGTCTGATATCAGTATTTTATCTTTGTCTATTGTCTGTTTATGAATTTTGAAACTACTAGTTTCTACATAGATATTTAGGGTTATTATCTTTTTTCTTTTTTTCTTTTTTCTTTTTTTTTAGGCGAGGCAACCCTTGGTTGACCTCACAGATTACAAGAACCTTGTCAGCTTACAATCCCTTATTTACGTATTTATGTATGTATTATGTATGTATGTACGTATGTATGTATGTATGTATTTTTTATGCCTCCAGCACCTGGTCTTCCTAGGTAGAGTCTCCCATCCAAGTACTAACCAGGCCCGACCCTGCTTAGCTTTCGAGATCAGAAGGGATCGGACTTGTTCAGGGTGGCATTGGCCGTAGACTTACCTTTTCTCTTGATGATTTGACTCATTCATCCTTCTGTAACATCCCTTGTTACCACTGATAATATTTCTGTTTTAAGCCTCTATTGTCTGATATTTATATGGCTATTATAGTTTTCTTTTGATTAGTATTTGCCTGGTATATCTTTTTGCATTCATTTACTTCAATCTCTGTCTTTGTATATAGTATCTTATAGACAGTATAGGTCTTGCTTTTTTTATATCCAACTTGACAATGTCTATGTTTGAATTGAATGATTTATTCCATATAAATTTGCAGTAATTACTGCAAATATGGTTGGATTTAAACCTACCATATTTTTGGTTGTGTTCAATTTTCATCATCTATTTTTTTATTTTTAATTATCTGGGTTTTTTTTTTTCCTTTTTTTTTTAGTGTTTGCTCTCAGACTTATGCTATATATTTTTAACTTAGAAAAATCTATTTTCAAATAATATACTACATCACGTATAGTATACAAATCTTACAATAAGTAATTACATTTTTTTCTCATCTTTTGTGCTATTGTCATATTTTACTTCTGCATATTTTGTAAATCCCATAATATATTATTACTTAGAAGTGTAGTTTAATTTTTTTGTTTGGAACTTTATATACATTTAAAAAGTTATGTTTTCTATGCTTTTTAACTATACATTGTTGGTGTGATTTATTCTTACTATTTTCATTTCATTGCTATAATTTATTACATGGCTATACTACTTTAATTATTCTACCATTGAAAGACATGTGGGTTATTTTAAATTTAGGTTGTAATAACAGTGCTATGAAGAACATCCTTACACATCTCTTCAGGAGTATATGTGCAGAAAATTTTCCAGAATATACAGCTGGGAGTAGAATTGCTCAGCCATTTATACATATTTTCTACTTTACTAGATTTTGCCGAACTGTTTTCCACATTGGTTTTACCAATTTACACTGCCACCAACAGTATAAGAGAATTCCTCTTATTCAGTAATTTTTCTAATACTTCATATTGTTAGAGTTTAAACTATTTCCAATGGTTGGCAGTGTTATGGTGGCGCTGGATATAAAATCAGTTAAAACATCCATCACTGAAATCTCTTGTCCTCATTAAACTTACATTCTAGTATTGTCTGATTTTTTGTTTTGTTTTATTTTCTGAGGGAGAGTTCATTTCAAAGCCAAGCCACAAGTTTTTTCATCTATTTTATGGCAACATTTATTTAGAGTTTAGTCTATTTAATAAATTTTGCTACTTTTCCCTGAATTTTTTCTAATTATTTTGATTGATGTTACGCTAATTTCTCTCTCTATTTTTTTAATCTCTTGTCATTATATGAGCTGAAATTTCTTGAAATAGCTGTTAGTAGGAAGATTCTGTGGTAGGGGAGGGCCTGAGAGAAGGTCCAATTTTGCTGTTTTTTAACAATGTAAAGATTTTTTTTTTTCTGCAACCACACAGCCTTCTTGCAGATAAGATAGTTGAGTGATTTTTTTGGAGGGGATATGAAATCTAGAAATTCTACTTGCCTCTTAATTCCAATGAAAATGACAATGTGGAGCTGTCATTGGTGGTTTTTGTTTGTTCATTCATATTTCTCCTTTGCTTTTAAATTATTTCTAGGTGGAAAAGAAGCAAGTACTCACTTAACCATGCTGATATCAGAAATCTGACTGACTTTAGTATTAACTGTAACAATTTTTTTTCACTTTCAGTTATAAAAAGTTGATGTCTCTGAAAATAACTGATACTGATATAAGACCGAAGATCAGTTTAAAATTTAGTACAAAAGGTATTATTTTATTTTTATATGTCTTTTATCAAAAAGTGTGTTTAAATTTTTGACTTATTCTGTAAAGTATCATGACATTAACAACCATGTGTTTATTTGTGTTTGTCAGCCAGTGAGCATCACTTGGTGTAGGCTGGAATTCATGAGCAGAAAGATGAGCAAGTGTATGGTTCTCACATTACCTAGGCATCCTGTAGAGAGGTTTGCTAGGTCTAGTGCGTAGCTCTGACTTCACAGAGAGTGGCTTCAGCAGATGTTCCCTACTGACCCTCCTCCCTTGTTGCATTCCCTGTTAATAAAGCAAAATGGAAGGAATGAACATTTGGGGCTCAAGGCAAAGTAATCTAAACTTAGGTGCCAGCTGTTTAGGACGGTGCTAGTAAATGCCAGCTGCTCAGCATTTGGAGAACTTATGGGCTCTTAGTCCCATGGAAGAATAGTTTGGAAAAATAGTTTGGTGGCATTCCTTTTTGCTAGGGGGAATGGATGTCCCTGACCCTAGTCTGCTTCTTATTTGGCAACTCAGAGAATACTCTCTGAGTCATTTGATTTGTAATTTGCTTGCCCCCACAGTGTACATCAAGTATATCAAGCAAGAATATTAATTTAAATTTCTCTTGAAACACAGAATCATGAAGGGTAAAATATTTTATGATAAACACATTTTTAAAAAATTCATACAACAAATATGCCATATTCCACATCCTTACTACTTTCTAATTCATCTCAGTCTACTTTCTTCCCTTGAAAGTGCTACTAAATCAGAAAAATACCAAACAGTTCAGTCACATGCCTTATTCCATTTCATTGATGAAATACCCACTTTATCATTAATCTATTTTTTGAGAAGGTAAGAACATGAGGTTCATTAGATAAGTGTGTCTCAAACTTTAATGTATTTTTAGATCATCTAGTGATTTTGTTAAAATGTAAGTGCCAGTTCAGGAGTTCTAAGGTAGGGCCTGAGATTCTCCTTTTCCAACAGACTCCCATGTGAATGCTAATGCTGCTGGTCTATGGCCTGTGCTTTGTGTAGCAAAGCATTAAATCGCCTTATGTTTCTTGATATCATTCTTTGTTGTATAATATGGTAGCCATTAGCAATATGTGATGATTTAAATTTAAATTAAGTATAATTAGATAAAATTTCAAACTTAGTTCCTTTGTCAGACAGCAGCATTTCCAGTGTTCAATGACTAGGGGACAGTGCAAATCTAAAACATTTTTATCACAGCAAATTCTGATTAAGTAAGTGCTGATTAAGATAAAATGTAATTGCCTAAGTAAAGTATAATTAAACACTGGCAGTTATAATTCTTAAAAATCTTTAGAATTGAAGTCCTAATATTTTTATGCCATTTGGTTGCCAAAGCTCATTTACTTGAACAAAACCCTGGATGGTTGAAAGGCTTCTTTGGTGATTAGTATTTGTGATTACTTTTGCTTGTGAACATAATGTTTTTGTTTGGATTTTTTGACTACTAGACAGATAGCAGCATGCTTATTGAGCACTAGCTGTAGCAAGGCACTTTACTGTACTTCATTTTTTTGGAATAGTCCCTCTCCTTCAGGAGCTTAGAATGTAACATGGGAGACCACATAGAAAAAGAGCATTAATGTGGAATGTTTTGACTTCTCAAAATTCATTTTCAGATGAAATGCCTGTCTTCAAACTTGATTATAATTATTTTTATCATCTGCTTCATATAATTATTATTTCTGGTACTGACATTGTCCGGCAAATATTTGATGAGGCTCTGCCACCCCCTCTTTTGAAAAAAGAGCTTCTTATTCACAAGAACGTGTTGGAACCCTACTACAACCATCTTTGGACAAATCATCCTTTGGGTGGAGCATGGCATCTGCTTTATCCCCCAAACAAGGAGCTACCACAGTCCAAACAGTTTGACTTATATCTCTTATTAGCTCTCATAAAACATTTGAATGTATTCCCTGCACCCAAAAAAGGCTGGAACATGGAACCACCATCTTCTGATCTCTCTAAGTCTGCCGACATCCTGAGGCTGTGCAAATACAGGGATATACTCCTTAGTGAGATTTTGATGAATGGTCTCACTGAGTCACAGTTCAATTCAATTTGGAAAAAAGTTTCAGATACTCTTTTGCGCCTTGGGATGAAGCAAGAGGACATTGACAAAGTGAAGGAGAATCCCATTGAGAATATCTCCCTTGATTACCATCAGCTGTCCATCTACCTAGGCATACCAGTACCAGAAATCATCCAGAGGATGTTATCCTGCTATCAACAAGGTACAAAACAATTATTTACTTCAGCCAATAAACCTTCATCAAGTGTCTGCTATGTGTCAGACACAGTGCTAAGGGCCGGAGGTGTAGTGAGCTCTCATTCTTGGGAGAATAGACACATCAAGAAACTAGTAGAAATTATAGTGCTAGAGATGTTCCAGAATACCATGGAAAATGCTAGCCTAAGAGAATCCAAGAAAACTTCCTGGAAAATATAACATTTAAGAAATTCCTAAATCATATGTAAAAGTTAGCCAAGTGAAGAAGATGGAGAAGAATATTTCAGAAGGAAACAAGAAAAAGGTATAGAAACAAAAATATAATGCAGGGAACTAAAAAGTTTGACCTTAATGTAGATTAAGTAGTGGACCATAAAGGTATTAAAGTAGGAGAGCTTTCATAGAGAACACATTCAAGAGGATTTCTTTTACCATGTTGAGGAGTTTGTATTTTCAAAAAGGAATTGTTGAACATTTTTTAGAGGAATTTTCTCACTTCTGCAAAATTAAGGATGCCTAAAACCATGCAATACTGATACTGTGTGTTTCAGGGATACCATTTTAGACTCCATGAGTATATGTTTCTCTACCTTTCTAGCAGAATCTTGATGTTTAAAAATTTGGCAGCTGTTCAGTGGTCATGGGTAATTCAGAAAATTAGGTAACATTTATGCAAGTATCTGAAGGCAGCAGTGGCCATGCCTAGGCACTGTATTGATTTGGAAAAGACCTCAGACCACCTTTCCCACATTCCAGGATAGTCTCTGAGCTATCATCGTGGAAAACGGAGTTCAAGGCATGTCAAGCATTACTGAAACCCTTGTGCTATTCTGGGTGACTTTTCCTGATCTCGTTATTAGTCGTACTATGTGGTGAGCAACTGATGACCACACTGAAGCTATTTAAACATAGAACTTCCCAAGTTTCTAGTAATTGTTGAACTGGTTCTTCAGAGATGATTGCTAGGCCCCTATCCCATTTCTTTTATTAGGGTTCTGGGATACCATTGTATTTTCCTGCTTAACCCTTAAGAACTTTCTTTGAGTATAAAAGAATGCCAAGTTTGACAGTATAAGAAAGTGAGGCATAACCACTGACTTATAAAATTACAGACTTTAAAAAAAAATACATTCAGTCTATTAAGATTTTAAATGACAAAAACTAATGAGAATATAAAGGTAATATTGAGGAAATGCTTTGAGCACTAAATAAATTCAAGATTATTTCAAGCAATTCTCACTTAGGTAGTCTGGAGAGCTTATTGAAGTCCCTTCAGTAGAGGCTTTCCTAGCATCTTATATCTACTTCCGAGTAGTTACTAAAGCTGCAGTTTTCATTTGTGTATCTGATTATTTGATTAATATCCATTGTTCCCAGCAAATATTATGGAAGTTGTCTTTTTTCTTCATCATTTAATCTCCAGAGCCTGATGTAATATTAATGGGATAGAAGGGAGTGCTATCAGGATCATTCATACTGCTAAAGAGGGGATGGAGGTTGTGGGGCTGGGAGAATGTGATAAAGAATTAAAGAAGTACAAATTAGTAGTTGATAGATGATCATAGGGATGGGGAGCATGGCATAGGGAATGTAGTTAGCATTAATGTAATGGCTAGGTGGAAAGCCAGAGGAGAGAAAGAGTAATTAGAGGGATCGTTTTATAAACTATATAAATGTCTAACCAATGTCCTGTATACTTGAAACTAATAATAAAATAAATATTTTTTCAAAAAGTCCCAAACTTTGAATGGAAGTTTACTTCATAATTGGCTATTAAGTACTTCCTGACCTTAGACTTTATAAATCATGAGACTTTGTTGCTTGGTTTAAAGTGCTTATATTCTAGGCATTCTCTGTTAAGAATGATCAAAATATGTTTACTTTTCTTTGTTTAATCATGGGTTTATAAACTTTATGTTATAATCCAAAGATCATGCCTATTTATACTAGATTCATGAGTGAAGCTAATTATTTTTACAGTTAGTTATAAAATTATTTGGTGCAGTGTAAAAATCTTTTGGCTTTTCTTAGTCCCAGGCAGATATTTGTTGGTTGTATCTTCAATTGCATATCTAAATATTTTCTTTATGTATCATAGGAATTGCTCTACAGTCAATAACTGGCAGTCAACGTAAGTATGTTAAGAACAAAATACCTAAGTGACCTTTCAATTTGAGATAGCTAAGGGGCCCCTATAAGAGTCTTACTGCATGATAAACTGCAATTGTTATAAGCTTGGAAAATCATATTGTCAAATTACTATTAGCAGAATCTAGTATGAGCCTTTTTATCCTGCGTTGGTCTTAGTGCATGTGCCCCAGGGTTTATCTAAGCATAGTATTTTACTTTTTGATACATAGGACACTTCAACAGGCAAAAATGCCTACCTGCTTGCTCTACCTGCTCATATATGCTGCTCTGTAGCTTATGTAGCTTTTATTTGGTTATCTATCAACTGTTAAAGCTGTAAACTTTTTTGCTGCATGGTGAGTTGCTAATTTAAATTTCTATTTTTGTGCTTTTTTTTATGTAATTCATATTGTGCAATTAAAATTTACTTAAGAAAACACCATGGGTTTTGTTTAGAGTAAGATTATATTTAATAATACCATGGGTTTTGTTTGTACTTTCTGTGACCAGTCAGGTGAAATTCACAGATTTTGAGATTGAATCTCTAGCACAATATCAAGGAGTATAATGTCAAAGAAGAAGTCACATAATAAAGGGCTGATACACTTTCAAAATCTTTGGTTATGAAAAAGAAGGAAAAAAACAACAAAAATAGACCTTCTAGCTTTCTTTTTAGATATGTTTTAGATTTATGTCCTAAAGTAATTCTGCTTACAGTATTAATAGGGGTCAATGTCAAGATGCTCAAAAACTTAGTATTTAGAGTCAACATAATTTCTAGAATATCTAAATATGTAGAATTTACTTAAGATAACAATAAAGTATCTTAGTGTTTGGGTTCATACTGATTGGTTCCAGATTAGTATATATATCTATTATTTGGTCATTGGTAAATGAGCATTTCATCTAGTAATTGAACAGAGTAAGATGTCTTCTAATTCTGTTTCTCGAATGGTGTTTGGGGAGGTAAATATATTTATAGTAGTGATAAGAGGCTAAAGTTGTATACACCAGATTTTGAGTGTTTCGTCTTTAACATATAGGTATTGAAATAGAAGAATTACAGAATGAAGAAGAAGACCTAAGTCCACCTCTCATGGAGTACAATATAAATGTGAAGTCAAACCCTGAAATACAGTTAGCAGAAATGAATAAAGATGGGGCATCAATACCCAGTGAATCTTCAACAGAATCTGTTAAAGATCTCCAGGAAGTATAAGCTCTCGTTAATATTGAATTAGAAGAACTTAATCAGGGCCTTTAGTTTTTTGCATGTACTATACTTAAAGGATCTCAGACAATCTTAGTTTTATATTTATCATAGTATTCATACAAAGCTTAAATTGGAATGGTCTTTTTCCCAGTACTTCCATAATCTTTCCTGCATTAACTGTTTATTCTGCCAACATTTATTAAACATATATTATGTACCAGGCACTATGCTAGACTTTTGAACATGTTTATTTCTTCTGATTTTGGGGAGTGTATGTGGGAGGTTAATAGAACGTAGAAGAAAGCATAGTGGGCAACAGGAGAGCGAAAGGAGAAAAAAAAATGGATATTTGCACAGAGGTAGAGTTAAAATCATGATGGAATCTCTGTATTTATAGATAAGTGATAACAGTTATTATATAGTCACTGAATTCTTCTTAGGCTTAATTTTTCATCTTATGAACATGAACATGTTGATTTTTTTAAAGTGCTTTCTTCCTTTGTTACTTATGCATGACTATGTGCAAATGAGGATTTGTGAGCTTTTTTCAGTGGCCAACTCATTGATGTTATATATTGTTCCTTTATATAGCAGTGATTTTTTAAGAGCAGAAGACTGAGATTAAAATAAAAATGAAAATGTAAATTTTTAATTTACATTTAGAGTTTAGAAAGAAAATATGATTTATAATATTAGAAGATAAAAGGTTTCAGTAGTTAGAGGAAATGTATTTTGCAAAATAACCCATTGAGCTGTTTGAATTGCATATTAAATAAATGATTTATTTCTTACCTCTCAGGTTAAGAGTAAACCAAAGAAAAAGAAAAAGACTAAAAATAAAAAGGTAAGAGACTGTATTAGCATTATATAAGGAATGTCTGATTAGGAACACTTAGGTATAATATATGGATTCAGTGTTAGAGCTTAAAATTAGTCCAAGTAGACATATAGCACAGATGACTTAAAAAATGTCAGTGGTTAATTGAATGTGTGATTATAGAGAAGTCTATGTATGTTAGATCCTGAATGACTAAAACTTACAGTGTGCCTACTTTACTTCCCTAAATCATAATTTATGCATTTAAATATACTGATAAAGAAATAGAATTAGTCAATTGGAAATTCCATTCATTCCTACATATCACTCTCATTTAAAAAATGCCTACTCAGTGTTTTAAAAACAGCTGCTCATCATGTTTCTGCTGATATGTTCAGAAACATTTTTTTTAAACCTTAAAACATCTTGATTTTGTGTCTAAGAGTCTGCCAGCAATGCAGTAATAGGCAAAATGGTACAAATGCAAAACTTCTTTCACAACTCTTCCTTTTTTTTGTCAGTTGAAAAATGAACAAGTTACTGTCTGTAGCACATTTTTAGCAAGAAATTTATTAATTTCCTAGAAAATCACAGGAGAAAGTCAGGAGTCATTTTGTTTTTTGGCTTAATTTTTTTTAATTCAGACTTTATTTTCAAGTTTAAATTAAATAGGGAATAAATACAACTGGAAAAATATATAAACACCATTCAAAAATTTATACCCTGATAATATTAAAATTTTCTTATTAAATGTCAGCAACTGTCAGATTTTTTTTAACAGCCTAAATTTTTTCCAATTTATTTTATTAAACAAGTTGAAATACTTTGAAGATAATTTTATCAAGATAAAACATTAGACAAGATTTCTTACATCTTACATCTTTTATCTAAATTTTAAAGTATGGTACCTAAAAATGCTGAAATTTTTACATACAGCCATTTAATATAGAATAATCCTATTCATATACTTAGTTACTGTTATTTTAAGTGCAAAGAATTATCTCCTTGTAATGTCATAAAAAGCTAAATCAATCCAATGCTCTAAATAGTTCTCCTCACGAAAAATTCTAGCATATAGAAATTTGCTTGAATTAAAGAGTGATGACAAAGCCCATGTGCATGAAATTTGTGTCCTCTATTAATTATTTGTTTTGCACCATCTCTACCTAAAGATAGTTGAAGTCCTAAAATTACTCATATATTACCCTTCCGTTAAAAATATTAATTACTCTTACTCCTACTCCCACTTCCCAGCCGAGGGAATTGAGGGTTAGAAATAGGAAAGAGAGAGAAAACAGGTGGCAGAAGAACAGAAAAAACATTGTGATGAAGCTTAGAGATAAGAAATCTGTCAGGAAGTAAATTGAGCCCTTCAAATAGGATGTCCACTCTAAAGGAGGGAAGTTGCTGAGATATATGTAAGAAAACGTACTTATACATGCATTGACATGAAGTTGTCATGGGAACAGCGAAAAAGGAGTTTCAGAAATACTTAACTATACTAAATATGTTCTTTATGAATAATCAAAAGTCTTTTAAACTTGGTTATTCAAGTACACTGAAACCAAGGCAGGAGTTCATAATTCTAAATTGTAGAATCAAACTGGCATTGGACATTAATCAGATACTGAAACACAAAAATCCTCATAGTATACAGATAATAAAGCAGAATAAATTTGTAAGTACATATGGAATCTGTGGGAAAGGAGACCCTGAAGTTTCTTGTAAACAAGACGTGGTAATAGGAATTAATACTGTAACATATACAAGAGTAATTAATACTCTTAATGGAGAAGTAATATATGAGTAATTAATATTCTTAATATGTGTTAAGTGTCATCAGTATTACCTTTAGTATGTTGCCTTTATAACTTTATTTTGATGAACATAAAATTTAAGGATTTTTAACATTTCCTCCGAATCATGACTTCCCTAACATTTCTTTTTAATAAGATTTTTAATACATAAATTTGCTCTCTTCTTACACATAGATTTCCAAGAACTCTCATACTTAGTATAGCATTCCAAAAATGAAAATTCTATGTACTCTGTCCTGAGATACACCAATAGGTACAAACTCAGGCCCAATACTCACTTTCAATATCTGAATCAATGATTTTTAAGTTGTGTTTCATTACTCAGTAGTAGATTACACAATCAGTTTAGTGGGTCACAACCACCATTTATAAAGAAGGAAATAGAATTAGTAGGAATAAAAAAATTTCCAGAGTTCATCACCCACTGTCTTATAGTCAGTTTGGACTGCTATAACAAACTATGATAGACTGGGTGGCTTAAACAACAAACATTTATTTTTCACAGTTCTGGAGGCTGGAAATTCCAAGATCAAGGTGCCAGCAGATTCGGTGTCTGGTGAGGGCCCTCTTCTTAGTTTGCAGACGGCTGCCTTCTTGCTCTATCATCACATGACAGAGAGAGAAAGAGAGAGCTGGCTCTCTGCTCTCTTCATATAAGGATGCTAATTCCATCATGAGGACTCCACATCATCTAAACCTAATTACCTCCTAGTGGTCCTGTCCACAGTTACCATCACTTTGGGGGTTAGGGTTCATTGTATGAATTTGGAGGGAGGGGTATGAACATGCAGTCCATAACACACATAATATGAGTAAGGTTGATTTTATGGAATTTATATTTTAGTTTTATACTTATGTATAAAGATACATAAGTGCATTTACATCATGTTGTAAAATGTATTTCTTATTATGGTTGTGGTCAAAAAAGTGTGAGAAACACTGACCTAAATGTAGTCAGATCACTGTGCTCTATTGACGTAGTTGATATAGATTACTAATTCTTGATGCTGTTTTTCAGAATAAGGAATCAAAAGAAGAGCAAGTGTAAGTATTTATTTAATTTTTAAATTTTTCTTAGTGCTTTCAAAGTGTGCTTTGCCAGTATGATACAGACTTGCCTTGGGGAATGTTCTTATTAAGAGAACAATGGACACTTCCTTATTTTAATAAGTTGTCACCTTTTCACAGAAAATGACAAAAAGTTAAATTATTTTATATATTGGTAGGATAGAATCTCTTGCCATTTTTCTGTAGGGCTACTCAAGACTCATCCAATGCTGACTACTTTGAGGATTCCTTTGGGTCCAGCATAAAATCTGCTAACCACAATCTAGACTTAATAATAAGATTTAAATAGGACTTAATCTTAAAGGACAGATTATTGTTTGTCCCAGTGACTTGTTTTACAAAAGAGTTGTTTTGATTTGTTTTATTTTGTTTAATTAACCTGAGAGGTTTATTTGTTTGTTTATTTGTTTGGTTGGTTTTTTAATTCCAATTTTTAACAATGAATTTTGAATCTTCAGTGGAAACTTTTAAAGTCTAAAGATCATTGTGAGTTATATAGCCATTAGAGTGATGAGAGTGTAATAGAAGAAGGAAGTGTAGGGGAGGCAGTCCAATGAAGAGATCATTATACCCACCAAAAAGTTTGTTAATTGAAATTAATAATTTTATAGAACTCACTGTGAAGACATAAATTAATATATCTTTAAAATGATAAAGAACATAATTTGTTAACTTTAAAGCCATCACTTATAGTTGAAGCTATCTTATTGGTAATAGATATGATCCATTGTAAGTAAATAATTCATCATTAAAGTTGGGTTTTTTACTTTCTCTGTTAACAGGTTAGCCACTAAAGCAATCATTTGTTTGATTGATTGATTGTTTTGTTTTATTTTCAGGCTGTGTCTAAATGCCACAAAAATAACTTACTAAAAAATGAAATAATGTCATCAATCCTTTTGCTCATTTTGGCCTAAAATGTAGATGCAAACCTGTATGACCATCAAATCACTCAGGGAGCTTTGTCTGTAATGAGAATTTTCAAGTATAAACAAAAGCAAAGAAAATAATGTATCACATAAATATACATACCTATCATTCTGATTCAGTAATTACCACTATTTTTCTACATTTGCTTAATTCTTTAACGTTTTTTTCTTTATTAAAGTGTTCTCAATCCAAATATTATGTCATTTTACCTCTACATGTTTCAGTTTGCATCTCTTAGTAATTTGAACATTTTTCTATATTATCACAATGCTAATATCATACTTTAAAAATTTAGGAGTAATCTTCTGGAGCTTTTCAAAAATACAAATTTATCTATATTTTTACAGTTATTGGGATGCCTGGAAAATGTAACTTTTTAAAAGATCTTCAGTTAATTTATAAAATTAATTTTGTTTGGGACCCAGTAGTATACATAGCATTTGATTTTATTGAATTTTCCAAGATGTTTGTTATTCTAGAATACCTCAGTGATACCTAATGACTGTTTTATAGTGTTTATTTAACAAGTTATTCTACAAGCATTAGATATTAATTTTTCTAGGCCTTAGTGACCTAAAAGAAATAATAATGCATCCTAAAATTACCTTTTCTCTTTCTATTCACTAATAAAATCAAGTCATTTACATCGTGTTATAAGTAAAAGTGTTATTTATTGTTATCATTCAATGAGATTGGGATGGAAATTCATAGTTACAAAAGAATAGACCAATTGAAAGGATAGTAACATGCATTTACATTGCATATATAGGCATAAAAAATGGGTTAATTGCCATTGTATGTATAGTATTTTCATACTTTTTGTAGTTGTTCCTAGTTATTGAAATCCATATTATTACTACAGTTTTTTAAAGGTTCTGTTAACAAAAGAAACCTTCATTTCTAAATCGACTTTGTTGCTGTTTGCAGCCCTCTATTTAAATGTACACTGAACCTAAGTGCTGAAGTTGATTAAACCAACCTACTGTCAAGAATGTTGTGATAAAGTAATATAGCTGCTAGCAGATGTGGAAATGTTTGTCAATATTTCCCAAAGTAATTGATGTTAATAGTTAAAACCTGAAAAATGAACTTCATGGTCTCATAATTTTTGAAAACCCTGGGATGAACAGAAAGATACTTCGATTGAGTGCTATCTCAAATATGCTAAATTTCATTGTGAATCTTGAAGAAAAATACATAGTATGAGCACTGTCTAAACTTGCCTTGACCATGAACCCTTCTGATGCTGAGTATCTCATGAGACCAGTGCAATATTAATTTGGGAAACAATGGCTTATATGAAAAGCTCTATACAGTTATAAAAGATCACATTGATTATGTCACCACTATAGCCCAAATATGGTAGAAAAGGAAGAACAATTGAAAGAAGAGCCAGCAAATCTACACCCAGTCAGTAGATTTATGAAAGATGATGCAAGTGATGTTCAAGAAGATTCTTCAACTGAAGACAAGTTCTATAGTCTGGATGAACTGCATATTCTGGACATGATAGAGCAGGTAAGCCTAATTGGAGAGGTACAGCCCAGGCCTTCTTTCTTTCAGAAATAATTGTTAACCTTTGTTTTCCCCATGACTTTTTGAATAGCATGTTAGCTAGTGGTTTATGCTGTGCCTTTAAGGAGAAAGAAAAAACAGGAAGGGTGGTACAGAGGGATAAATGAGGGAAAAAGAACTTTAGGAGCTTGGAACTTTTCACTTTACCCCTCAACAGTTTCCCGGCTTTAATTATTGGGCAGAGTTGATTACAGATGTATTCCTTGTAGAGGACTTTCAAATACCTCGGGCTGGCAGGGTATGCAGAACTGGCATAATCTCATTGAATTAAATTTCATGAGGAAAAAGTTTTATAAAACAAAGCTATTTTCATTTTTTTTTTTTTTAGTTAAACTTGATTGTTACCATGAAACAGCTACAAAAAATATCAGTGTACAACAGTTTTTCTCTTTGGTTCCTTTCCTGGTAGCAGTCACTGCTGGCAAGGATGTACCTATTTGTAAGGTACATAGGAACGTGATTTAAGTACTCTACGGAGCATTTAATCAGACAAAGTATATGAAAGATTTCTTTTTGAAAAACCACTTGATTTACCTACTCATGAGAATTCTATACTGAGGTAATTTTGTGATAACCTGTTCTATGGTTTAAATATAATGATATATAGTATGTAGGATTATTTATTGTCTCAGGGTACAGCTAACACAAATAATTTCCTAGCTGATAGTACAGCATTCATATAATTGTCATAACTCCTTTTTCTCCTTTCCATTTAGAATATTAGAATGCATATATTTTAACTGAAATGACATTTTCTAAGCTTTGGATATTATAGTAAAATTTAAATGCAAAGCTTTTGGTTATTCTGTAGTCATGAGAACTATGAGAACTTGAAAATAGGATAAAAATGTCATACACTTGTTGAAAAATGCTTATTCATTAATTTATTCAAAAAAAACATTTAGCAAGCACCAGCTTTGTATCAGGAGCTGTGCTATGGCACAGTTCCTGTGATCAGAGTGTTTATATTACAGTAGAGAAGTAGAATATTAAACCAAGGTGATACCATGTAAATAATATTACGTTCTTGGGCAATTAAGACTGCTTGAGTTAGAAGTCAGGCTCCTCAGTGTTTGTATGACCTCGGGCAAGTACTCAGTTTTATCATCTCTAAAATGGGAATAATGAGTGCTTACCTCATATGGTTTTTCTAATAGTAAAAGCTTTAAAGCTTTAAAATGGTAAGCATGCAGGTAATGTTATCGTATAGCCTTAGTAGACAAGTAACTGGTATTTTTAGTGAATGCTGTAATTAGGGAGAGGTTAGGTTTATCTAAACTAATAAACGATATTTGCATCAAAGCATAAATAGAAGATAGCAACTTTAAATCCTCTTTAAATAACTAAAATATTAGTGTTTTTAAAGAGGAAAATAAAGCATTCATATTCTATTTGCTTAATAGGGCTCAACCAACAAGGTAACTACAGAATATGGAGAAACTGAGAAGGAAAAGCTTGCTCGACAGCAGCAGCTTTATAAATTGCACTGTCAGTGTGAAGTGAGTACTTTTGCCATTAGATCAAATGTTAATGGCATTTTTTTCCTTAAACCAGTTTTTTTCTTTCAACTTCTGGTGACTTGAACAGAATTACTGAAATAATATTTTTCATTGAGCAGGATTTCAAAAGACAGTTGAAAACAGTGACTTTTCGATGGCAAGAAAACCAAGTGCAGATTAAAAAGAGAGACAAAATCATCACATCTCTTAACCAACAAGTGGCTTTTGGAATCAATAAAGTTTCCAAGTAAGTACAAATCTCTTGCTAACAGGAAATTTTGGGTTTGCTCAATTACAAATACTCTTTAAAAGATAATCCCTGTGTAGTCACTAGGTGGCATTGTAACTGCACATTAGGAACTGCCAACCCAGGACTGAACTTGCTTTAAAACCAACTCTATATTTGCCTTGCCAGCTGAATTGAGAAATAAGTGACCCTCACTCTATATAAAGCTTTTCATGTATTAGTTGAACAAGTGTGAAGATAATAGAATTACATGAAAAAGATAATTAACTTTCAGATCACGACTCTAATTTGTAAAAATGTGACCCATGATTAGCTGTTTCTTTATAGTATATGATGAATATATTCCTCAAAGACACCATGGAATCACTTGCATGCTTTTTTATATTGATCTCTCAGTGTGTGTATGTTCTAAGCCCAAGAGATTGAAAATAAATAAAATTCCTGGAGACTCTTCTCACCCATACCAATTTCATTTTTCTTACAACCTTAAATATTAAATGCCTAAGACTAAAAATTCTGACTTAATAAGGAAGAATGAATGTCCTGCTTTATTTTTTTTCCTACTAATCACTGCCTCCAACAAATACCAGTTGAAATAGTAATATATAATTTGTAACATTATTTTAATAAACAGTTATACCAGAAGATACCAGTCATCCATGAAGTCTAATTTGAAATCCTTTGCAGTTCCTACACTGCTAATAAGGAGAATAGACAAGTTCTAGGAAATATCTTTGAGTAAGGAGTCAAACTAGTTTAAATCAGAGAAATATTAGGCAGAGATTTGGTTCTTAAATTTTCTCCCACATATCATATCATCCAATTTGAAGGGATTTTTTTAGGAAGAACTGAATGCCATAGCTCTGGAAACATATCAGTTGCAAACACTTTCAGTCTTGTCCCTGCTGGACTTAGAGAGATCCTTTAAGTTTAGAAGAAAGTGAGGACCTAAAATAGTTTGGGCAAACTAAGCTGTAGTCACTTAGAAAGGACTCAAAACTTTATCTTTTAGCCTGGAAGATAATAAACAACCCAGAAATATGTTAATAACATCAGAGATCAGAAAAGTAATGCCATCCATGCAGATGAGCTTCCTTTCTCTTTCACTACCTGAGGATACCCTACCTCAACTCCAGTAGCTGACCCAGGCACCCTGAGACTACAAACCAACCACTTTACGGGATGCATACATCATCCCACAATGAACACTCAGTGTTGCACATTCACCAAACATTTGTTAAGTACTCACTGTGAAAGAAGAATTATGTAAGGCACATATAGAAGACACCAAGATATGTTAGACATTGACTGTGAGTTAATGGAGCGTATAGATTAACATGATTGTATTAAAATTACACTTAACAGAGGGACTTCCAGTTACACCAAGATATACTAGTTCCATTACTTAAAATCCTTCTTATTACAACAAAAGCACCCAGGACCTAACACAACAAACAAACATAGGAAGACTCTGAAAAGTGGAAATACAGTACATCAAAATTTGTGGGACACAACTAAAGCAGTTTTGAAAAGAACTAAAGCAGTTCTGAGAATACCTAAGTCTCAGATGAATAACATAAGCTCCCATCTCAAGAACACAGAAAAAGAAAAACAAAATAACCCTAAACAAGCAAAAGGAAATAATGAAGATTAGAAATAATGAAATTGGAAACAAAAACAATAGAGAAAAATTCATGAAACAAAGTTATTTCTTTGAAAGGGTCAATAAAATTGACAGACCTCTAGCAAAACTGACAAAAGAAGAGATGATACAAACATCACTATCAGGAATGAATTAGACATTGGAGAATTAGAGACATTAGAGAATTATGCTGAGTGAATAAGAACAATCCCTAAAGCTTATATACTATATGATTTCATTTCTTTACCATTCTTGAAATGACAAAATTTCAAAAATGACAAAATGATATAGAAAATAGGTTAGTTGTCCCAAGGTTATGAGGAAGAGATAGGAGTGGGAGGCAAGTGGGTATGGCTATAAAAGGGCAAAATGAAGGCTCCTCTGGTGATAAAGCTGTACAGTATCTTGAGCTGTATCACTGTTAACATCCTGGTTATTATACTATTTTGCAGGATGCTACCATTTGGGGGAAGATGGGTAAAGGGTACATGGAATCTGTCTAGTCTATATCATTTTTTACACCTGCATGTGAATCTATGATTAGCTCAAAAAGTTTTTTCATTTTTTAAAGCACATAAATGGATTTTGTGGGGTAAAAAGAGTACTATTGATTATTGTGATTAGGAAGAACTTCAGTGAAGACATACGATTGAACCTAGGCTAGGTGGGATGAGATAGGAGAAAAGACAGAAGGCATCTAGGCAGAGAAAAAAGCATGAGCACTATGTGTATTCATGTGTATGCTTTTGAGTCTTTCTTTGTTTCACTCACTTGATCATGTCCCAGGAGTAAATGATTAAAATATAAATATTCTTTAATTGTAAAATGTTCATCTCTTTAATCTTAGAATATGGTGTTAAAGAGGAAGCAAAAACAAAACCACACCTTTTTTCCTTTGGCCTAATTCAGTGCTAATTCTACAGTAAATATTTAGTAAATATTAGTTGATGATTGCAGTTTTAACAAAGAAGGTTTATATAAAGATGGCATTTTATACAAATTACAATAAACACAATAAATTTTAAGAAACTGCTGTCAATAAAAGCTTTATAATAAACTTAATAGCCAGCCAGAGTAAGCTTGAGAACTTAAATCTTTTAGAAAAGAAAATCTAATCCTACCCTATCATGTTATTCACAAGACAAATAAGACTGATAAATTAGGACTGCCTGAACATATATAGCTGTTTTGTATCTAAGCTGGATAATAGGAACTATGCCTGCCTTATCTTCTTTTATTTAAGAATATAGGTCTGAAAACCCCACTAGCTCTGTCAACTCTTATCACCCACTGTAAACTTTAGCTGGGTAAAATATTGAAGTAATGGAAGTATACAAAGGAAGATGTCAGTCTTAGAAATCTTACCACTCTTTAGTTATCTCTACTACGTACTCCTGTATACTACAATAACAAAGCTTCTATTTCTTATTATTAAGAACATGATCTCTTTTTGTATAGAAAGAGACCTGGTTTCTTTCATTACATTTTCAGTCCAACAAAACAAGATTTAAGTCTACAGCTTCTATGAAGCTTGGATTAAAGATGAATGGGTGGTCTCTAATAGTTAAAACAATGACTTTAAATATTGGCTTTTCCCATTCCAATAACTTATATTAACTAAAACTCCTGTGTATCTCAAGTGTCTGAACATATTAGAAACTTAAATAGAAATGTGCTTTTGCTTACTAAAGCAGATTAACAGGGTAACATTACAAGTTTGGTTATGAAGAGAAATACAGCAGCGTAAGGGAGGAACATGAAAAATGATATATGAATATATGTTAACCAAAAAGTATTACTTTGCAATTTTCTGAATAGCTTCTTACATATTAGCTTTTAAGCTAATCGCAGGTTATATTTTCTGATTTATACAAAATCTTTACCCAGTCTTCTCATGATTAGGTCATGTGTTGACTCCCCAGTTTTAATTTATAGTTTTCATTATAATTCTTATTTGCACACAGTCTCCTTCTATATTTAAGGTCTCATTTCTTTCAGGCCCTAAGTCTTTAATAGTTTTCATGACTTGGTATAATACCTCTTTAAGAAACTTAAAGTTCTCAATCCTACCAAAAGCCTAGAACATCAGAAAGTACCATCTCTGTTTTCTAGTGGGTAAACTAAAGTACAAAGAGCTGAAGACATTTTCCTGAGTCATTGAACTAGGAATACAAGATAAGTCTTCTCTTTGGCTTTCTAACTTACAGTTTAGTTAATACTAAGGGGTTAGAACTTAGCTTTTCTTTGGGAAGTCAGTAAATTAGACATCAGAAATAAGATAAATTTCAGAAGGACTAGGTATTAGAGTCCAGTTATTTTCAGTCTCAAGATTTATAGCCCAAAATAGACATAACTTAATCCCCCTCATCTATATCTGTTCTGACTATATTAATGGCTTTATTATGACTTTCTTCTTTGCTTAGATTACAGCGTCAGAGCCATGCTAAAGATAATGAAATCAAGAATCTTAAAGAGCAACTTTCCATGAAAAGGTACAAACAGCTATTGCTTTGGTTGAGGGCACCCTCTCTGAAACTACTACACTCAGCATATTCTGACAGGGTAGCAGTATAATTTCTTATCCAGACTGGACACTTTGGATCTGAAATTGAGCAGTATTAATAATTACACTGGGATAATGAGTATAAACTACAAATGTCATAGGCAAATGGAAGGTATGTTCACCTTAGCTCTGGCCCTAGAAAACTGCTGAGAGTAGTTTTCAATGAGCCAAGTTATAATTCCACAACACACCACTGTCAGGAAGTAGAGCTTTAAAGAGTTCTTATCTCTTTACCCCAATGAGTACTACTGGGCAATGACTGCTTTATGAAACTGGCTAAGTTTTCTTCTCATTCATAGAATTGCCTGTATGTAATTTCTTTCTAGCAGTTTTTTTGAGATCTAATTCATATAGCATAAATTTACCCTGTTAGAGTGTACAATTCATTGGGTTTCAGTATATTCCCAGAGGTGTGCAACCATTACCAGTATCTAATTCCAGTGCATTTTTATCACCCAAAAAAGAAACCCTGATTCATTAAAAGTCACTCTTCGTTCTCCCTTCCCCAAGCTCTGTAAATTTGCCTATACTGGGCATTTCATATAAATGAATAAATAATGTGAGAGGCTTCTTGTGATTAATTTCTTTCACTTAACATAATGTTTTCAAGGTTCATCTATGTTGTAGTATACATCTGTATTCATTCCATTTTGTAGATAAATAATACTTCATTGTATTGGATATACATTGTATGGATATAACACGTTTTGTTTCTTTTTTCATCAGTTATAGACATTTGGTTTATTTTCATTTTTGGCTCTTGTGAATAATGCTATTAGAACATTTGTATACATATTTTTGTGCAGACATATATTTTTAATTTTCTTGGTTATATACCTAAGAATGAGACATACAGTAAACCCTGTGTTTAACTTTTTGATGAACTGCCAAACTGTTTTCCAAGTCACTGCACCATTTTACAATCCCACCAACAATGGATGAGAGTTCTGATTTCTCCACATCCTTACCAGCACTTCTTAGGTTATCTGTATTTATTTTACTCATTGTAGTGGATGTGAAGTTGCATATCATTATGGTTTTCATTTGCATTTTACTAATGATTGATATGTAGAGCTTGTATATCTACTTGGAAAAATGTCTGTTCACATCCTTTGGCCGTTTTTTAAATTGGGTTGTTTGTCCTTTTGCTGTTAAGTTTTAATTGTTCTTTGTATGTTCTGGATACAAGTCTCTTACCAGATATTTGTAAATATTTTATCCCATTCTGTGGGTTGTCTTTTCACTTTCTTCATGATGTCCTTTGAAATACAAAAGTTTTTAATTTGATGAAGTCCAGTTTATCTGTTTTTTTCTCTTGTTCTTATTGGCAAATTTTGTACAATATTCAATGGACAGTATTTCTCATGGTCAAGATATCTCTTTGAATATTTTTTTTTATTTTTCTCTCAAAATACTCTCGTCTTAATGGTATTAACAACGTATTTTTTGTCAAGTTTCTCATCAATGTTTGTCCGGTACTCAGGTATCCAGATGTTTCTAATAAAACGCTGAGGACAGCTTTTGTAAATATTCCCTATCACAATGTTGTATTTCCAATTAATTGTTTCCATGAAAGACATAATTTGGTTTGTATGCTCTAGAGTTCTGGGGCTCAAGCTGAAATGAGATAAGAAAAAGAGAAACCTCACAGGTAGTCATTTTCCATAATGTCCTTCAAAATCATGTTCTTTCATCATCTCCATCCCTCTCAAGCTATAGAATTTTTTTTTAATCTAAGGTGTTGAATATAAGCACTGACTAAACAGTAAAATATTTTAATGCAGTGACTTAGCTTTATGACAGGAATAACAAAAACCTTTGTAGTTGTTATTGTTGGAATATGAAAAGGCTTGTAGAAACTTTATGTAAAATTTATTAATGATAATAGCTAACATTTATTTTGTACTTAATATGTGTCAAACACAAACTGCTTTATGTATATATTTGAATTTTCACAACAGCTCTTTGAGGTAATATAGTTTTCTCCATTTTTACTTGTGAGGAAACTGAGGTACAAAGAAGTTTCCCAAGGTTTCACATTTAATAAGTTACAGAACTCAGATTCATCCTTAGACAACTTGATTTCAGAGCCAAGTTTTAAATAATTACCCCTATATGGACAGCTTTAAAATTTTTATGCTCTTGATAGTAAAGGATAACAGTTAGGCTTAAGTAATGTCTTCTTTTGATTTTATATGCTGTATACTTTTCAAGAAATTATTAATTACTCACTGAATAGTGTGTATCTTTTCCTTCTGAATAAGGTAGAAAAGTCTATCCTTGCCGCAATGTTACTGACTCTTTAACAACCATATATTTCAGATCTCAGTGGGAAATGGAGAAACATAATCTGGAAAGCACAATTAAAACATACTTAACCAAACTGAATGCAGAAACTAGCAGAGCTTTAACAGCTGAGGTAAAAAAAAAAAAAAAAAAAAAAAAGTGAGAGCGAGAGTGAGAGAGAGAGGGGTGGAGAGAGAGAAAGAAATGGGGGTCTGGGAGGGAAGTTTTACTTGTGTACTAGTATATTAAAGAATTGAAAAAATACTGCTTTTTAAACAAAGAGAAATAAGACATCTTAGGACCAGCCAGAAAAACTCAGTTCCTACCCTTGTAGTTTTTTGACTCACTGGCATTTTTTACATGATTACTTTACTATTGATTATCTTATGTTATTTTTCCCCAAATGACTCCAAGAAATTGATCTGTTTCATTATACATAGCAAATGAAGACATCTTGGGAAAATTCTCATGAAGCCAGGTCACTAAGGCAAACTTTGAAGAATAACATTTCACTGCTGCCATATCTCCCTTCTTTGCTCTTCCCTACATGGATCTTCTAAAAGCACATATACATTATACATCCAATGTCAAAAATCAACTCATTTTCTGGACCCAGAAAGTCACAGTTTTTTTCTAAGTTAGCCTAGAAACCCACAGCTAGGGTCTCTCAAAAGAAATACGATTATATGTCTGTATGTATGTAATTTTTGTTTGTAGATTATGTTGGTATATATTAAGATTCAAGTTTTTGGAGACCTCCTTGACATTAAAACCATTACAAACCTTCCTACCTCTGCCATAATAAGTTCTGTTCTTTAGCAGAGTACTCAGAAATCTAGAGGTCAACAATCAGAAAGTAGTATCTGAACCCCAAATCCCTGGGGAATAAAGTATTGGAGTCCTAACTTTAACCGAAAGAAAAGAAAAAACTCAAATTACCTTAAGAGCTCAAGTTTATATTCTTTGTCTTTCACTGCTTTTAGTCAAGAAGTTTCTTTCTACTTCCATTATTAATTTTAGAAATACTTAATGCTGTCTGAGAGTATAATAGACTGTTGTTGTAATGGTGCAGAAGGGATTCCTGCTATGGATTGACATTGGACTAGATGACCTCTAAGGCCTGTTTGGACTGCATGGTGCTGTATAATCTGATTATTTTTTTACCCCTTTATCAGTCAGAAAACAAAAAAATAGCAAGACTTCTTTTAAGTGTTCTTACCTTAATACCCAGGCTACATGTAGTATCAATTAAATTAGAATCTCTGGTAACAAAGCATCATTTTTTAAAGTTTCTGAGATGGTTCCAGTGTATGTGCAAGTTTGAAAACTAAGCTTCTAGAATGTTTACCAACCCAGTATCCATTGAATTAAAAAAATGAAAATTGCAGAATTGATCAAAAAGCTTTTATAATGCATTGTGGATGGTCGAGAAGCTCAGGTGCTGTTGAAGGGGATTGAAAAATAGCTTAAAATTTACTTGAAATGATTGAGAAAAGAATGTGTTCATTTGCAAGGCTTACCATCACCTTCTTTCTCTTTTTCAAAAACCTGTAGGTGTATTTCTTACAGTGTCGTAGAGATTTTGGTTTGCTTCATCTAGAGCAGACTGAAAAGGAATGCCTCAGTCAACTTGCCAGAGTGACTCAGATGGCGGCAAGGTAAACTTTTCCTTCTTCCTTAATGCATCTTGATCTCAGAGATACTCACAAGTGGCTCCAAGGTTGAACATAATCTGTAATGTGTTTTACCTATATTATATCAGAGTCTTTGGAGTGAAGAAACCATTGTGTTTTTAAACCTCAAAAGTCATCTGATTACTTTGATACTTTTGTTTGTTGCTTCTATTGAAGCATTGAGAAGTCTACTGAATACAAGAATATCTGCTGACAGGTTTTTCCCCCCTCTTCCACAGTGAAATAGATTAAAAAAAAAATCAGTCAGAGACATGTATGAAGACCAGATATTTACAAATCAAGGTGAAGTCTAAGTGGAAAACTTTTTTAAATTGTTTTCTCTTCTAATGCTTGATTATAAATATCTTTGTAGTACATTGGTGGGAAAACTAGTATTAGCACCTAAAATTATATGTTAAAGTCAATTTCCTGTTGTGCTCTGAGTGATTTTCAAATTTTGGGCAGGTTGCATGAGATTCTCTTTAAATTTATAATTTTATGGAGTATACCTTCAAACTTAAAGAATTAATTAAATAAGAATCTTGGCCAAGGCATCATTATTTTTTTAAGTTATTATTTTAATGATCATCATTCTTCATTTCTGAAGAATCAGAATATCTGAAGTTAAGCAAGATACTCGGGATATACTGATGTGCATTCTGGTTGATGAAGCACTGTTGTAAGTCATCAGTCTATCTTTGCTTGCTAGAGAGAGAAAGAGCACTCTGTAAATTAGAATATTATCTAGCCTCTTTATATAAGATTATCTCAATGATAAATTTTTCTACTCTTTTAAAACTGTTGTACTCGGTGATACTGGGGTAGGGATGTTATAACAGATAGAGACTTTTGAAAGCCTTTGAAATCTCTTCTGGGAGAGGACAGACGCTAACTATCTCAAAGCCTTTCCTACTTAAATCATTTGGTGGGTATTTTAATTCTTGTTAAGTCATTTGGCTGCTGTAGTTGTGCAATTTATGTATGTCATAGAGGCAACAATCTAATTCATTCTTGCAGAAGAGGTACTTCTTTCTGATTTGCCCTCCCATAGGGAATATCTTTTACTAATTTGCAGAAGAGCCTGATTGGCCAACTGTGACCTTGTGATGTCAGGGTGAAGAAAGTCTAAAACCTTTTTCTAAGATAAGTCAACATCTTTAAGAATGCTCCTGCATTGGATAGCTAGGGCAATTTCCATTTTGGCTTTCTCTCCCTTCCTACTTCAGTGGAGGGATTCCTGTGCCAAGGTTTTATAATACATCCTAAAAATATATCACCAAAATAGAAAAAAACTTGGTGTTCTGAACCAGAAGTTATATTTGCCCTTGAAAAAAGAAATCTTAAATTCCTAGTTCTTGTTTTTATTTTTAATAACAAGCCCTTCTATACAACTTTGTGCCCATTTGAGGTAAGTGGTGGCGATGAGGTAATTTTGTTGTTTTACATTATTTACATATACACTAGAGAACATAAAGGAAATTTTTGGAAACCTAAGTGGTATATAAAAAGAAAGAGCTTTCTCTTGTGTCTCCTTGTCTCTATCAGCAACCTAGAATCACTTCAATTAAAGGCTGCAGTAGACAGTTGGAATACCATTGTGACAGATGTCAGAAACAAGATTGCATTTCTCAGGGTAAGTTGTGAAGTGTATTTAGAGTGAATTGACTGAATATCGTAGATGTTGTATACTTAAAGAAAATATTTATCATTAAAAAAATCACTAGAGAAATTTAAAGAAGAACATGCTTTTTCATTTTTGTTATTAAAGTTTATGCCTTTTTGAAATTTGAGATTGATTACTTCCAAATAGTTAGTTGTCAATAGCATTTTATATTCATACATGTGATCTTTAGGTCCTTTTTACAGTCAGTAAATGGTAAACTAAAATATTGTGCCTCACACTTAATTTCAAAGAATTCCAAAGCTAACTGCTCCAATCAGAAATAAATGTCTAACTTGGATTGATTAATTGTGTTTACAGAATTAAAAGATCAAGCAGACTTGTATTAGTTTTCAGTCTTAACTTTTTATGTAATAATTCCATAATGCAAAATAATAAATTCTTAAATATTGGTTTAATAGAATTAGGACTATGCTAAAGGTCATCTAAAGAGGTAACCCTTGGAACATTTATTATTCATTTGGTTTTATGATATTTTTGTATTTATATCTTAAAGTTGATATATAATGTTGATTGTGTTGTGGTTTCACAACACAGTGACATTCAATTGTGAAAAGCTGCCCCAGAGCATTAACTAGCTTTTTCATTGGTGATCTTGACTATCTATTCCTTTCCTGGATTCTTTCTTACTCGGTCTTTAGTGATACTTAGCATTTCTCTTGGGTTTATTCAGAGTTCTGGCATCAAAAGAGCTGCCCCTTGTTCTATATCCTTGTTTTCTTTCAAGCATATGTCTTCTGTGTAGAAGTTTCTAAATATTTGCTTTTTAAGGCTTTCTTTTTCAGTTCTTGTGGGTTGTTTACAAAATAATATGATAAAGCAAAATAGGCATAATGCCAAAAAATGTTAAAAGCATGCTATTAAGCTTCAGGTATTGGAGTCTTTCTTTTGGCAGAGTCTAAGAGAATAAAACAAAGATATATGTGGACCTGGACAAAGTTAGAGATAAAACTTTTGAGATAAACAAAATGTAAATATTTAATATTCTCTAAAATGTCCCCTCTACTTTTTAAAATTAACATTTGCAAGTAGTTCTGCTCTGTTACAAATAACTGTTTTCCTGATATTTATCAGCCACTATATTACTTATAGCTTCTTGAATCTTTAGACTCTATTCATTTTATATTAGTGGTTCCCATTTTGGGGCTGAAAATTATGGAACCACAAGGGAATTATCACAGGTATCTGAATTATGTGTCTTTGTGTCTGGTCAGTCACTAGAGACTTTTAAAAATACAACTATTTACAATTAGGGACAGTATTCTATAGAACTGTTTTCATGTCAAAAAAAATTTTTTTTTATTTCTGGCATACTGACAGAATTCCTGTTCTGTGCTATCTTATTCAAAACTACATCAAGTATTTTTATATGCTATTTCTTTGAAGTTGATTTTGCTTTAAAATATTGTTTCTTTTTCTATTAGACACAGTACAATGAACAAATTAACAAGGTAAAGCAAGGGTTTGCCTTGAGTACCTTGCCTCCAATCCAGCTTCCTCCACCACCACCTAGTCCTGAGATACTGGTAAGAAATGTGATGTTTTGGAAAATTGCTATCTTCATCTTGAGAAAATGATAAGAGCTGTAAAACACTGAATATGCAATATCTTTAATGTGTGTTCAAAATGGAATAGGCGCATGATGTGCATATCATTTATAATCATGTCCATTCCTTCTTTGTGAGCTCCAGATAATGAATAGTTGGCTGGCTTAACTGAGGCCACTTATATAGGTTGCGTCACTGGATTTAAGTGTGCATTTAATATCTAAACAGGTAGTGTATTCTTATCCTGGCACTCTCATCTGCATTGTGGGAGAAAATTGATGAATGCTCAGAATTCTTGATACCCTCAAGTTACCCCTAGATGACTGAAACACTTCAGCATAATACCCTAGCAGGCTGAACTTCACACCGCCATTTGTACTTTAGATTTTCTTTTCCTTAAATTTTATCTTCTATTCTACCTTTAACAGCAGGAGGCTTCCTTTTATGCCCCTTCTCTGTTTGTTGTTAGGAATCAATGAGTCTTAATCAGACAAACTAGTATCTGTGCTGAACTATTTATGTTATCTTTTCGGGAAACATAGTACCTTAACCCAGTAAACTCATATAGCTTTCCAAAATACCTTTTAGGACAAAACTATTAGGAAATAATTTTTTACTATTATAACAGATCTGGGAGTAGGAAAAGAAGAAAGGTGTGAAATATTTGGGAGCAGATCACTTTTGACATCAGTACTTCTGCTTGTAGGAGAACTTTAAAAATGTTGTTTCTAAGTCTGTGTCCTTGCCACCCTGAACAAGCCCAATCCCATCCAATCTCAGAAGCTAAGCAGGGTTGGGCCTGGTTAGTACTTGGATGAGAGACTGCCTAGGAAGACCAGGTGCTGTAGACATAAAAAAATAAGGGAATGTAAGCTGACAAGGTCTTTGCAATCTGTGAGGTCAACCAAGGGTTGCCTTGCCTAAAAAATTTTTAAAAATAAAATAATAAAAAAATTAAAAATAAAAAAAATGTTATTTCTACAATTAGTTGAGTATATCAAAGAACTTAAAAATTATGTAAATCGTATGGAGTTTCACTGTGTTTCAAAAGCAGAATCCAGAGCTAAAAGCATTATATGACATATACTCTGGGCTTTAGTTTGGAGTGACAGTATTGCCTTTTATATTTTTGGTCAATTCACTTTTTATAGGAATACTGTATTATGGACATTATTATTCTATTGCTATATTATAGAGTGCTATTCTATATTATGGAACACCATCATACCCAACTATTCTGATAAGAAATATATTACGTACATGACAGAGAAATCCCAAAGATTCCCTGTAGTTCTATAGGAAGTTACAAATATTCTGGTAGGATATCTAGAAACCCTGTACCTTCTGCCCATATTCAAACTACTGCCTATATGTTGTAGTTAAACTCTCCTCTGACTTTAAATACAAAATGGCTCTAGAAACTCAGAAGCTATATATAGAGTTCTTCTTTGGAATTTCCTGGAACCAGACTGGCATAAGCTGTCTGATACTAGTGATACTCTGTACTTGACAAATGTAAGCAAACCTCGACTTCTGCATCCTCATTCTGTTTTAGCTCTGATGTAGCTACCCAGATTTGGTCAAGAACAAAAACTCGCTGGCAGTTAGGCTTTATGGAATTTATAAGCATCCTTCTGCTAACATATGTGTCTTTTGTGCTTCCTAACAGTGTCACTGCTGTACTTGATCAAAGTTGACAGTTGTGTTAAAATACAGGCATCAGTGATCATTGAGCATTAGTGGAACAGTTTGAGAGCACAAATACTATGAACTGAGTTGGTGTATTATACAGTGGAAGTATACTAAAGATCTCAGTTCAGATCCTAAGTTCAAAGACATATGTTTGTCTCTGGAAAATGAGCTGTTCTGGACTTTGGTTTTCTCATTTAGAAATCAAGAAATTGTACTAGATAATCTAATCACTAAAGTCTGTTTATCTCTGAGTTTTTAGTGCTACAAGGAATGGTCACCAGGTTTTAATATATAGTAGTCTAACTTAAGTCTGGAATAACAGGTACTGTTCCCAGTATTTTTATGTGCTTCATTGTATTTTGAGTTTTGTACACTGGCTACCTAATCTTTAAAGTAGTGTTAAGTAAGAGTTGTCCCCAAAGAGAACAGGACTATTAATTCAGTACTCACCATTCAGTCATTCTTTAAAAAGTTTACATTATGAAAATTTTGAAACATGCATAAAAATAGTATAATGATCCTCTACGAATCCAAGAGCCACCTTCAGCATTGTTTGTCAGTTTTGTTTCATGTTATCCCCCTTCCTCCCCACTGGAATGTTTTAAATTAAACCCTACGTATCATATAGTATCATTCATATACACTTTAATATGTGTTCCTAAAAGATAAGGACTCATTATTAGATATAATCACAACACCATTTTTCTAAGAGAATTATAAATAATTTTTAATATCTAATATCCAGTTAAAGTGTGTATTTCCCCAGTTGTCTCAAAAATCACGTTTTTGCCTAGCTCGACAATATTTCCAATTTGGTTATAATTATCTTAACTTTAAAAACTCTTATTTTTAAAAAACAATCCAAGCAAGGTTTATTCTTTACATTTGGCTGATAACAGCTCTCCCCTTTATTCATGTCATTTATTTGCTAAAAAACTAAGTCACTTATCCTGTTCAGTTTACCACATTGTTGATTTAACTGATTGCATCCTCCTAATGTCATTTTACATGTTATACAGTTTCTTATAAACTGATGATTAGTTCTAGCGGGTTGGCTGGAACCAGGTTCATAATTTTTGGCAAGAATTCTTTATAGGTGATGATGTATATACACATCAGAAAGCACACAATATCTCTTCTTTAGTGATGTTAAAAATTGAATGTCAGCCTCATCTATCTATCCATTATAAAGTTCCTCATTAACCTTTCACATACTGGTTTTAGGATCATTGCTTAAGAGCTATATTGATGTTCATTTTTTTAATTCAATGAATAGTTAAACTCCTGTTTTATGCCTGTGCTAGCACATGTTAGATACTCGATAAATCTGTCCTCTTCTGTAGTCCAGTCAATAAGGTATCCACCCCATTGGCAGATGCTACGAAGGGGTAGTTTTTCACAACCCCCTGGGAAGTTAGAAATACAAGCATGTCTACAAGTCACTAGAGGAGAATTTAGCTTTTTTCTATCATTGGAGCTAAACATAAAGTCAGAATTCTATCAGGTGGTACAAGTTTACTCCAATACATAATAGTGAAAGTAATATCTATAGACAACTTTGGTTCTTCAGTGGAATTTCTGAGTGTCAGTATTGTTTATCAACATGGAAAGTATTCACTGAGGATCCGCTTATTCCAGTTGCGAGGGAACCTTAAAGATCATATAACTCAACTCTTTTATTTTTACATAGATTAGTAACTTGACATCCAAAATTACCCAGCTTGGTGAAGGGAAAGTGGGACTAGAACCTTGTTCTCTTCTTTTTCTTTCAGTGTTCTTTAGTATATTTCATTGCCCTTTGCTTTTCAAACATTCATATATTTAATAATTTTGTGACAACATTGTTTCTATTGTACTTTCTGACTAGACTTAAAATCACTCTTTTCCTCAAAAATTGCTCTATGAGTTTAGATCATTGCCCATATAAATATATGTATGTGGATTTTTTGTTTTTTACCTTTTCTCTTTTAGATGCAGCAGTTCTTGGGAAGACCCCTTGTGAAAGAATCTTTCTTTAGACCTGTACTCACTGTTCCTCAAATGCCTGCTGTTTGCCCTGCAGTCATCTCTGCACCTGGCCAACCTAGACCCTCCCTGGTATAGAGCCCTTCTTGGTGGATTAGATATTAAGTAGTTTTTTATTACTACAGTGGACTTCCATATGAATGTCTGTCTTCTCTTTGTTCATTTATCTGATAAATGATGACGATGGGGGTGGTGATAGTAGTGATGATAACTGCATAATCATTGATTATGTGGTTCCATGTGAGGCACTGTGTTGAGGTGTTACATATTTAATTGATAGTATCTTAGTTTTTAGATAAAAAGATATATTTTTATAGTAGAGAATCCTTATAATTACAGTTTGCTTCTATAGCAGGTGACAATGATGGGTAGATTAATATTTTAATAGATAATGTATATTTAGCATGATTGTTGGGTAGATTGAAGAGCAAAGAAGCCAGTTCACAACAAACTCAATTATACCTCAAAGATAAAGAAAAAAGTATACACACATGCATATACACACCCACAAACATATATGTATGTATAGTAGGATACTATTTATCTATAAACAGATAATATAAAAAGTATCACATTGGAACATATTATATACTAAAAAGTTATAAATCTTCCAAGCTGCAAATAGCTAGGTAAGTCTCATTCAAATCTAAGGAAGCAATAGAGAAATTTAAAATGAATAAGATTATTGGTTATAATCTTATGTAAGGTAAACTTTTTTTATTAAAAGAAAAATATTTTCCCAGAAGATTATGTTAAATATAATTTATGAAAAATTCTCTAATCTTGACTTTCTAAGTACATTCTAGTCATTTTTTTGTACCTGTATGTTACTGACAGTTTCCCTTTGAATTATATAGTCATATGAACTCTGCTTATTTTTGTAGAGACTGCCTCTCTGCAAACAAATATGTATATAGACTTTAACATGTTAAGTACCACATCTTTTTATCACCATGATTTCACATGGCTTGCTCCTACACCATTCTATAAGGAACTATGGTAAAATTTTATTGAAAATATTAAAGTAACTCAACCTTCTAATAAGATTACTTTCTGATTCCTGGGAAAAAGCAGAATACCAAGGCAAACCCAGATTTTTTGGGCAGTATTCTGCTCTTTCTCTGACTTACTAGGCTTTGTATGAGTTATTCCAATGGCTGCTAGTAGTTGCTGGTTTTTATGAGTAATAACCTTACATTTGAAGATAACCTATAGAGCCTTAGGTAAAAGATGCCATGTATATAATTATCCTACTAATCAGATTAGCACTCATAAATATTCAGAGTTTTCACTACAACTGCCACATCACCTTTGTAGCATTTATGAGATGTTGGGAAGGCATTCTAATGGTATTCTCATCTTTGCTTAGATGTTTGAAAATTCAACTTTATTATTTCTCTAATTATAAAAGTTGTATATGCTAATCATAAAACAAATGATACAAGAATACACAAAATATATACAAAATATATAATAAAGAAATATACAAGGCAGAAAGCAAAATTACCCTACAATTGAATCCTAGGAAATAACCACTGTTTATATTGTTTTATAATTTACAGACATTGTTCTGTACATACACCTTAAAATTTTTTAATATAAAATGAGTCATACCATAAATATTCTGCCAGAGACTTTTTAAAAAAGTAATAAAACATATTTCATGGACATCTCTTATGCTCAAACATATAGATCTATTTTTAAGGACTCAATATGCTGTATTTACTCATTACCCTATTAACAAACTTTAGGTTGTTTTCAGGTTTCATTGTTATAAAATACAAAAATATTTCTGTATATGTTTGTAATTTCTGAGACTAATAGGTCTCATTTTTAAAATAAGGGTAATATAAACAATTAGAAATATTGTTGTACTAGTTAAGAAAAACTCTAAAAAAGGAACATGTATGTTAATATTCCTCTTTATTCTACCCATTTTCTGAGGTATGGAAATGTCATGTTGGCATGGAATGTTACTTCCTAATAATTGAAACTGATGGGTTATAACTCTGCTCCTTACAGATGACTGGCATAGCCTGGACTGTGCCAGCACCAGTGGGAGGAGAGCCTGTGCCCCCAAGTGCAGGTCCGGGAAGTGATCTCTCCATGATGAATTGGGAGAGGATTACAGACAGACTGAAAACTACCTTTCCACAACAGACCAGGTACCTTAGTTTATATTTAGTGGTGAGTATAGATCATACGCTACAGTCCATAGCCATAATTACAGCAATGCAACATTTTAGAGAAACATAACACACAAGTATAGGTATTTCTTTGCCATGGCCTTGGTAAGGAAAATGAAATTTATCAATGGATAGTGTTCAATAAAATGTTAAACCTCTTCACTGAAGTTATTAATCTTAAGTCATGAGAGAATACATTTTTAAAATTAGATCTGTTCATTTACTGAAAGTGCAGGTAGTTGTAAATTTAACCAATTTTAATGCCACCAGCTGCAATAATTATCTAATAATCCATTTCTAAAAAGAATTTGATTGTATGCCATATAAGCCCAGACATGATCAGGTTTTACTTTCCTATTTTCTTAATGAGGGTCCTTACAGTTTCTTTGTTAGGAAACACAGTTGAATGCAAGAAATCATAATTTTACCGTGCTTTCACAGTTTTGACTTCAGTAGAAAGATATTTAATTCTACTCCAGAAATGAAGTTTCTTTTATGTTTATTCTGGTATCCAAGGAAATAGTTCTAGTTTTTTATCAGTATTTTTATTTACAGACCAATACTTATAGTTAATATACGTACTTTTATACTTCAGGATAGATTATGGTTTTATAAATATGAGTAGATAATAAAAATAGAACTTTAATACAGTTGTTATAAATATGTATGTATAAAATGAATAAATAGTAAATCAAATATAGTTCTGTAAGGCTGATGACAGGACACTTCATTTGAAAAAGAAAAATACTTCATCATCCTACCCTAGTGTACCAATGCGTTAACAATGATAAAGGAAAAGAGAGACCAGTAATAACAGTTGAAAAGGAATATTTAGTCCTAGTAAGAGAGCCTTGAGAGATGGGATATAAAGAGCTCAGAGTATAAATTAAGTAGATAACAATCTTAAATTTCACACAGTGAGTTTTCAAAAACAGTTAAAATGTTTTTTTAGAAGAAAATAAATACTAAACTTTTTCTCTCATGAACTTACTAATTATTGTTAATGAGACATTAGGGCTTTTCATTTGATTTAAGATCAATACAGATGGACCTGTGATAACTTTTTTAGATCAAAGATCTAAATCAATACATATCAGTTGTACAATAGGATTTTATATCTCGTTTGGAGAGCACATCCTCAAGGCAGTGAGAAAAATCACCACTGCTCTTTCTTTGATCTCTTCCAGAAAGGAGCTTACGGATCTATTACGGAAATTGAAAGATGCTCACGGGAAGTCCCTATCTGGACTGACATTTGATGAAATTGTTTACAAGATTTCTCAATTTATTGACCCCAAGAGAGCTCAGGTAAAAACAAAACAAAACAGAACAAACAACTATATTTCTCTGCCTTTATCTATAGTAGTTAATTGTTTTTTTAATATATATATATATATTCCCATAAAACCATCACTTCAATCATGGTAATGGCCATATCTATCACCTACAGTTGTTTTCTCATGACCCTTTATAAATGCATCCCTGCTGCCCCTTCTGGTGCTTAGTAGAAGGAGCACATATTTATGTAATAAGTCTCTGATTATCATTGAGGTTATTTTTGGGAGATACTTTACTGTCATCTTTAAGACGACTTTAGTATATAAAAACATAAAGGTGGGAAGTTTGAATTCAGAGTTGTTTTTTTTCTGCTCTACATCTTAAATGAAAAGCCTTTTTAAATTTTTTTATGGAATATAGTTGACATACAATATTATATCAGTTTCATGTGTACAACATTTAAATACCTTATGAAATGATCACCACATTAAGTCTAATAACCATCTGTTACCATACAAAGTTATTACGATGTTACCCACTATATTTTCTGTGCCATACATTGCATCTTCATAATTTATTTTGTTTTCTTTATTTTCGTTGGTTTTTGTGGGTTTTCTCTGTGGTCCTTCTTGTTTTATGTTACATACTTCGGTTCTAAATCTTTGGCCTGTGGTTAGCATTATGAATATGAAAAGGATAGTTGTATATATACCTCTAATCTCCTTCACCAATTTCTCTTATTCCCCACCCTGCACCCTACCCTCCAACAACCATCAATTTGTCTCTAGAGTCTCTTTCTTTTGTTCTGTTTGTTTTGCTTTTTAGATTCCACATCTAAGTGAAATCATGTGGTACTTGTTTTTATCTGTGACTTAGTTCACTTAACAATACTTTCTAGATCTATCCATGTTGTCACAAATGGCAAGATTTCATTCTTTCGTGTGTGTGTGTGTGTGTGTGTGTGTACATATATGTATATATGTGTGATATATGTATATATGTATAATATGTGTATATGTGTATACATCCACATCCTCTTTATTCATTCATCTATCATTGGGCACTTAGGTTATTTTTATATCTCGGCTTCCATATCTTCCATATTATAAATAATACTGCAATGAACATATGGGTACATATATATTTTCAAAATAGTGTTTTTGTTTTCTTCCAATAAATACCCAGAAGTGGAATTGCTGGATTATATGTTACTTCTATTTTTAATTTTTTGAAGAACCTTTATACTGTTTTCCATGGTGCTGTCAGCAATTAACATTCGCACCAACAGTGTATGGGGGGGTTCCCTTTTATCCACATCTTTGCCAACACTTATTTGTTGTCTTTTTGATAAGCTATTCTAATAGTGTGAGGTAATATCCCATGGTGGTTCTGATTTGCATTTCCCTGATGGTTAGAGATGTTGAATACCTTTTTAGATGTCTGTTGGCCTTTCATATGTCTTCTTTGGAAAAATTCCTATTTGGGCCTCCTGTTTTTTGTTTTTTATTTATTTTTTTAATTTTTTAAATGTCAGTTTATTTTTTTTTCATACTATATACACATAATTTTTTTTTTAATTTTATTTTTTTATTTTATCCCTCCCCCCTCCCCCCTCCCTTCTGGTAACCACTAGTCTATTGTCCATGTCCATGAGACTCTGTTTGTTTCTCCTGTTCATTTCTTGCTTTTAGTTTTATATTCCAAGTATGCGATACCATGTGATTTTCAACCTTTTCTGTTTGGCTTATTTTGCTTAGTATGCTTATTTCAAGGTTCATCCAAATTGTTGCAAATGGCAGTATTTCATCTCTTCTTATGTCTTAGTAATATTCCATTGTATATATGTACCACAGCTTCTTTAGCCAATAATATGTCATAGGACACTTCAGTTGCTTCCATGTCAAGTCTCATTCTTCTTTCTCAGAATGGCTTTGGCAATTGGGGGTCTTTTGTGCTTCCATACAAATCTGATGATTTTTTGTTCTATTTCTTTAAAAAGTGCAAGTGGAATTTTTGATGGGGATTGCATTAAATCTGTATAATGCTTTAGGTAATAAGGTCATTTTAACTATGTTAATTCTTCCAATCCACAAACACGGAATATCTTTCCATTTCTTTGTATCTTCTTCAGTTTCTTTTAATAGGGTCTTGTAGTTTTCATTGAATAGGTCATTCACATGTTTTGTTAGATTTATTTCTAGGTATTTTAATTCTTTTGTTGCACTTGCAAAAGGAATTTTTTTTTCACTTTTTTTCCTGACCCTTTGTTATTAGAGTATAGGAACACTATGGATTTTTGAACTTCGATTTTATATCCAGAGACTTTACTGTATTTGCTTGTTGTTTCTAGAGTGTTCTTGTGGAGTCTTTAGGGTTTTCTATATAGAGAATCATGTCATCTGCAAATAGTGACAGTTTGACTTCTTTGTTTCCTATTTGGATGCCTTCTATATCTTTCTCTTGCCTGATTACACTCGCTAGGATCTCCAATGTTATATTGAATAACAGTGGCAGTAGTGGACAGCCTTACCTTGTTCCTGATCTTAGAGGGATTGTTTTTAGTTTTTCACCATTAAGTGTAATGTTGGCTGAGAGCTTGTCATATATGGCCTTTATTATGTTAAGGTACTATCCTTTTATACCGATTTTGTTAAGTGTTTTGATCATAAATAGGTGCTATATCTTGTCGAAGGCATTTTCTGCATCTATTGATATGATCAATATGATTCTTATTTTTTAATTTGTTTATGCGGTGTATCACATTAATCGGTTTGCGTATGTTGAACCATCCCTGTGCCCTTGAGATGAAGCCCACTTGATTGTGTCGTATAATCTTTTTAATATGTTGCTGTATTCGGTTTGCTAGTATCTTATTTAGGATTTTTGCATCTGTGTTCATGAGAGATATTGGTCTGTAGTTTTATTTGTGTTATCTTTACCAGGTTTTGGTATTAAGGTAATATTGGCCTCATAAAATGAGTTAGGAAGTATTGCTTCCTCTTCAATTTTTTGGGAGAGTTTGAGGAGAATAGGTATTAAATCTTCTTTGAATGTTTAGTACAATTCACTGGTGAAGCCATGTGGTCCTGGACTTTTACTTTTTGGTAGGTTTTTGATGATTGTTTAAATTTCCATACTGCTGATCTATCTATTTAGATTTTCCAGATCTTCTTGATTCAGTCTAGGAAGGTTGTATTTTTCTAAGTACTGGCCCATTTCTTCTAGGTTATTGAATTTGGTGTTATATACTTTTTCATAGTATTCTTATATGATCCTTTGTATTTCTGCAGTCAGTCGTACTTTTTCCTCTTTCATCCCTGGTTTTGTTTATTTGTGTCCTTTCTCTTTTTTCTTCAGTGAGTCTAGCCAGGGGTTTGTCAATTTTATTAACCTTCTCAAAGAACCAGTTCTTTGTTGTATTTATCTTTTCTATTGTTGTTGTTGTTGTCCTCAATTTCATTTATTTCTGCTCTAATTTTGATGCTTTCTTTCCTTCTGCTGACTTTAGGCTTCCTTTGTTCTTCCTTTCCTAGTTTTTTATTGTGAAGTGTTAGGTTGTTTGTTTGGGCTTGTTCTTGTTTTTGGAGGTAGGCCTGATACGAACTTTCCTCTTATGACTGCTTTTGTCGTGTCCCAAAAGTTTTGATATGTTGTACTATCATTATCATTTGTTTGATCTCCCTTCAAGTTATTCTTCAGTAGTATGTTGTTTAATCTCCATTTATTTGTGGTTCTTTCTGCTTTCTTTTTACAGTTGATCTCTAGTTTCAAAGCATTATGATCAGAGCGTATGGTTGGTACGATTTCAACCCTCTTATATTTGTTGAGGCTATCTCTGTGTCCCAGTATGTGGTCAATCCTTGAGAAAGTTCCATATGCACTAGAGAAGAATGTATAAGCAGCTGTTTTAGTATGGAAGGCTCTGTAAATGTCAATTATGTCCAGTTGGTCTAATATATCATTTAAGGCTGTTATTTACTTATTGATTTTCTGTTTGGATGATCTGTCCATATCTGACAGTGGGGTATTTAGGTCCCCTACTATAATAGTGTTTTGGTCTGTTTCTCCCTTTAGTTCTGTTAGTAATTGCTTTACATATTTCGGGGCCCCCTGATTGGGAGCATAGATATTAAGAAGTGGTATGTCTTCTTGGTGCGTGATTCCCTTTATCATTATGAAGTGTCTCTCATTATCTTTCTTTAGCTTTTTTATTTTGAAGTCTACTTCATCCAATATTAGTACTGCTACTTCTGCTTTTCTCTGAATGCCATTTGCTTAAAATATTGTTTTCCACCCTTTCACTTTGAGTCTATATTTTTCTTTGGAGCTGAGATGTGTCTCCTGGAGGCAGCATGTGATTGGGTTTTGTTTTTTGATCCAATCTGCAACTCTGTAGCCTTTTGTCGATGAGTTCAGTCCATTTACATTTAGGGTTTGTTGAAATATGAGGTGTTCATATAGCCATTTTATCTTTTGCTTTCTGGTAGCTCGGTGTTTCCATTGCTTCCTTGTCCTTGCATTTCTGTTTTCTTTATTTTCGTTGGTTTTTGTGGGTTTTCTCTATGGTCCTTCTTGTTTTATGTTATATACTTCGGTTCTAAATCTTTGGCCTGTGGTTAGCATTATGAATATGAAAAGGATAGTTGTATATATACAGTCGTCCATTTTACTTCTGTGCATGCCTTATCTCTATGCCCCTTTGCGAATTTTGATCTTTGAAACTTCCCCTTTTCAGTCATTGTTGTCTCAGTTTGTTCCTATGTATGCTGAACGCTCATTACTATCTTGCTATAGCAAATCTCTGCTTATTTTAAGCTTATAATTCCCTGTTCCTAGTAAGGATTGCACTCCTCTGCTTTTATCAGCCTGCTAGTCATCTTACTCCTAATTATGTTTTTTTTTTTTTCGTCATTTTGTTCTAGATGTGCTGACCCCTTTCAGTATTTCCTGTAGTACAGGCCTTGTAGCGGAGAATTCCTTCAATTTTTGTAAGTTTCGAAAGGTCTTAATTTCTCCTTCATATCTAAAGACAGCTTAGCTGGATATTATTATTCTTGGCTGGTAGGTCCTTGTATTTAATAGTTTGAATATTTGATTCCACTCCTTTCTGGCTCGTAAGGTTTGTACTGAGAAGTCCGATGATAATCTAACGGGTTTTTCTTAATAGGTTACCATCTTTTCCCTGGCTGCCTTGAGAATTCTGTCTTTGTCATTGTTTTTTGATAATTTTAATATGATGTGTCTTGGTTAAGGCCTTTTTTGGGTTGAAATAATTGGGTGTTCTATTGACTTCTTGAATCCCAAGCTCCAGTTCATTCCTCAAATTTGGGAAATTCTCATCAACTATTTGTCTAAAAATGGTTTCTAATCCCTGCTTCTTTTCCTCCCTTTAGAGAATTCCCATTATTCTTTTGTATCCTCTCCTGACGGTATCAGCTAGTCCTTGTATTTCTCTTTCACTATTTTTTATTCTTCGGTTTCTCTCTTCTTTCTAATTTATTTCTAGATTTCTGTCTCTGATATCGCTGATCCTTTCTTCCATTTGGTCGACTCTATTTCCCAAGCTTGTTATTTCATTTTTTAACTCTTGCAGTGTCCTCTTTTTCTCTAGAAGGTCTATTTGGTTCTTTTTGAGGGTTTCAGTTTCTTTGCTAAAGAACTCATTATGCTCATCTAGTTGTTTTTTTGAATTCTTGAAATTGTTGATATGATTCGTTTCAGATATCACTGAGTTTTTTGAGAAGTACCATCCTGAATTCTCTGTCATTTAAGTCTCATATTTCTGTGCCTCTAAGCTTATTTTCTGGAGATTTTTCTCTTTCTTTCTGAGCTGCCTTGTCACCTTGGTTGTTCATGGTGTTTAATGGAGTATTTCTCCGCCTGGGCATTAATGGAAGTATGTTCTTTTTTTTTTTTTTTTTTTTTTTCCCCATAAAGAAGATTTATTATGTAACAGTCTCTAGCCTCTTGCAAAGAAGTTATTTTTCTTTTGGTTTCCAGTGGGTGGCATCTAAGCCTCTTGGATCTCTGCTTTATATAAAGTGTTAATAATGTCTTTTTTTTTCCTTATAAATGTTTAATCATGCTCACTACCCTCAATCTTAGTTCCTTTCACTATTAGTGACAGTTTCGGTAGCATTTGCTCTGAGTCCCCTGGGGATCTGCGGCTTTTCATCTTGGAGGGTATGGGGGGAGGGGCCTTCTGGGTTGGGAGTTGGAGGCTGCAGCTCAGCCTCAGTTTTGTAACCACAACTGGTAAAAATCAACTGTTGTTTCTCTGCTTTCTGCCCTGATGATTGGGCACTGCAGCCGGCCACATGGAGCTCACAGCACTCTCAGGCAGTTCTGTTCAGGGAACTCACCACTCCTTCTCCTCTACCCCTCCTTCTACAAGGAGCTCCGGCTATAACAGGCAGCTTTTTTGTTTCTCCCAGTCCACTGCCGGACACCTAGGGTTCTGACCTGTGGTAGCTCTTATGCGCAGATCCCATACTCACACATGCTGGTGTGAACTTTGGGTGTTTTTTGTTGAGTTTTAGGTGTTCAGCTTATTGTTGTTTCAAGGTGAGAGATCTAGAAACGTCTTTGACTCCGCCATGTTTAATCCAAACTTTGGTCCTCTATTTTTTAATCAGATTGTTTTTTTAATATTGAGCTTTATGGGTTCTATATATTTTTTGGATATTAACCCCTTATCAGGTATACCATTTGCAAATATCTTCTTCCATTTAGTAGTAAGTTGTCTTTTCATTTTACTGATGGTTTTCTTCACTGTGCAAAAAGCTTTTTAGTGTGATGTAGTCCCATTTGCTTATTTTTTCTTTTGTTGCCCTTGCCTGAGGGGACAGATCCATAAAAATATTGCTAAGAGCAATGTCAAAGAGTTTACTGCCTGTTTTTTTTTTCTAGAATTTTTATGGTTTCAGGTTTTACATCTAAGTCTTTAATCCATATTGAGTTTATTTTTGTATATGGTTTAAGAAAGTGGTCTTGTTTCATTCTTTTGCATGTGTCTGTTTAGTTTTTCCAATACCATTTATTGAAGAAACTATGTTTTTCCTTTTTTATATTCTTGCCTTCTTTGTCATAGCTTAATTGACCATATAAGCATGCAGGTTTATATCTGAGCTATGTCTTCTCTTCCATTGATTTAGACTTCTGTTTTTTGCCAGTACTATTTATTGTTTTGATTCCTATAGCTTTGTAGTATAGTTTAATATCAGGCATTGTGATATCTCCAGCTTTGTTCTTTCTCAAGATTGCTTTGGCTATTTGAGGTCTTTTGGGTTCCATACAAATTTTTGGATTATTTATTTTAGTTCTTTGAAAAATTCCAGTGCTGTTTCAATAGGGATTGCATTGATTGCTTTGAGCACTATGGGCATTTGAACAATATTAATTCTTCCAATTCATGAACGTTATGTGGCTTTTCATTTATTTGTGTCATTTTCAGTTTCTTTCATCAGCATCTTATAGTTTTCAGAGTACAGATTTTGCACTCCTTGATTACATTTATTCCTAGGTATTTTATTCTTTTTGATGCAATTGTAAATGGGATTGTTTTCATAATTTCTCTTTCTTATAGTTTGTTATTAGTGTATAGGAATGCAAAAGATTTCTGTATAATGATTTTATATTTTACAACTTTACTGAATTCATTTATTAGTTCTAATAGTTTTTGGTGGGGTCTTTAGTTTTTTCTATGTATAGTATCATGTTATATGCAGATAGTGACAGTTTTTCTTGCAAATTGGATGCCTTTTTATTTTTTTTCTTGTCTGATTGCTGTGGCTAGACCTTCCAATTCTATGTTGAATAAAAGTGGCAAGAGTGGACATGCTTGTCTTGTTCCTGATCTTAGAGGAAAAGCTTTCAGCTTCTCACTATGGAGTATAATGTTAGCTGTGGGTTTGTCATATATGGCTTTTATTATGTTGAGGTATATTCCCTCAGTACATACTTTGATGAGAATGTTTATCATAAATAGATGTTGAATTTTGTCAAATGCTTTTTCTGCATCTTTTAAGATAATCATATGATATTTATCCTTTGTTTTCTTAATGTGGTGTGGCACGTTAATTAATTTGTCGATATTGAACTATCCTTGCATCTCTGGAATATCTTGATCGTGGGTTATGATCTTTCTGTTGCAGCAGTGCTCAATCTTTTTGGCAACAGGGACCAGTGCTCCTATGAGAATCTAATCCCTGATGATCTGAGGTGGAGCTCAGGTGGTGATGCTAGTGCTGGGGAGCTGCTGCAAATACAGATGAAGCTACGCTGGCTCACCCACTGCTTACTTCTTGCTGTGCGACCCAGTTCCTAACAGGCCACCGACTGGTACTAGTCTGTGGCCCAGGGTCTAGGGACACCTGCTTTAATGTATTATTGAATTACGTTTGCTAATACTTGGTTGAGGATTTTTGCATCTATGTTCAATGGGCATATTGGCCTGTAAATTTTTTTAAGTGTCTTTGTCTTGTTTTTTTTTATCAGGATAATGCTGGCCTTGTAAAATGAGTTTGGAAGTGTTCCTTTCTCTTCAGTTTTTTGGAAGAGTTTGAGAAGGATAGTATTTAACTCTTTTTAAAAATATTTGGTAGAATTCACCTGTGAATCTATCTGGTCCTAGACTTTTTTTGTTGGGAATTTTTTTGATTACTGATTCAACTTTATTACTTGGAACTAGTCTGTTTAGATTTTCTATTTCCTCCTGATTCAGTCTTAGGAGAGTGTATGTTTTTAGGATTTTATCCATTCCTTCTAGGTTGTTCAATTCATTGGCATATAATGTTTGTAGTAATCTTTTATGATCCTTTGTATTTCTGTGGTGCCAGTTGTAACTTCTCTTCAATTGCTGATTTTATTTATTTGGACCCTCTCTTTTTTCTTGATGACTAAAGTTTATCAATTCTATTTATAGTTTCAAAGAACCAGTTCTTAGTTTCATTCATCTTTTCTATTTTTTTAGTTTTGATTTTATTTATTTCCAATCTGATTTTTATTATTTTCTTCCTTCTAACTTTGGGTTTTGTGTTTTCCTTTAGGTGTAAGGTTATATTGTTTGAGATTTTTCTTGTTCCTTCAGGTAGGCGTATATTACTATAAATGCTGCATCCCATAGATTTTGTATCATTGTTTCCATTTTCATTTATCTCAGTGTGTTTTTATTAATTTTCCTTTTGATTTCTTCATTGACCCATTGGTTGTTTAATAGCATGTTGGTTGACCTCTACGTGTTTGTGTTTTCTCTAGTTTTCTTCTTGTAATTGACTTCCAGTTTTAAACTGTTACAGTCGGAAAAGGCACTTGATATGATTTCAGTTGTTCTAAATATTTTAGGATAAATGTCATTCTTTATCTTGTTACAGTCTTTGTTTTAAAATCTATTTAGACCGATATTAATATTGTTACCCCAAGTTTCTTTTTGTTTCCATTTGCATGGAATATCTTTTTTCATTTCTTCACTTATAGTCTGTGTCTGTCTTGAGAAGTGAAGTGAGGCTAATTTAGTGGTGATGAACTCCTTTAGCTTTTGCTTATCTGGGAAACTTAATCCGTCCTTTCATTCAGAACAATAACCTTGCCAATAGAATATTCTTAGTTGTAGTTGGGTTTCCCCCCCCCCCGCCCCCCCGCCCAGCTCTTTGAATATATTGTGCCATTCCCTTCTGGCTTGCAAAGTGTCTGCTTAAAAATCAGCTGATAGTCTTATGGGGGTTCCTGGTTTGTAACTAGTTCCTTTTCTCTGCCTTCCTTTAAGATTCTTTATCTTTAATTTTTGACATTTTGATTCTAATGTGTCTTGGTGTGGACCTCTTTGGATTCATCTTGTTTGAGACTCTGTGCTTCCTGGACCTTGATGTCCTATTTACTTACCCAGGTTAGGGGAGTTTTCAGCTGTTATTTCTTCAAATAAATTTTCTGCCTCTTTCTTCTCTTTCTAGGACCTCTATATTGCAAATATTAGTATGCTTGATGTTCCAGAGGTCCCTTAAACGATCCTCATTTTTAAAATTGCTTTTTCTTCTTGTTGTTCAGCTTGGATGATTTCCACTATTCTGCCTTCCAGGTCACTGATCTGTTTTTCTATATCATCTAATCTACTGTGATTCCCTTGTGTATTTTTCATTTCAGTTTATAGTATTCTTTAACTCTGATTAGTACTTCGTTATAGTTTTTCTTTGTTGAAATCTCCACTGTGTTCATTTCTCTCTCAAATTCAGTGAGCATCTTTAAGACTATTACTTTGATCACTTTATCATGTAGATTGCTAATCTTCATTCATTTAGTCCTTTTACTGAGTTTTTAGCTTATTCTTTGGTTTGGAACATATTCCACTGTCTTCTCATTTTACCTAATTTTCTGTGTTTGTTTCTATATATTAAGTAGATCAGCTCTGTCTCCTAGTCTCGAAGAGGTGGCCTTATGTAGGTAATGTCCTGTGGGGCCCAGCAGCACAATTTCCTCCAGCCACTAGAGCCAGGTGTTCCAGAGATATCCTCTGTGTGGGCAGCGTGCACTCTTCTGTTGTGGCAGGTAGTGACTGTTGCAGGCTAGATGCATAGACTGGTTGAGGTGTAGTAATCTGTGAGGCTTTCCTCAGAACATACGTTAGAAGGAGAATCATAAAATGGCATCTGCTATTACCATTGACTGCATGACCAAACTACAATGCAAAAATGGCTACTGCCATGTTTTAGACCCTATGTACAGTCCCTGCTGCTTCCTGCCTCACTTTAGGGCATTCCAAGATTAGTAAGTGGTCCCCTTTACTTGTACTCTATGTGCTTTTCTATCTGGTGTTTTCTCACTGGTTTCCAGTGCAAATGAGTCTATGCATGAGCTCTTTAAGAGCAGAATTTCTTTTCACTGCAGTTCTGTAGTTTTCCTGGATGTATCTCCTGTTGGTTTTTTAAAGCCAAGTATTTGGGGGCTCATCTGTCCTCTGCACGATCTAAAAGTTGGGATACCTAATGTGGAACTTGAATCCCTCACTCCTCAAGGAAAAGTTCTGTACCCTTGAGATCCCTCAACACCGTGGAACACAGTGGCTGGGGTGTGCTTTTTTTCCCTTGGGGGGTACCATATCTCTCCTACCCTTCTCAGTGCTATGTCTTCTTGTGGAGGCTGTGTTCATCAAGTTTCTATCTTGAATTCCCTCAGTCCCTTAACTATAGTAGTTAGCTGTTGTAATTATCCCCATAACATGTTCAGAAATATCAATAGCCTGTAATTGTAATAAATCATCTATTAACAATAAATAGTTCAACTTCAAGTGGACAAATGGCATGGGAACCTTTTTTGAAATACTTACCTCTTGATCATTCTAGAATAAAACTGACCCTCTTGAAATTTACTCTAGGTTACTTTGAATGATTCTAATGTAGACATTTTAAAAATTTTTCTGCAAACACTTGTTTTAACTTAAAAGGAATATGTAGTTATTTTTGTCTTTACCTGACTCTAAGTATTTAAGTAATATTGCCAATATATCCTAGGTCTGATTGACCTTTACCCTTTTGCCAATTCTCATTGTACCACATTCTGTGCTTTTATCAATTCTTCCTGTTTTAAAACAGTTCTAAAAAAATAAGTATAATATTCTTCTTTTCAGAGTCAAGGTAAATCAGTGCCAAATGGTAGTTGTGTTTCACCCAGTCATACTCCACCACAGTCCAATGCTTCCCAGCCCCCAAAACCAGCCTGGAGGCCCCTCAGTTCACAAGGTCCTGCTACGTGGGATGGAGCTAATAATTTGGTGAGACTGAGACTGTTGATTATAAATACATTTAAGTTTGGGATAAAGAAATGAGCTGACTAGATCTTATGCGTATTTTCCCTAGGATGATGAAGAAGAAGAAAAGGAGCCTTGTGTGATTTGTCATGAGAATCTCTCTCCAGAAAACCTCTCTGTTTTGCCTTGTGCTCATAAATTCCATTCTCAGGTAAACTTACTTATCTTTTAAATATTTTACCATTAATCAACTAAGTGAGATTCATGCTGCCTTACTTGAAATCATATGCATGTATCATTATCGTGTTTCGTCATGAGTTCCACTGGATGTAATGCTGAGCTTTGGGCTACCATGCAGAAATATTTATATTGTTTCCCAATACCTAGCCATGGATTTCATTATGCTTTCTCAGCTCTCTATACACCTTATGGGAAGGGGACAACAGTGGTATTTAAATGGTAAATAGTAGGCAGTTCCCTTGAATACAACTGGGAGGAATATTGATTGACATGGCAGTTCAATGGCAGTTTGGCAACAGTGCTATTGCACCTTAAAACACATGGTGTCCTTTGTTCATACCTAACGATGGCCCCCTACCATTATAATGCTATAATGCATAAGACTTACCTTGGTAGTCTGTCCAGGATTCTATATTTGCTTTTGAAGCTTCTTAGGCTTGAGTTTTAATGTTAGAAAAATGTGAGGCTGGCATATCTTCTTTTGATTCTTGGCATTTATATAGATTAACTCTTAGTGTTGCTGCGGTGCAGGTACTATTGATATATAATTTATGATCCAAGTCCGCTGCTGCAGAGATATAATTTGACACAGGAAAAGATAATCTTACACAAGAAAACCTTCTTGGATAAGTGTACAGCAGTCAGCTCATTCAAGCCATATCTGTAAAACAGCATTTCATAGATATATGGTACATACTACAGAATTATATTTTGCATCTACACAGAATAGCTAATTTCAAAAGATCTCCAAGATAGATAAAGTCACCCAACATTCCCATTTGAAATTTTAGAAGTCCGATCCATTTAGAAAATAAATGTTTCACAAAACTTATTTTATTCTTTGCCATTACCCATTGAATAGAATGCAGGTAATTTATTCAGGTTATTTTTTAGGGTTAGAATTAATGAGCTTTATATTTTGAATCCTCATGTGACCTGGCTCTTATTATTCATACAGGTAAAAATGATTTGTTTTTGGAAAGTCAGCGTTCAAACAAATGACTTAATAGATAGTTACCATCCAAAGAGCACTACTGTTGTCACCAAAGAAAGAACAACATGAAAGATAGATTCACCATCTATGGGTTTTAACTTCAAAACACCATTAGCACTTGGTACAAGGTCTTGGTGACTTATGAATGTTTGTTTATGACTTTTTCTATATGATGAATGAGAACGATATATAATAAAATAAACTAGAGAAAAAAATATAGCAGGTTTTTTTAACTTCTTTGTTAGGAAGAACTGTTAGTTATCCTGAAAACTGGGGTTGGGAGAAGGATCCTAGTAGAATAAACTGGGTGAAAGTTGTTCCGCTGTTACTCAGCAAGCCATAGTGATTGTGCCATGATTGTAGCAGTTGGCTTGGCAATCCTCCAGATAAAGGCTTTAAGACTCACCAATAGACATGTTGGTTGACAACTCTGATATATAGATTAATAACTGCCTCTTCTAGGCTGCATCTGAAAGACTGATATGAATCTTTTTGCTCCTTAGTGCATTAGACCTTGGTTAATGCAGCAGGGGACATGCCCAACCTGCAGGCTCCATGTTTTGCTACCAGAAGAATTTCCTGGTCACCCTAGCCGGCACTTGCCCAAGATCTAATATAAGGGGTGACTATGCAAAGGAAGTTTCAACTTCATAATTTAGTTCTGCTTTTTGTTATGACCTTATTGTGTGAGTGGTGTGAAAATGTACACTCCTCAGTATTGTACAAAAGAAGTTACCTAATCTCATTAAAGCTGCAGCCAAAGAGGACAGGACAAATCTTCAGGACTGAACTGAACTAAAAAGGCTTAAAGAAGATAGAATTTTAAAGGTTACATCATATTTCCCTTACCTTAGTAGGTATTTTCTTCCAGTGTAAACATGATAACTGTTACTGTGTATCTTAGGATATCTTTTCTTGTGTTTTTTCCTTATTCCACTCACTCTTTACTTTCCCCCATTACACTACATTTTAAATTTCTGTAATAAATTTAAACAAGAGAAAAAGTGAAATAGTAAATAAGAGAAGTAGGAAAATTCCACAGATTTAATGTTTTGGTTTTTTTTTACTTTTAAAACTGCTTACAAAAAATATATGTCATTATTTAAATTTTATCTTGATCTTCCCCTTTTCTGTTCTTTAAAATATGTACCCATGAAGAAATTATGAGCTACTTGAGGGCAGAGACCATATAGTGTTGTGTTGTATCTGACTTATAGTGGCTTATGAGAGATGGTTGTTAAGGTTTCAGGAATTTTGTGAGCCAGTTATCAAATTGTTGGTAGCTTGAAATCTGCCATAGTGGGAGTATTTTACCCCATAGAAATTGATAAGTGTTTTTTGTAACTAAGTGCCTCTCCTCCCCTCAAGAGCTCGTTGTTAAACATTTAGCAGCACCCCACTGAGACCACATCTAATCCTTCTTAGTGCTCCCAGTGTCTTGCCCATAAATATTGGTGTAGCATAAATATTCCCAGAATCAGAAGTAAGGAAAGGAATCAGTAGTAAGAAAAAGAGTTAATAATGCGAATTAGTCACTTGTTCAGTTTAATAATCGAGATCCTGTGTTAATTTGTAAACATGTTCTTTGGACCTTTATCTTTTATACTTTGGGGGGATTTTCTTCCGTCTTAAGTTTCTAATTTCATTTTCTGATGCTGAGGAGTGTGGGGGACTGTTTGTGTATAGTTGCCTCTTGTGACAAAGTTGGGCTAAGCTGCATATCTAAAGCTTGTCACTGAGAACTTTAATTCTTAGAAGTCAAAAACATTTTGAAAATAGTATTGTGTAAATGCAATAAGTGTTGTACATGTCTCTAGTTACAAAATTAAAAGAGTTTAGTTACCTTGTAAGACAAATATTACTTGTTTCATATTTTTTTCCATAATTAATGAGACTGTGAATAAATGTTTCCTGACTCAGCAACTGTTTGTTTCAGTGTAAATGTATCCTGAAGTTATTTTAAATCTCTTTTTAAAACTGCTATTTCTGTAACTGTATGCTAAATGTTTTCTTCTGTGATGAGAATAGACTGGAAAATGTGAAGAAAATATCCAGAAATGAAGGCAGTCATCTAAGACACATAAAATGCCTAGAATATATTGGAATTGCAAAATTCAGGACTTATGGGCCTTTAATAATTTTCTTGTCTAACACCTCAAGGTCATGGTCATATAGCAAATTACCTTGTAAAATAAATGTTTCTTAGTTTATGTTTAAACTGCAATTTCAGTTTCATGTGGAAAAGAATAAATGTTTCTTAATTGAACACCTATTTTATCTGTGCATATGGGTTTAAATGTATCCTGAAACTACTTTAAATATCTATTTCAAAGTCTATTTCTGTTTAATTGTGCTTAAACTTTTCCTTCTGTTATGAGAAAAGATAGGAAAATATCTAAGAAGAAGGCATTTTATAAGATGTCTAGACTTGTAAAATGACAAAAATGTCTTGTAATCATAGAATGTCAGACCTTGTAGGGACCTTAATGATCTTCTAGTCTGTCCCCTCATTTTACAGGTATATCTTGCCCAAGGTCATGTGGTTAAATAGTGGCTGAGGCGGTCTTAATACTTGAGGGTCCTAACACTCAGTCACATGCTTTCTTCACAAGCTCATGCTGCAAAGTTGTATTGGTGCTGACCTGCCCTGGCTCCAAGGATGGGGCCAGAGGACGTAACACCATAGCTGACAATGTAATGAGAATGTAGTAGTACCATGCTCTTGAAAGTCATGGCTGGTGCTGTCATTGCTGAAGATGGATTTTTTTTGTTGTTGTTCTTGAGGTGTAATTTAGTAATATAGACAACCGTAGTGGTCATTCTACTATAAGCAATCATCACTTTTATTCCTGAAAGTATGAGGGATCCAGAATATTATCCTGCCCAGAACTCCGATGTGGGAAGTGGTGATACATCAAAAACACCTAGTCGTATCACTGCAGCTGCTGTCAGAGGGATATGTCCTGTGTTTTTTTCTTTCATATTTATTGTCCATGTGTATAACATTATCCAGCTTTTATGGGACACCTTCAAATGTTTTTGTTACCTTATTTGATCCACTAAACTCAGAAGTAGATATTATCCTCTTACTTTACAGATGATGAAACTGAGATTCAAATAAGAGGGAAATACTCTGAGTTCACAGCTACAAAGTAATTCTGGGGTTTAAATGCAGACCCTCAGTCCCTTGGCTGGTGTTCTCTTCCAAGTACTTCACAGCTGCGTCCCCATATTGGATCAACTTTGTGAACACAAAAAAATACTTCTTTTCCTTTTAAATAATATTCTTCAGAATAAAATAAAACAGATGGTAAACGTACTTATTGTTTTAGACTAGGAACATGGATGGTATTGAGCATATAAAAATATGTAACAGTGGTAGGATAACGGTAAGAAAAGCTTGACTGACTTTTCTCATATGTCTTGGTTTGCTTGTGATGAATCCAGTTAATGCCTGTTGTCTTGACATAATTATTAATAGTGCCCCTTTCATTCTCAACAGTGTTCCGGTCTGGATGATGGATTATATCTTATGGTTAATTCAGGGAAGGTAGGCTTATTTTTTACCATATTTAAGTTAGCAAAGATTCTCTGCATTCATAAAATGCTCCTGGAGTACCTTATCACATAGCCTCTCAGGTAAGAATTATAGTGGCTGAGGACTATTCAGGTTGCTATCCAGATAAAAATAAATGAATACAGTTTGTCGTGAAGATACGTGATTTTTTATTTTCTTGAGTAAACAGTTCTCAGAAATAATGGGCTCTTATTCTTAAGACTGAATTGCAGGCCATATCCCACTTACACAATGTGTTTATAAAAGTGCATGTTCTGAAAAGCTATCTGAGAATCTGCATTTGCATGCTAAATTTGAATATCATTGATGCGAAAGTGGCTTTCTCAAGCACATCTAGATTTGAGTTTTTGAATTCCATCTCTGGCGTGTTGTGTGATCATAAACAAATTGCTTAACTTTTCTCAACCTAATCCTTTTCTTAAAATGGGGAAAAGACTACTTGCCTGACAGAGTTACTATTGTTAATATATTAGCCTTCATTCCCAAAGTAGCAAATCTTCCATTAGTCATTCAACTTATTTGAATTTACTCTTTAATAATAAAATTCTTAAAAGTTTTTATCTTTAACTACTCTTACTAAAACCAAGGGAGGAGAAAGCATAACCATAAGTCCTACTTTCTTTCACATGACCCCAGAATCTTGAACGGTAAATATATTGGATCAAATATCACACTTCCATGACATTTAATTAATGCCTTTGAACCTCATGAACTTTAATAGTCCTTAATACTTCCTAGCAAGGTTGAATACCTGGAAGTGATCTAGGAGACTGAAAGTTTTGAAGGTATGTAGGAAGGGTGTTATCTCCTTTTGGGAGACAAGAAGATTAAAGAAATGATTTGCCCAAGGTCACACAAGTCTTGAGGAGTAGGGCCATGATCTTAATCTAGATTCCTGCCATCAAAATTATTGTTCTTTCTCTGTAACACTGTACTGCCTTAAAAGAAAAATGAAACAGACTTCTTGAAAGTTACCAGGTTGTTTCTTCTTTGAGTAAATGTAGAAATAAAATGAGTTTGGAATAGTCTTATCACAAGGAGACATTATTCAAATTCAGAATAAAGCCAAAAATTACAGTACTCTTAACTTCCAGGTTGATGGTGTTTGATTACTTTATAAAGGCAAAGTACAGACGTTTCACCTTTTCAATTTCAAACATATTGGTGTTCATTTAGAACATGTCTCCAGGGTTGTATTATTTTCTTAAACTACGAAATTTTACAACCACTATTAGGATTCCAATATCACATAATACACATGCAGTGTGAATAAAATGTCAGTGTGCTGTCTCAGGAAAAATAGCAACAGTCATAGGCCTTTGATTCTCTCTTGAAATATTATATGACAAAAGGAAAGGCTAATTCCAAACTGCAGCTATGAAGTTTGCATTATTTTAGTTCAAGAAAGACTTTTCATTCCAATGGCCTAAGACAAAAGCCATTACTTAGCAACTAAATGAAGGTGCACACTTTCTTTGCAATTTCATTTTAAGGAAAATGGATCGTTCTAATAAATTATAAACACATTTACAACATTATCACTTTATTACAAAATAAACCTAATAAGAAATTCAAAACAACATGTATTTATTGGACATACTTTTTCAAACAGCTGGAACTTCTCACTACCCTCTGCCCAGCTCTATCTTTTGTCAAGAGTTGATATGTTCCTTGAAGCCATAACAATAGCACAGATCATTGTGAGTGCTTATTGAATGCTTGTTACCAGAGAGTACTATTTGGAGTTTTGGGTATATCAAGCATCATAGGACAAGGCTCTTGCCTGAAGGAGCTCAGTTTTGAGTGGAGAACAAGCATCTCAAGACAAATAGCATTGTAATGCAACATACATTCAATGCGTAATGAATCACACAGACAAGTGCTATTGTAAGAGTTTGGTCACTGCAAGCTGGGGGAAGCAGAACTGATTTAAAATGGAGGAATGGAACTGGATTCTACCTCTCCACCTAGAACATTCTTTTTAGACTACCAGTTTCACTCTCTTCTTTCAGCCCTCTGCTCAAATGTGACCTCAGTGTAGCTTTCCTTGACTGATGTAATAGACCTCTTTCCCACTACATGTACTGTTTTCCCCTAGTTACCTGAAATTCAGTTTACTTGTTCATTGTATTTCTTGCAATATAAGATTCCTGAGGACAGGAATCTTGACTGTCTTGTTTGCCACTGTGTATCCATTGCCTAAAACATCTGACACAAAGCAGGTATTCGGTATCTGTTGAGTAAATGGGCCTTGTCAACCAAGTAGAATTTATATAAGAAGACAGAGTAGTTATTCTAGCCAAGGACAATGGCTCAAAAAACAAGTTCTCCTTAGAGAATTCTTTCTAATCATGATCTATATATGGTTTTCTCCTCTCTCTGTGGAGATTTCAGTAACACCAGAGATAATGATGATGTCCTGAAGGACAGTGCAGATGATTGGGCTTGCCACCATTAGCAAAATCCCAAGTCAGCTTGTAGCCGGTGAGCTTTATCCTGGGCCTGCCAGTTTTCCCCGAACACACAGAATAAAACTTGTCAAAGACAACTTGGTTGGACCCCTAGAAATAAAATTTTATAAGTCATGACAAAAGCATTGATAAGACTTCCAAAATATTTGGCTTATTTTGGGGAATTATTCCAACAAAAGAGAAAGTCAAAATTATGACAAAGGAGGAAAATAAAACCAAGGTGTAATTTATTAAGATTTATGAAAACTTACTTTCTTTCAAAACTATTTTGACAGTTTACTTTGATTTCTCCCTAGCTATTGCTTGACAAGTAGGTATCTGCCAGTCTTCTCTCCTTTACCAGACATGAACACACAAGATCTCACAAAATTACCACAAAGCCACTAAAGAAATTACAAACCTAAGTGCTTTTTATTCCTTGTCAGCACCAATACTGCCCAGTCCGTACCATAAGACCAGCCTCTTTGGGTTAACATGAGCCTGCATTTCTTCCTTTGAGATAGGAATTAGACAGGATCTTTTTAGTGTACTGAATAATTAAAGTTCTATCATAGGAAGGAGCAGCCACCACAGAGTGAGGCAGCACACTGACATATTACAGTTTTGAGAGAATTTCACTAAAAACTGTTTTGAAAAACAATTCATTTCTTTCAATAGTATACGTGTTTTTTCATTAATAAAATAATGCACAGCACATTTTAAACTATAGAAATAGAAAAAATAATACATCACCCATAGTTTTAGCCCCTACAGTATTTTCTATTCTAACTTTCATGTATATGTAATCTTATTTTTAAATTTACATTTAATGTAAACTTATGTGCAAACATAAGTGGTAGAAGATTTTGAAGGTCGTTCAATTCCTTTCTCTAATAAATTTACTATTATTTAAATTGAACTTTAATTCTGATCCACATGTAAATGATTATGGAGGTACAATTGTAGCATCAGCACAGTTTTTCAGTGTTGTTTTGTCATTTGTCATAGTAAAGAAAATCCTTATGTAACTGCATAAACACGGGGATGAAACCAATACATCCAGAATTATAATTTTCATGCTCTGCTAGAGTCATCCTTACAGCCCCAATTCTATTACCACTTCTAGTCTTTGATTTGAGAAAAATACTTTTTCAGTTTTTTTCTTAAGGAGTTATTGGCAAGAACTTCATTTTCTTGTTTTAAAAATATTCAGTCTAATGACACACAATAATGGAGTTTAATCTTTGTCTTATATAGTTTTTCATCTCATCTTTATCTCAGTTTCTTTAGTATCTTTAAGGCCTAAGCAATACTTCTTTGTCCTTGTGTAATTGATTTAAAATGAATTAAAATATGTGAAGCAGGGTTTGAGTTTTTATTTACTTAATTTTGTTTATATGTTCTTGCCAAATTGTTCTTTGTCACCATTTCTTACATCAGAAAAAATAAATGGATTCCTTGTAAAACTGTTGCTTTGATTCTAAGGCATTACTGTATACCCATGTTTTGACATATTAGAATATAAACTGGAAGTATTTATTAGAAACGCATTTTAAAATGTTATAATTTTGCCTGTTAGATGAGAATTGATTTTAGAGATAATAAAATAACCAGAACTTAGGGTATCAATGTACTAGACAAAAAAACAATAAAGAAGCAGGACTGATATCCTTCATACATTAAAATTTAGGGTTTTAAGATTATTAGAAAGTTATTAAGAAGGAAACAAAATGTATTTTAAATCTTCTGGTTCTGATGGAGAAGTTAATATCCATCATATTTTAGTTGAGAAAACTGTAGAAACTGGATAAATTTTTTAAAAATTAGCTATTTGAAAGCATTGGAGAAAAATTAAGACAGGAGTTTAGGAGCCATGATTTGAGAGAGAGCTAGACTGCTTTTCTTCCTCAAGGTATTTGCATATGTTGAAGGCTCAGGGCATGATGCAGAAAAGTGCATATTGCTCAAGAAAGTATTGGATTAGAGAAATAAGAAAATAGAGTTCAGGGCTAGTAACAACTAGAACTTAAGGTACCAATATCCTAGAGAGAAAAGAACCATAGAGAAGTAGGACTGACATTCTCCATTCATTTTCCCTCTTGAAGGAGCTGCCAGTTCTTAAGCTGTACACGTGCCAGACAAGAATCTAAAAATCAAGAAGAGAGTTACAAAGAGGCTGAAAATCTAAGCTGAAATTTAGGCTGCAGTGATTCTGGAGAAAAAATTGTAAGGAAAAAAACACCTGTCACAGAATACTTCTGGCCACTAAAATGTGTATAGGTTATTTCTCTCCCCTAACCACCCCTCCCCACAACATACACACACCACAACAATTTTCCAACTCTGATGGACACTTACTGGATCTCCTATAAATTTAACTCAATTCTGATACTATCTTACTGGAGATAGCATCAGATCTCACAGGTTAATGGTTCAATTCCACAAGACTGCTTTCTCACTTCAAATGCCAATCTCAGGTCCAGGTTGTCACCTGGGCTTCTTATCAACTGGGTATAAATCAGTGGTTCTCATTACCCCCTACTGGGGTTTGATCATTTGCTGGAATGGCTCATAGGACTCAGGAAAACAGCTTACTTGGTTACTGGTTTATTATAAAATGATACAACTCAGGAAAAGTCTGATAGAAGAGATGCATAGGGTAAGGTCGTGGAAAGACGGGTGTAGCTTCTCCAGGTATTTCATTATCCCAGTACCTCCATATATTTACCAATGCCCTCTCCAGGTATTGCATTATCCCAGTACCTCCATATACTTACCAATCCAAGAACTCAACTCTTCCCTGCATCTCCAGCCTGCTAGCCTAGCATATACGTTTCGGGATCTGTCAGCTTCCACAATCACATGAGACATGAGCCAATTCCTTAAAATAGTATCTCAGTCTCTGTCCCTGTCTCTACACACACACACCCCATTGGTCCAATTTTCTGGAGAACACTGACTAAACAGTAGAAAAGAAAAACATTCTTATGAACTACTCAAACCTTTTTCAGCCAAGGAGGAGTAATAAGACTGCATTTATTCTCTTGTACAATAAAACTAAATACACACTTAACAGTAGTTCTCAAAACAATGAACAGTGAAAGACAGTGATCACTGAGAAATGGCAAACAAACTCTATAATTGCCATATCTGCCTAAAAAGATGTTCAAGGTTATACTTTGGGGAGAGGAAGCCTGAGGGCCTGAGAAACTTTCTGCTTGAGAGGATGGAACTGGGAGTGCACTGTAGTCAAGGCAGTTGGATTTCACAGATCAGAATAGTGGAGAAGTGAGAGCTACAGAGAGAAGAACTCCAGAGGTCTGCAGAGGGTACCCATAGAGTATTCAGTTGAGTAATAATCAGCTTATTCATCTGAAGAAATATTCAGAGGCTGGGAGAAGGACCACCTGAAAAGATTAAATGAAATAATTTACAGAACTCACACAGGGCTTGGAATAGTTCCTTTTCCACCATCTTGAGTAAAAGAATACACAATTCACAGGGCATACGATAAAGTACTTAGAATAGTTTCACTTCAAGAGTGGGTTAAATTACCAAGATAGACCTTATTCTTGGTCATAAAACAATTTTCAACCAATGAAAGAAAATTCAAGTTATATACAAAGTGTGCTGTAATTACAATGAAATTAAACTAGAAATCCGTAACAGAAAGTTATCAAGAAATTGCCAAATATTTAGAAACAAAATTTTAAACTACCCCTGGGTCAAAAAAAAAAAAAGGATTTTGTACTAATAAAAATAAAAATGCAATATATCAAAATCAGCGTAATGTTGCAATACTGATGCTTAGTACTAATTTAGTGCTCAGAGGGAAGTTTATAACACTAAATGAAATGGAAAACAGCAAAACAGAGTAAAATCAATAAAAGTAGAAGCTATGTCTTTGAGAAGATCAATAATATTGATAAACCTCTGGCCAGAGTGATCAGGAGAAAAAAAAGAAGACACATTACCATTATCAGAAAGAATAAGAGGCGACATCACTACAGTTTTTACAGACACTAACAAATAATAAGAGAATGTAGAAATAACTATGCTAATAAATTTAATAGCTTAGATGAAATGGACACATTGCTTAAGACACTACCTAAGCTTCCTGGAAAATACATAACCTGAACAACCCTGTATCTATTTTTAAAAACTGCATTTATAGTTTAAAATATTACCACCAAAAGAAATCTAGGCCCAGACAACTTCACTTGGGAATTATACCAAACATTTAAGGAAGAAATAATACCATTCGTTCACAAACTCTTCCAGAAAAGTGAAGAAAAGCGAGCCCTTCTGAGGTTCCTATGAGGCCAGAATTACTTTGATGCCAAAGCCAGATAAAGGCACTTCAAGTAAATTATAAACCAATATTCCTCATAAACATAGATGGAAAAGTCTTAACAACATTAAAAGAAAATACAACAGTATATAAAAAGGATAATTGTGACCAAATGGGATTTATCCCAGGAATGCAATGTTGAGTTAGCATTTTTTTAACCAATCTGTAATTCATCATATTAATAGATAAGAAAAAAAGCCACATGATCATCTTAATGCAGAAAATGCATTTCACAGAAGCAAACATCCATTTCTGATTAAAACAACAGCTAGGAATAAAAGAAAACTTAATCTGATAAAGGGCATCTATTAAAGAACCTTCATCTAACACTAAATGATGAAAAACTAAATCTTTGCCGTTAAGTTCTGGAACAAGGCAAGGATGTCTGCTGTCACAACTTCTATTGGATGTTCTAGCCAGTCAAATAAGGCAAGAAAACAAATGAAAGGCATTTAGTTTGTAAAGGTAGAAGTAAAATTTTTGTTACACACAAATAACATTATTGTCTTTGTAGAAAATCAGAAAGAATCTACAAATAAACTATAAGGTTAGCAAGTTTGCAGGATACAAGATAAACAGAAAAATTTATTTTATACAATAGCAATGAACAATTAGAAATCAGTATAAAAAAGCAATCTTTATAATACCATCAAAATATGAAATACTTGAAAGTAAATCTGACAAAAGATGTGTAAGACTTCTATAATAAAAACTACAAACACCACTGAGAGAAGATGTAAATATATGAAGAGAAATACCATCTTCATGGATTGGAATACTCATTAAGATAGCTTTTCCCCAAATTGATTTATAAATTCAACACAATCCAAATTAAAAGTCTCGCTGTTAATTTATTTTGAAAGTCAAAGGACCTAAAATAAGTGAAATAACATTGAAAAAGAAGAACAAAGCTGGAGAACTTTCACTACCTGAGTTTTGCACTAAATTTAAAGCTACAGTAAGTAATCAAGACAGTGAGATAGTATGTCAAGATAGAAAATACATTAATGAAACAAAACAGAGTCCAGAAATACCTATACATATCGACAGCAGGTTTGACAAAATTTAAAAGCCATTCAGTGGAAAAAGGACAGTGTTTTTAACAAATGCTACTGGAATAATTAAATATCCACATTAAAATTTTTTTGATTCATACCTTGCACTTAGATCATAGATGTATCCAATTTAAAACTGTAAAACAATGTAAAATTTAAAACTATAAAAATTCTAAAATAAAATATTGAAGAAAATTTTTGTGCTTTTGGGTTAGGCAAAAGGTTCCTAGATACAACAAGAAAACCGCAATCAACAAAAGGAGAAACTGATAAGTTGAACTTCATTTGAAATTTGCTCTTCAAAAGATGCTGTTAAGAGAATAAAAGAACAAGCTGTAGACTGAGACATTATTTTCAAATCACATGAATTACATTTATCCAGTATGTATAGAGAACTCTTAAAATGCAGTAATAGGAAACAACTGTGAAAAATGGGCAAACAAAACAGATATATATACACACACGTACACATTCTGAATAAATATATGAAAAGATGCTCAACATCGTTAGAAAAATGCAAATTAAAACCACAATACCACAATAACATGTTGCTATACATTTATTAGAATGTCCGAAGTTAAAAAGATTTAACATATCAAGTGATGGTAAGTATGTGGAGCATATGGAACTCATGCATTGATCTTTGGTGGCTAGCCTTCATCCTGAAGCTATCTAGGCAGCCAAGTCATCTCAGCATACCAAAGACAGTCATCACTCAAAGGTTTTAGAAGCTCTCTGTCAGGATCTGGGGACAAAGGCCAAATATATATATATATATATACTTTTAAAATTAAATTTATTGGGGTAATATTGGTTAATAAAATTATATAGATTTCAAGTGTTCAGTAACACATCATCTGTATATTGCATTGTGTTTTCACCACTCCATATCAAATCTTCTGTCACCATGTATCGTATCCCTTTTGCCCTTATCTACCTCCCCCTTTGCCCCTTTCCCTCTGGTAACCACTAAACTGTTTGTGTTTATGAGTTTTCGTTTTTGTCTTTTTATTTATTGCTTTCAGTTTTATATTCTACATGAGTGAAATCATATGGTTCTCACCTTTTTCTGTCTGACTTATTTCGCTTAGCATGATTATCTCAAGATCCATCCATGTTGTCACAAAGGGCAGTATTTCATCTTTTCTTATGGCTGAGTAATATTCCATTGTATTTCTTATTATATTACATCTTCTCACTAGGTAAATAGATAAATAAAAACATTTGATACATGCAACAATTTAAATAATTTCAAAATAATTATTGTGATTGAAAGAAGTCAGACCAAAAAGTAGTATATATTGCATGATTCCATTTGTATAAAACTTTAGAAAATGCAAACTTATTATCTATATAGACAGCTAATCAGTGGTTACCTGGGAGTGAGGAGGAACAGGAAAAAATTATCACAGAAAAACAAAAATTTGGGGGGTTCATATGTTCGTTATCTTGATTGTAGTGATGGTTTCATGAGTGTAAATGTATATCAATACTTATCAAATTGTGTGCTTTAAATGTGTACACTTTAACACATGTCAGTTTTATCTCAGTTGAACTGTTTGTTTGTTTTGTTTTTTACTTAGCACTAAATTTAGTATAGCAGTATGGTCATTTCACCCTAAGGAGGTTGCATTAGTCAACTAGGACAAAGACACTATGACCAGGTCCCACCCAGGACCACCACCCAGCTGGGTGGATCTGGGCTTCCCTAGTTTTCTGCTTATCTTATCCCCGAAAAGCTTCAAGTTTGGATCTTTACCCACATTTCATTCTAATGATATTTGTAGAATGACCCTGAAAATGCAATCACCCCATTTCTACCTATCACTCCTGAAACTGTGCTTCAAGTTAATAAAAATATCCTGGGAGGCACAGCAAGAGAGGGTCTGGGAGGGGAGGGAAATAGAGCATGAACTTTAGAGTAGGAAAATACTATTTGCTAGCTACATAACCTTGGACAAATCACTACCTCTCTAAGCCTCAATTTTCTCATTTTGAAAATATTTATCAATACTTACCTGACAGGATTGTCTTGAAGGAATCTATATAAGAATGATGGAATGAAACAATACCTGGCTGAAGGTGGAGCTCAAGAAAAAACACCTCTCTCCCTTCTGTTGTTTGAAGCCTCCTCCTTAAACCCAGAGATTCTGCACATTCTCATCATCCTCATGCTTTCAGAACCCCAACTGAAGTCTCTGGTATAAACTGTAAACAAGGTTCTGAGATAGTGGGTCTCAAGCATAGTTACATATTAGAATCATTTGGGAAGATAATGAAACAACAAAAACCTGATACCTGGGTTCTAGTCTTAGAATTTTTTTCCCTTGCCATTTTGTATTCGTAATAGGGTCTTTTGGAGAGCAAACGTTTTAATTTTGATAAAAACTACTTTATCAATATTTTCTTGTATAATTTCTACTTTTGTGCCCTATTTTAAAATCTTTGCTTGCCCCAAGATCACAGCAATGTATGCATATATGTGTGTGTGTGTGTACATATGTATATATACATACATATAATTTTTTATTTTTAATTATAGTTGACATACAATATTATATTAGTTACAGGTTTGCAACAATGTGATTAGACATTTATGTAACTTACTAAGTGATCACCCTGATAAATCTAGTACCCATGTGACACCATACCCCAGAAATAAAATCTTGCCTATAGGGTCAATTAATCTATGACAAATGAGGCAAAAACAAAACAATGGAGTAAAGACAGTCTCTTCAATAAATGGTGTTGAGAAAACTAGACAGATAAATGCAAAAAAAAATGAAAGACCACTTTTTTGTACCACATATAAGAATAAACTCGAAATGAATTAAAAAATATAAGGACTGAAACCATAAAACTCCTAAAAAAAAACAGGCAGTAAACTCCGTGACATCGCTCTTAGCAATATTTTTGGATATGTCTCCTTGGGCAAGGGAAACAAAAGAAAAAACAAATAGGACTGCATCAAACTAAAAAGCTTTTGCACAGCAAAAGAAACCATTGACAAAACAAAAAGATAACCTACTGAACGGGAGAAGATATTCACCAATGATAAATTCACTAACAAGTTAATATCCAAAAATATATGACATTCATACAACTTAATACCAAAAACCAAACAATCCAATTAAAAAATGGGCAGAGAACCTGAATAGATATTTCTTCAAAAGGAACATACAAATGTCCAATAGACATATGAAAAGATGCTCAATGTCACTAATCATCAGAGAAATGAAAATTAAAATCATAATGAGATATTACCTCACACCTGTCAGAATGGCTATCATCAATAAATCAACAGATTACAAGTGTTGCCAAGGGTGTGAAGAAAAGGGGACCTTTGTGTGCTATTAGGATTGCAGATTGGCACAGCTACCATGGAAAACAGTTTGGAGGTTCCTCAAAAAATTAAAAATAGAACTACCATATGACCCAGCAATCCTACTTCTGGGTATTTAACTGAAGAAATCCAAAACACTCATTCGAAAAGACATATACACCCCTATGTTGATTGTAGCATTATTTACGATAGCCAAAATATGGAAACAACTCAAGTGCTCATAAATAGACGAATGGATAAAAGAGGTGATACATATATATAATAGAGTATTACTTAGCTGTAAAAAAGAATGAAATCTTGGCATTTTCAACAACCTGGATGGACCTAGAGGATATTATATTAAGTGAAATAAGTCAATACAGAGAAAGACAAATACCATATGATTTCACTTATATGTGGAATCTAAAAAACAAATGAACAAAAAGAAACCAATTCATAGATACAGAGAACAAACTGAAAATTGCATAGAGAATATAGTCAATAATATTGTAATCCTAGAAGTTTTGATTGGAATCTTTGGCACAGCTGGGCAGTGGGATATTTAAAAGCTTCTCATGAGATGTTAATACGGAGACAAGGCTATGAAACCCTGTTCTAATGTTGCTCAAATTCTAATGTGTATCGAATCTCTGGGGATCTAGTTTAAAATCAGATTCTGACGCTGTAGCAGATGCTGATGCTGTTAATCCTCGGATGATACTTTAAGTAAAACGACTCAATCCTGAGTGAGCATCAGAATCACCTAAGGAATCTCCTAAAGCTAAGGATTTGCAGGTCCTGCTTTGGGATGGAGCTCCAGCCCCTGCCCTCTTATAAGTTAGCTGGGTAAGTATGATACACTTCTTACTGAGGACCACAGATCTAGTTTGACCTTTTACACATAAGGACACTGTATCCCCAAGAAGCTGTGTGACCTCTGTCTTGATGTAACTTTCTCCCAGGACAGTTCATTAGTGAATGAAACATATTTTCAATGGGAACCTTTTCTGGTGTGTAGGTCCCTAGGTGCTGAATGGAGACTGCAATTTGCAATGTGAGTGAATCTTGATGATTTCATTAACACACAGCTTAGAACCTAGCCGAAGAACACCCTGTTTGATGAATGGGGTCCTGGGTTCTACTTGAAGCATTATCACATAATATATCAGTTTTATGTCAAATGAACTGATGGTTTTATGCCCTTTCCATTCACTTAGATAGGCCCCTTGTCGGAGGCCCTTTTTAATATGGCTAGAGGGTATTTTTGGTAGTGATGACATAGTGATTTATAACACCTACTTCATGCACCAGCCACACATATGTAAATTGGAAACATTTCTTTCTGGGAAAAATTGTCCTTGCCATCATGTGACAAATAGGTGCATATTTAATGAGCAGGCATTCATCAAGACACAGATTTGAATGTACTTTTCTATATTCTATATGACCAAGCAATTAACACCATGTCTAGGAAATGGTCTTGTACAGCAGGATCATTCTAAATGGAGAACATGCAGCAATGGAAGTAGGTGCCAACTTGACCATCACTGCAGGAGCAAGGTGGCTACCGTCTTGGCTGGAGATACAAGAGCATCAGCCTGGAGGTATAGGAAGAAGAAGAAATGAAGCATTGTTTTTCAATCTCTGAGTTCCAGGATTGCTACATAATTTAATATTCTTCATCTTATTTAGTCCTCAAACATGCCGCAAGATAGGAATTAATATCTACATCTTAAGAAAACTAAAGTGAAAAGGCTCACGTAAAACTTGAAGTCGGATCAATCTAACTTGCAAGCCCTTGCTGCTTCTGCTACTCTACAGTTTTGTCACAGAGCAGGAGCAGTACCTACAGGTCAGCAGAAGTGAACAATGTCACTGTGATACCAGCTTTGGTGAGACCAGACTTTAACTCTCTAGTCAGAGTATTTCTTAAAGGGTGTGAGTTCAAGCTGTGTAGAGGGGCAATAATCTGAAACAGCAGTTAATCAGCGCACACAGGAAAGAAAGAAATCCTTCAGGCAGTGGAGTGGTCTAGAGCTTGGCAGAAGAGTGACCATGTGGCCACTCTAGGTGGATCTGGTAGTGGTACCCAAATTCCAGAGGTGCTAAGAGCAATCTGTAAACCATCTCAGTGACTGGAAACCACCAGTCACTTTAGAATGTAGAGAAGTATGAGACACCAGGCTTCCAGTCCTTTCTCTTCCTGTCATTTTCAGCCAAATGGATGCATAATATTAATAATAATAATGCTAAATTTAAGCTAGATATCACATAAATTTTCTAACTTGATCCTCATGACATATTTATGAAGCAGAATAATTACCCCCATTTTACAAATGAAGGAGGAAGCTTAGAGAGGTGAAGGAGATTTCCCCAATATTTCTTGCAGAGCTGGAGTATGAAGCCAGGCAATGCGCCTGCAGTGCATTTAGCAGGCAGTTCTGAAGTTGAGGCCAGACGAGAAATATAGTTACAGTTTTCCTATGTAACCTTTTTTATCATAGGCTGATGGCCTAGAAGACAGTTGTTAGATAAGCAAATATCCTCCTAATTGGCAAAAGCAAATAAGCAAGGCTACTTACACCCATATGGCTAATAGGAGTTACAAAGCATAATATTTCAAAAACGTGAACACCTGGTAGAGCTAGCTAGGTAAGGAGGCCTCAAATATAAGCTGATAATGTCTATAGGTGCAGCTATACACTGGAATACCTGCATTCTCGTTACAACGTAAAGTCACTTCTCAACCTCTGATCAAGGTTTAATCTCCTGAGTATTTACTTCTATAACACTCTGTCCACCCACATCCAACACTCAACTCACTTATGCTTGTTTTGAGTTTGCGAGCAGAACTATCTTTGATCCACCTCTGGTCTCTCTATTGGATAACATAGGGTTGTGTGTAGGGTAGCTCTAAAGAAATGTTAAACTGAAATGGAAAAAAAAAATGTTATAGAATTTTGGATGACATGGAAAATTTGTATAATGATTAAGTAAAAAGGCAATAGGTTAGAAAGCTGATACAATGATCAAATTTTTGTAAAAACAAATTGTTTTAGATGCATAGCAGCATGCTAGAAAGATATGTTCTAAAATATAACAGTGGTTTTCTAGATGGTAGATTACAGATGCTTTTCATTTTCTTTTTCTTTCTTTTTCTTTCTTTCTTTCTTTCTTTCTTTCTTTCTTTCTTTCTTTCTTTCTTTCTTTCTTTTTTTTTTTTTGCTTGACTGTAGTTTTTTTTTTTTTTGAGGATCAACATGTTTTACTTATGTTGAAAGAAAATGTCAGTGATAAACTAGTTTTAGATTCTACAGAGTAAGACTGAGACTTCTTCACATGTGAAGAGTGACAGATGGCCAGCCCATACAGTAGTGCTTATCTAACCCCCATTTACATGGAAGTCAGAGAAATAGCAAACTCAAATGCAGTGCAAGTTAGGAGCTAGGAAAGAGCTAGGAGAAAGAAAAGGTGATAGAACAAAAAAAGGAGGGGGAAAGAGCACTGGTGCGGTAGGGAGAAATCCAATTCTTCAAAAACTTAAATAATCAATGGACAGAGTCAACCCTTCTGAAGTTTTGATGGCTATAGAGAGGATGTTTTTGTTTAATTTGTCTTTAAATTATTGACTAAGATCAGCTCAAGAGAAGGTGATGGTGTCCTGTGACCTACTGGCCTTGTTAAATACTACTGGTGTCATCTTTTTATCAAAAGATTATACATTTCTAGAATGTAGTTCACACATCACAGTGAAATTAGTGTTTTTTTAGCTCTCTTAATTAAAATTCTAAGACTAAGGGAAATAATTTTCAAATATCACTCTTTTTCCTAACAGTTAGGTGTTTGATTTTTAATTCTCACATTGGCTATATAGCAGCAGTCCTCAACCTTTTTGGCACCAGGGACCAGTGCTCCTATGAGAATCTAATGCCTCATGATCTGAGGTGGAGCTGAGGTGGTGATGCTAGCGCTGGGCAGCAGCTGCAAACACAGATAAAGCTTTGCTTTGTTGCCCACTGCTCATCTGCTGTGCGGCCTGGTTCCTAACAGGCCATGGGCCAGTACTGGTCTGCAGCCCAAGGGTCGGGGATTCCTGCTCTAAAGGACTTTTTGGTAGTGATTCTGAGCAGAGAAACATGAAAATAATAACACAAAGGGAAATGTTCTAGGTCACTAAGGCAAATGATGGTTTCGTCTCATTTGCTAACTTATAACACCACTGTAAAAAGAAAAAAAAAGTTCAAGAAGAAGCAAAAGCTCTCATTTCCTTTGAAACGAGTCACAGGGGCCATTTAAGTTTTCATCAGTAAATGAAAATTTTTTTACAAATGTTTTGAAAAATGCTTTAAAAGAGAAATAGAGGCATTGAAAGTAGAAGCATAAATTTCATCTTCAGTCATCACGTGAGACCTGGACCCATGTGCCCACAAGTTCACCTAATTGATGAGAAAATAACAAGAGCTCCTGCTAATTAAGAGTCTACTATGAGAAATTCTTTATACCATCACCTCACTTAAATTGTTTCTCATCCTCACAACAGTTTTTTCATGTGGTGAACCCAATGATTTATCGTAGTCACTGCAGGAAATTTCAAAACGGTAAAGAAAAAATAAATTTATAATCATTCAAAATTTTATCACCCTCAGTCACCCCGGTTGTTGTATAAACAATTTAATGTTATCTTTGTTTTTAATGGCTGTGTGGTATTCTATTTTGTATGTTTTTAATTTATTTAACTAAACTATTAAAAGACATTTAGGTTTGTATTTTTCACTATTTTAAATAATGTTACAGGAAAAATCTCATATATATTTTGGGATTCTTGTCCAATTACTTTCCCAAGAGAAATTTCTAGAAATGAGATTGCTGCTTTAAAGGAAATGCCCTTTATAAAGAACCTTTGAAAACTATCAAATTGTCATTCTAGAAAAAGAATCAGTTTCACTCTTAATAGCAGTATGTGTAAGTGCCCATTTCCTTACATCCACATTGATACTGGATAATACTAGCCTTCTTATCTTTGCCAAGCTAATAAATAAAAATGTCTTAATTTTCACTTAAATACTAGTGAGGCTGAAAGCCTATTGTCAAGTTCCATTTTATAGTCACTCCTGCAGCATCCTTACATGTACCTCAATGATAGAAATCACAGTGAATGAACTAGCATGAATCACAGCATAACATTCAATTCAACATTTATTATGCACCTTCTTTAGGACTAAGGTTAAAAGTTTCTTTCTCCATAAGACAGTAAAGTGCTAGACAGGACAGCTTTTACTTTGTTCATCAACTCAAGAAAGTCCCGTTTTCTTTGGGACTCTAAGACATATAGTGTCACCTATGGGTCTCTTGCAATATATCGAAAGAGAAGGGAGAGTTGCCTGGCACATTCGCTTTCCTAAGGCATGCCCATGCTTTATCCCCACATTTTACCCGTCTCCTACAGGGACCAGAAGCCCAGGGAGTTTAAGTAACATGTTCAAAGCCAAAAACTAATTAGTGGCAGAGCCAAGAGTAGAACTCAGGTCTTCCCTCTTATCTTTCTATCATTATCTCCTGTAATCTATGTTGCCTCAGAACTAAACCCAAATGATGACTTTTATTTCTGCACTTGCTCTTGCTAGTCTCCACTTTAATGACTTCCCTTGGGTTGATTATAGCTCTCCAAGCAAATTTTCAGCACTTCCAGAAAAGGAATGATACCATACTCTGTTAATTTTTCCCTCAGTTGTGCCTAACATGGCGTTGCCAGAGCTGGCAACTTTTGATATGCACTTGCTCGGGGGGAGGCTGTGTCTATGCCAACTGCTTTACTTCAGTTCTTGCTCTCTCCAGACTGCAACCCCTTACAAATCTCCAAGCTGGTGCTTTTTAAAATATCAAAAATCAGGCACCTTTCCAGTTATCTTGTTTCAGAATTTTTGTGCCTTCGTTTTAATCAGGACGTTAGGAAATTATTTGTTACATACCATTAGTTTATCTTGAATTTTAAGGGAAATGGGTTCTTCTCCTTCCCTCTACTGAGGCATTTCTTTAAGAGTCACTGGGTGATTTGGAGTGCACTCAATTTAGTTTGAGCTTCATTTGGTGATTTTTTAAAAAATTAACATTATTAAAATCTGTAGTATTTCTTCTTTGGGTGCATTTTATTTTTTTAAAATCCCTCATTCCTTCCCAGTCACTAACTAGATAGCTTAATCTGAAATGAAAAAAAAAATTTTTTTTTTTACCATAATCAACATTAAAAAGCAATTTCAGTTTCCTTCTACCACCGTGGACCTACATTTAAACCACCATGGGATGTTAAATTTCCAAAGAAAGAGGAAAGTGAAAGCTAGAAATCACCAATGTAAGGTTTAAAAAAATTCTAACAATCACTATTGCTCTTCCTGAGGAAAGCAAAAGAAATACCCCTGAAAACTACCCAAAGCCAACAAAACAATGACCAGAATTTCTTGTCAGCAGTACTCTCATTTCCTCTCTGAATTATACAACAGAGATTGTCACTAGATAAAATACCTCAACTAGTTTAGAGTGGTCAGTGCTCCTTCAGCAGCCTTGATTATCAATGTTGGCATCTCTGCCATCCACCAGGCCCTAGCAGATAAATAACACTATTATTCTTCAGATCTCAAAGCTCAGGTCTATGTCTCACTCAGTGGGAGCTTGGATTTATAGGTGATGTTATTCAGAACTCTAGGCTCATAAATTAATGCTTTAGAAATGTCTTCTTTATCTTTCCTGCAGTGATCAATGGGCGGATCCTGAGCACAGCTCCCCATTTCCTTGTTTGATCTCCTTGCTTTTGACAAAGGCCTTATTCTGCCAGATCCACTACTGTTTGCAGAGTAGAAAAAGCGATGATTTGGTGTAGACAAGAAAGAAGATTTATGTCAATGGCAGTGGAGAGTAATGTATTTGAAGTGGTACCTTTCATAAGATAAATAATTCTCTAGAGCACTTACTGTACACTAGGATCTAAATTGATACTTTGGAAAATAATATTTTAAATATATTTTAATTACATAAACAATTATAGCTAGCATTTACATAATAGTTTACATATATTATCTATTTAATCCTTTCAACATCCTTATAAGGTGTGAATATTACTATCCCCATTTTATAGATGAGGAGACTAAGGCAGAGAGTGATCATATAGATATCTAAGTTTATGCTTTTTCATATTTTTCTTTCAAGTCCGTTTATAATATGCCAACTAATTTATAATTTTATTTGTTTTATTTCAGAGTAGTCAATGAGAAATGATTCCTTGGTCATTCTCCAGGAAAACTTTAGTTATGATTCTACAGCAGTAAAATTATTTCAGCAAGGACTGAAGCCAAAGGCTTATAGCGTCACAAAGAATTAAACCATATGATAAAGCGTTCATAACAAAAAATAAGTAAAAGGCATCTATCCAAGTCAGGGTGCCACAGAGCATTTTACCAAGGCTTCTTCCAAGTCCAGTGCTTTTGTTTATTGACATTCTTTGCTATCGTCAGATGGTTTGAATTATGTTTGATGGTCATTTTGTTTGCTCTTTCAACCATGGTGTGGTCACTGAACTGAGAGTTACCTAGAAGAGGGAGGTTTAATATCCATTTTGACAGTGCTAATATTCCTACTGGTCACAGATCTTTACTAAGTGTGAGGTATATCCTAAACTGACAAATTTTTGCATCAGAGCCCATTTTCATTTGAGGGGCTAAATATGATTATGATTTACAACCAGGTGATGATTTCAGCTGCCCACGCACCTGAGAGCATTGTAGAAATTGATGCTGCTCGGTTACCTCACATCCAACCATCCTTCTGAGGTGATTGGACTGGAGTCCGGTCCAATCAAAGATTCATCTGTCACAAATAATTCATAGTTGAGAAAGAGAACTGAACACTGTTAGTCTACCTAAACACCCTTACTGATAGAGTTGGAATTATTTTATGTTCTGTGATACTTATTACTCCCATGCATAAAAGGAACATTATATTAATGCTATCATGCCCTTAAAGATAACAGGTACTTAACTGAATTTTGTCCCAGTTTTTCAAGTGTCGTGGCAACCTATTCAGTCCAATTCCTGATTAGTCAAGGTATTTAAGACATTAGGTCAATACCCAATAAATATAAACATTTTTAAGCTCAAGAATATGGTTTAAATATATTTGACTACAGGCAACCTTTCAAGTTTATTTATTCAGGAATGCTTTTCTTTGCTGTGTCCAGAAGAAAGTACCATCCCAGGGCTGCTCAGATGTCAATCACTCTTCCTCTGAGATGAAAGAGCTAATGGATATGGTTAACAGTGGTGCAGATCATGAAGTTCTATAGTGGATATGCTAGGTGTAATATATATTAGATCTTAATAAATTCTATCATTTTTAGGTATGGGTAATGGCTCATGCTCATTGTAATCAGGCCCAGTCTACCATATATTCTAATGGTCTACATTTATTTCAGTCAAAATTACTTGATGCTTGTTGGGACTCAAATCATACATTGATTTAGAGAGCACTTATATCCATGGTGGCAGTCCTTGGTGTTCATCAGCCCAGTTTTGGTGATTGGTGGAGAATAACAAGGCAGGGTGAGGGGTTCCAGCTCTGCTGATTTTAAACAACTCTCTAATCACATGGTCATCTTCCAGTTGTATCCTCTAAATATTAACTCGATAGGTTTTAAATGATCTCAAGAGTCTACCCTACCACATAACCAGCCCATTTTTTGAGGCCGGAATACAGAAGGTTTCTCAAAGTGCTCATGCATTTAAGATAAGACCCTTTCAAAGAGATCCCATCCCACCTTAGATGTGATCTAATGTTCTTGATTTTTTGGGTTACCAAAAGAGAAAGTTTTGGTCAGATATTCAAGTCCTTCATCTTAGCCAAATTACAGGCGAAAAGCAATATTATTCTCTAGCTGGATCCATATATTCCTTATTAAGCTCATCAACTTTTAAAATGCATTTTATTTCTTCCTCCATGCTGGGACTCTGTGCTACCAGTCAGACTCAAAGATGCCAGTTTTGAAACCCAAAGCTGGGAGATGACCACTTTGTTCTAAGCCTGCATTATCCCTACACCTGCAGTGGGAATTTATCAGGCATCAGTGTTGTTTGTATGATTAATTTAAAAAAATATATTTTCTTCTGAAGAGTTGAATTTTCTCATACTTCCCAGTTTATATTATTTACTTTAAACATTTTCCAGTAGATGTGTACTTGAGGTGAGCATAGAATGACCTTCCATCATTCTCTCCCCTCTCTGTGAACACTACTTCTAGCCTGTCCCAGTACTATTTAGGGATTTCATAGAGTTCTCTGATTATCTTCCATACTTTGTATATCCTCATATAAGTCTCGTGCAGTGGATCATTTTCCATAGATAATTTCCCTCAGTCTATATGTGGAGGAAACCTATCCTTTCAGCTAGGTACTTTCATTTAAGTGCACTCAGTCTCGAACAGTCCTCAGAGCACTAAATGCACCCCAAATGACCCAGTCCTTTTCTCCCAAACCCATTCTTACTTTCTCATATTTTCAATTATCTACTCTTCACAGTGTCTTCCTTCAGGAAGCTCATGCTGCTAGACGTATTCTTCTTCCCTGCTCCCTTCTCCCCTCTAGGGCTTGGCTCTATGGTTGACAAAGTAAATAGTGACATGAATAAAATCTACCTTTGTGAATTTTTTTCACCTTAGGTTTCATTGACCTTCCCACTATACATATAATACTGTTTGATAAGGTTCAAAGTAGATATGTGTACTTAATCAGAGAGCTCAGAGATTTCTAGACCTACCCAAATTAAACTAATGGTAGAATTTGAGCCAGGAAACACAGAACATTTGAAGAAAGGATTTTCTCAGAATCCCTCAAATTATACCAGTGGTCATGAACTGATCTTCATTTTGAGAAGTACTGTCATTATAGAGGTGTAGACTTCTTTCTTCGGTTATTGTAGAGAAGACACTAATCATGAACAATGATTTCTTTTCTAATTCCTCTTTAGCACCTCAGGGATTGTGTCCAGGTCTTAGTAATTTACATGCAAGGTGGGTTAACTTTTTTTCTTAAGGGTTTGCGAAAAGATAAAATAACAATTCCAGCTACCCATCACTTCAATAAGAAGAGGATTATTTAACACAAAAAATATTTATTACAACAGAAATAATATGTGATGGCTTTAGATAAACCTGACAATGGCTGTAGATTATCAGAGCCTTCTCAAATATTCTGTATTTGATTTTGAGTATGAACATTTGATTTTGAAAAGTTGCCTTACATATATACTTTCTTATTACTCCTATATTTTTCACTTCATATATTGAGGCTCTGTTGTTTGGTACATGCACATTTAGTGTCTTCTTGATGCATTGATCCTTTAATCATTATGTAATGTTCTTTTTTATCTTTAGTTATTTTCGTTGTTTTGAAGTCTACTTCATCTGATATTAATATAGCCTCCCCGCTATTAAAAATTAATAATTAAATGATATATCATTGTACATACTTTTACTTTCAACTTACCCATGTTATTAAATTTGAAATGTTTCTTAATAATAGCATATAGAAGAGTTGTGGTTTTTATCCACTATGCCTATCTCTATTAATTTGTGTTTTTAGACTATTTACATTTAAAATAATTTTTGATTAGTTGATCCTTAAGTTTCCCATCTTATTATTTGCTTTTGTTTGTTTGTTTGTTTATTTTTATTTTTTGTTCCCCGATTTCTCTTTTCTTGTTTTCCAGTGGGATAATTAAACTTTTTTTGGGGGGGGGATTCTATCTTAATTTATTTACTGTATTTTTTAATGTATCTATTTGTATAGTTTTTTATTGGTTGCTCTGTGTATTACTTTGTGATTTATGGCAGTCTTTTGACATTAACATTTGCCACTTCAAGTGAAGTGTGAAAATCTTACTTTTATTTGGGTCCCTTTACCTTCTTCATTTAAAAATATCATTTTTTAAGTGTCAGATGGTGTTATAGTTTTTGTTTACTCATCACACATGCTTTATAAAGCTCATAAAGAAGATAGTCTATCATAAGCATATATTTCTATTTTTTTAATTATTCTTTTTTTCTTTCCTGATGCCTCAAGATTCCTTCTTTTATCATTTCCTTTCTGTCTGAAAACTTCCTTTAGCCATTATTTTAAGGAGAGTCTGCTAGTGAGGTTTTCTTTCAGAGAGTGTTCTTTCATCTGAGAACGTCTTTATGTCTAGAAGGATAGTTTCTCTGGATGTGAAAATTGCAGTTGACAGTTTTCTTTTTTTAGCATTTGAAAAATGTGTCACTTTCTTCTGACCTTCATGGTTTCAGATGAGAAACCATCCTATCATTTACAATGAAGTTTCTCTATAGGTAATATGTCATTTCTCTCTGGTTCTTTTAAAATTTTCTTCTTAGACTTTAGTTTTCAGAAGTTTAAGTATGATATGTCTGGGTGTGCATTTTTTTTCCATTTAGGGTACCCTCACCTCTCGAATCTGTAGGTTTATGTTATTTGCCAAATTTGGGAATTTCAGACATTTTTATTTTAATACACTTTCAGTCTCACTTGCCTTCTCTGCTCTTCTGGGACACCAAAGATAAAAATGTTAAATCTTTCTTATTATTTCATAGGTCACTGAGGCTCTTCCCTGGCTCCTCCCCCCACCATTTTATTTTATCTCTTGTTTGTCAGATTGAGTAAATTCTGTTGTTTTTGCCTTGTTTACTGATTCTAGCCTCTGTGAACTATATCTCTACTATTGACCCTACCCATTGAATTTTTAATTTTAAGTTGTTGTATTTTTCAGTTCTATAACTTTCCATTTTGTTCTTTTTAAATAACTTCTACTTCTTTATTAAGATTTTCTACTTTTGCAATTATGCAAGAGAATTTATAATTGCTTAATGAATCATTTTTATGTTTACTTTAAAATCCATGTCAGATAATTCCAACAGCTGATTTGTCTTGGTGTTGGTTTTCAGTTGTATCTTTTCTCATTCAAGTTGTGACTTTCCGAGTCCTTGGTATGACAGGCAATTTCAGTTTTATTATGGACATTATGTAGGAAACTCTAAGTCCTACTTAAATATTTTATTAGAGCAGTAAGTTGCTCTATTTAGGTTTAGCAGGCATGTCCTGTCTATTTTGTGGGTTGTGATTCTAATGAAAATTTAATTTTCAGAGCCTTTCATTTGCAGTGGTATTTTGGTGTTCTCAGTGTATATGGTTCTGCTGGTGCTCTCCTAGTCTCTGCCGGTTTTGTCTGAGGGAGCAGAGGATTTTCCCCAGGTTGAGCAGAGGCTTTTCTTCAGACTGAGCCTTTATGTGTGAAAGATAGTTTCCTGGACTGGGCTGATCATGGCAGGATCCCCCTTGCAAAGGTTGTCTGACCTCTTAATGTCTCTCATTAGAATGAGACATCTCAGACCAAGTGGGGAAAAAGAGTTCATCTCTGTCGCTTATTGTCAGTGGGACTCTCTAATGATATATATATATATACACACACACACACACACACACACACACACACACACACACACACACACACATATTGCTGATGCTGCTGAACTTACTTAGGATTTCAGGGAGGCTCCCATTCATTCTATGGGAAAAATAAGTCTACCTGGGCCATTTTCTATTACTAGGTTAAGATCAGGAAATACTGGACCTTGATGACTTTTTGTTGGGAACTGTAAGACACACTGTCACTGTGCTTCTTCTCTAGCTCTGGAGTCATTAACCAGTTTGGCTTCTTCTTTCCACTTTCGGAGTTCTCCTTTGGTTGTCTGTTGTATTATTTCCAGGGATGATAGCTGTACTTAGCAGGGAAAAGCAGGAAAAAAATTAGTCTATGCCATATTATCTGGACCAGAAGTGCCTCCTATACTTTTGTTTCTTTCCTGGGTTTCCTTTTTTTCTCACTTTTACTTTCTCTTATTCAATCTTCATCCTGTATCTTCATTCCATGATTCCTTAACAAAGATCAGTGTATGTATGGATTTATACTGTACTCTTTAAACTTATGCTTATAATTTCAAATTGTATAGATGAACTATGAAGAAAAAGGAAGTCAGATGTCATCTAATTTATTAAGAATTTTTTTCTCATAAAAAAGAACATGCTTAATTTTCCAAAGATGAGATTTTTTCCCCCAAAAAATGTATCAAGAATCCAGGGTGACTTTATATTCATCATCATTTCCTAGCCAGAAGAATGTTTTGATTTGTTACATGACATGGAATATTTAAGCAACAGCGGTTAGACCCCTACTCTTCTGTTTGAGTCTTTGGAGGAAATGAGACAATGATGGTTAAACTCTACTTCTAATATAACAGCTTGGAAGAAAGGGATCTATAGGTAGGTGACATTAGACTGATGGCCAGGAATGCATGAGATGAAAGACAAGAGGAAGGACAAACACTGTAAAATATTTGAGAACAGATCAAAACCAGGATTGACATATAACTTCTCTCCCTTAATGACAATCCTCAAGATGATATTCTTAGACTCAAACCTACTCTCCAGTTCTTTCCAGTATGAGAAAGACAAATACTTGACTGTTAAAACTTTGTTTAGATAGTAACAATGCCGATGCCTCAATTATACCATTCAAAGAACAATGTCTTATACTATAAGAATAATATCTGCTTTTTTTTATGGCAAAATAGAGAGATGGAACATCAACTTTTGGTAAAACTCGAGGATCAGTTTTCTTTATAAAGGAAAGATTTTTTAATTTAGTTTAAATTCTCTCTTTCAGAAAATTTGATCTTAAACATTATTTTCTCTCCAAGAATTCAAAGAAATCAACTTGCAGAGACTCCATTGATTCAATGGATGGGGAAACTATGGGAAAACTAGGAACTAGCTATTATTTAGAGCAAGAATGTATTGATTAAATAACTCAAAAAATCTGTTCCATCAGTAAAACTTTTCTTTGCAAATGATGTTTTATATGAGTGTTTTATATGGTTAAAACAGCAATTATTATGAATATTAGGATGGATGGTTCTACTTACTCTTAAGAATATTGATTCTGTTTAGAGAAGACCACCCCCAATATAGTGTACCAATATGTGTTTTTCTATGGAAGTGTGAAATTTTACACAATAACAATTAATGGGTTACTCACCACTAGATGTGGTGATTGACTCAAACAAACTGTGCTTATCTTATTTACCATGAACCTCTGGTACTAGCTGCTTACATAGACAAGCATGTAATTAAATGGTACGTCATGTGAACCCTTGTGAACCCTGCTGCTTGTTTGTCCTAATCCTGCCAACCACGTGCCAATGAGGGTTATATGAATCTCTTCCCTTAGGGTCTTCCATAATTAGTGAGATCCCTAAGCCTTACTCATAATGATTTTTCTTGAAAACAAACTCTCAGCCCATAGTGGGAAGAAACCCACCCTTTGCATTTAAGCAGTCTTCAGTCTCTCATCCCTCTCTTTTCAGCCTTTCTCTCCTGACACTTACAAACACACCCTCATTTCTCCTCACATTTCCACCACTTACTCTTCAACTACGGTGCCCTCTCCCATGTAGATCTGACTAGTAGACAAAACTCTCTCTCTTCTTCCTTCTTTTTCCCCTCCAAGGCTGAGCTCCAGGACTGACTCTAGAGTAAATAATGTAAACTTTGCCTTGGTAATTTTTTTACCTTAGTTTTTATTGTCCCTCCCATTATACAAACAACACTGTGTGAGACCACTCTTGTGGGTGTGTGTATTTAAAGTAGACAGCTCAGAGATTTGTGGTCACTTTCACTCTCCAAATTAATCTAAGGATAGCATTTGAAGCAGAAAGGGCAAGGACATTTGAAAAAAGGGAACTTTTTTAGAATATCTCAAACTATATTACAAGTAAATCAAATAGTGATCATTGCTTAGACCAGTAAGTACTGTCACTGTAGAGTCACAGAATTGTTTTCTTGTTGTCTTTCAACCTATTTAGGGCCAGAATGGAGTTTCTATTCATAATCAGGATGCTTCTCTTCTGTCTTCACTCCATACACCAAGGGCTTAGGTCCAAGTCTTAGTACTAACATATTCTTTCCCTAACAGACCATGTGGTAACATTTCTGCTACATGGGATTTATGAAAAAAGAAAAATAACAATTCCTCTCACTTCAGAGAAGATATAACTAAAATAACACTAATGCCTCAAAAATAGTGTATGTGATGCTAAGATAAGGGCCCAGTAATGGCTTACTAGTTAACCAATGTTTTCCAAAATGGTCCACATTATGTTTCTGCTGCACAAATATGCAGAAGCTTTGACTTCTAAAATTTAGAAAGCACATGAATAAATAAAAGCAATTGGCATATAGATCTATAACACATGATATACTGGTAGCTCCAATCTCTTTCTCTCTTAAGGTCAGTTTGAACATGTGTAAGAAATGTGTTTCTAATTGCTAGTATGTGAGGAAGACGTGTTAACATCAGCTACTGGGAAAGCTGGGATTCTCTATTAGCATTGTGCCTTGATTTAGGTTATAAATATAAGTGAATTAAGGATAATAATGAAATACATATATTTTAGTTTGAAAATAAATATATATAGTAGAATAGTATTTTCACTTTTTCTAAGATCCATCTCCAGTGTTCTCTTTGAGAAAAAAAGTCCATATAATGACAATAGAAGCACACATTCTAGCACAGTGCTTTTTATTCTCAACACAACATTTCGTGTGGAATAATTGTTGTGGGGGCCTCTCCTGTGCATTGTAGTATGTTTCCCAGCTTCTGTGATCTATACCCACTAGACGTCAATATCAGCATCTTCCCACAACTTGTAACAATCAAAAATGTTTCCAGATACTTCAAAACTCTCTGGTCAAGAACCACTATTCTAGCATAAAAAGAGGATGGGGCAAAAATCTTTAACAAAATATTAGCAGATTGAATCCAACAATGTATAAAAAGAATCACATACCATGACCCACATAAATTTAGTCAACTGATCTTTGACAAAGGAACAAAGGCAATATAATGGAGGAAAGACAGTCTTCAACACATGGTGCTGGAGCAACTGAATATCCGCAAGCAAAATAATGAATGCAGACGCGGTCCTTACACTCTTCTCAAAAATTAACTCAAAAGGAATTACAGTTAAAACTCTTAGTAGGTAACATAGGAGAAAACCTAGTTGACCTTGAGTGTGATGAAGACTTTTTAGATACAACACCAAAGATACAATCTGTGAAAGAAATAATTGTTAAGTTGCACTTTATTAAAATAAAAAACTTCTGTTTTGCAAAAGTCAATGTCAAGAGAATGAGAAGACAAACCATGGACTAGGAGAAAATATTTGCAAAATATATATTTAATAAATCCTGCTATCCAAAAATATACAAAGACCTCTTAAAACTAAAGATACTAGACTTATCAGGGGTATCATGGCATAAATTATATAATTGTATAACCACTATTATATACACCTGAAACTAATATAAAATAATATTGGCTGCCAATTGTAACTGAAAAATAATAATAAAACACTCAACAATAAGAAAATGAACAATCTGATTAAAAAAATAGCTCAAAGACATGAACAGATACTTCACTCAAGAAGATACACAAGTAAGAAGAGGGCAAGTAAGCATATGAAAATACATTCAACATCTTATGTCCTTAGAGAATTGCCAATTAAAAGAACAATGAAGAATCACTACATATCTAATAGAAAGCCCAAAATCCAGAACATTGGAAACACTAAATGCTGGTGAGGATACGGAGCAACGGGAACTCTCATTCATTGCTGGTGGAAATGCAAAATGGTACAGCTGCTTTGGAAGACAGTTTGGTGTTGCTTACAAAACTAAATATACTTTTACCATATGATCCAGCAATCATATTCCTTGGTACTTATTCAGAGGAGTTGAAATTGTATGTCTACACAAAATCCTACATGTTTATAGTAGCTTTATTCATATTTGCCAAAACTTAGAAGCAAACAAGATGTCCTTCAGTAGATAAATGGATAAATGAACTGAGGTACACCCAGACAATGGACTTCTCATCAATGCTAAAAAGAAATTAGTTATGAAGCCATGAAAAGACACAGAAGAATCTTCTTACTAAGTGAAAGAGGCCAATGTAAAAAGTCTACATATTATATGCCTTCAACTATATAACATTCTGGAAAAGGCAAAACTGTGGAGACAGTAGAAAATCTTGGCGGAAGGAAGGATAAAGAGGCAGAGCGAGGAGGATTTTTATAGCATGAAACTATTCTGTGTACTAGAATGTGTGCAATATGTCATTATACATCTGTCAAAACTCAGAGACTGTATAACACTAAGAGTGGACCTTACGTAAACTATGAACTTTGAGTAATAATGATACATCAATATAAGTTCATTGATTGTAACAAATGTACCACTGTGGTGCAGGAACCTCAATAGAGGAGGATTGTGGTTGTGTGGGGACAAGAAGTATATGGGGCCCCTCTGTAATTTCTGCTTAATTTTGCTATGATCCTAAAACTGCTCTAAAGAATATTTTATTGATTAAATAAAAAAGAATGTGAGTTATACTATTCTCGGTACCCAAAGACAACCTGTGAAGCTTACATGAGATGTATTCAGCATCTGAATAAAAATTGTGGAAAACTAAATGCACACACACATGCATACACATTTTTAGTTTTATTTTAGTTTTCTGTTTTCTGTTTTGAGCGTTCCACCTCCCCATTTTCATCTCATGAATAATAAACAAAGATCACTCAATAATGTATAGGTTTCCGAAAATTTTCCTGTTCTCTTTGTGATCATGGTATTTTAGGGATTTGAGTAGTACAAATAAAGCAGTTGTTAGACTCATTTGAGGGAGTTTTTCTGTGTGGAATATTGCTACCATTTTTCTCTCCAAAAGGCAAAAGTTCAGAAAAAAAGATAGTATGTTTGGGCTTAGTATTATGAATAAAAAGAATTTTGTGTTGGGCTACATGTTAAGGCCAGCAATATAAAACTTGTAAGGTATTGTCATTAAATGTATGTTTTTAAATGGAGTTTTCAACATAAATAAGCTAATTCTTGTCTAAAGGAGTAACAAACTTCAGAGATAAAAATCTGTGAAGAGAAAGTGCTTTGCTGTAATAGTTACAGTGTAAGCAAAAGTAAGGATGAGAAGAGGGAGCAGCACTACAAAATCAAATCTTGATCCCACACCCGGTCTGCTACATTGGTGTTAGCACCTTTACATTAGAATGAAGATCTGAACACCAATCTTACAATTCTGATTTTTCCAAGGACAGAAAAAATGGTGGCCTGGTCAGTGGAATCATAATCTGAAACATTACATGGTAAATGGTGTAAGCTGTAACCATTTGGAGGGAAAGCATACCCAGAATTGGGAGACTATTCCATACTGGACCCGTGTGGAAGAGAATGGGAGCATTGGATATTGGCATCATTTTTTTTCTTTTTGCCCATGCATCAAGGCACTAGGAGTCTTTTAATAAGTACCTGTTGTAGAATTGAAGAGAGCCATCTAAAAATCATAAGTGCTAGGCTATATGATTCTGTAGAAGTGGATCATTTACCTTCCATACCAGAGGCATTGGGAACAAGTCAGCCTGGGATAGATGACGTTAGATTTCAAGTAGTAGGGGCTGAGTGGTCATTCATGTTAGAGTCAGAAGCAGCTTCATTTCTGTTGGATCCCAGAGGCAGCAGAATAAAAATTTCTCCCTATGGTTTTGGGAAGCTGTAAACATTGTCAGTTTATGTCCCACTTGTGGTTCATGGTTTTCTAGAGAGGCCTTGCACTCAAGGACCAGCCCTGGAGACACTAGAAAGCTACAAGAAGAATTACCACGTGCTTTTGACACCTGCTTCTTTCTCTTCAGTTTGGCTTCTGCAAAGGCAAAAGACTCTTCTTTTTTTTCTGGTGCTGATCACAACTCAGGGATTCTCTTTTGATATCAGCAGGGTGTCCAGTTCCAGGTCCATAACTTACTCTTGGAAAAATCACTCGAATCCCATGGAAGTGAAACTGCTTTGAGGCAGTCAGACAGTCTAACCCTAACAGTGAGTCAGACTTGCACACTGAGCTTTGCTAAATGGATCTGTGATTTGGTTGCTGCCTACATTTTGCCCAGATTCCTATTACTTGTACTGCAAAAATTTCTCACAATATGACAAGTGTCTTTCTGAGCTTGTGACATAGAGATTCTAGCATACTAGGAAGGATCTGAGGCATCATATAGGAATTCCCAGGCTGGAGCTTCATAGTAGTCTGAAGAAGAATTATATGTCAGGCTCCTTTCCCAGAAGAAGGATCAGGAAAACTGACCATGTATAAGAAATGTATGTATTAACCATGCCTTTTATTTTCTGTTGCTTTGACATCTTAGGGCTTTTCTGACCCTGGAAGGCCCACCCTTCTCCAGGTTAGCTTATTTCTAAAGATAGCCAACAAGCTATCTCTAAATTAGGATGCATTTCATATGCAAAGCAACCACTGCAGGGACCATGACCTTGTCCACCTCCTTTATTGCAGTCTCCCAGTCTGGGCCACTATCCACCTGCCCTCATCACCACAAGGCCATGATCAGACATCTAGGACAGCTGACTGCTAAAGTTATTCAAGCCAGTTGATCTTAAACATGCTTACCCTGCCTCACCCATTCTTCCCATGGAAATCACACTAAAAAGCTCTTAATCCATTTCTCTCCTTCTCCCTCTGCCTCCTGGCTGAGCCCAGTGCTTCTTTGTGTGGCGCACCTCCCCAGTCCCCCATGGTATAGCATGGCATGTCCCTTTCTCTTGGATCTATCTTTTCAACGGTAGTCATCTCCCGATCTGCTGGCCTTGTCATGCTAAAATAATAATAGCTGTATTTTAAAACAGTATGTGGTAATCAGAAGAGTGATCCCTAGACCACCCATGTTGTTCTTGAGCAGAAGCAAAGCATGTGCCTTGATGTGTATGGAATGTTTCAGATGGTAAGCACTCTTGGGACCTGTGTGTGTGTGTGTGTGTGTGTGTGTGTGTGTCCAAGTGTGCATGTGTGTGTTGGGTCGAAACCTTCTCAGAAGCTTCCTGGGTGTAATCTGAAACTGGCCCCCTAACATGAAGGGCAGGAAGAGACCAAAGAAAAGGCAGACCACTCCAGGTTGGTAGGTCGCAGGTTTAATAAATAAGGAAACTTACTTTCAAGTCTTGTCTTATGGAGCCATAAGACTAGTAGATTTCTGTGTCCACCTACCAGATCTTAAAGGTTTATATAGAGGCTTTAACTGGGGAACAGTCACATGTACAGGAGGCTTTAACCGGATTCAGTCATGTACCCAGTTTCAACAAGACATTACTATCTCAAGTTTGTGTCCTTGGGCAGCTCTGAGCATGGGGACTCAAGCAAAGGGCACATTCCAAGCACAGAGGAGAAGAAGGGAAACTTCAGTTACCTTGGTCCAGCTCACAGGTCAAATCAGGGGTTGTGTCTTCTTGATGACCTTCCCCAACAGCCTGGTTTTACTTCTCTATACTTCTAGTGCCAAGAAGAGAGCCTGAAATAGTGTGTCTCGGCATATGTTGAAGAATGAGATGATGGCAGTGAAAGTGGGATATTGATTTCAGTTCTTCTGATCTTCTTCATAGCCTCCCCCATCTCAGCACAGGTTTGAGCACTCAGGATAAGGAGACATCCTGGAGAGAGGAAAGACCCACTCAGGGGCTAGTAACACTAAAGACACATGCAAAGACTATCTTTATTATGTGGGAAGCAGCAGTGTCCCCTGCAGAAGGGACTTGAGAAGTCATGATTTGAATGAGAATGGATAGAGGTTTCCTGGTTGGTACCACGGTTTTATTGCCTTCATTGTCCCCAGGCTGCGATCTCAGCCTCCCTTACTTCGATGAGATGGCAGCGGCGGTGGGTGGTGGTCCACCCTGCATGACTGTACTGGCAGTGAATGGCGCTTGGTTTTTCCCTGTACATCCCAGGAGCCACAGGCATAGCCACATGAGCATCCAGTGAAAATTTACTTTGCATGGCACAGGGTAGGGGAGAGAACCACAGCCCTTAGCTTTTGAGAGAAACCTTCTACTAATTACTCTTTCTCTTCTCCTCTGATGGGGCAGAAACAGTGTGGGATAAGATTGGGAGGAGGATACAGAAGACATGGAGGGGGAAGTAGATGACATGGAGTAGCAGGTAGATGACATGGCAGGGCTTTGGAGGAAAGAAAAGATTAGGGTAGGAGATATTAGGGGAGAGGGGAGGGAGTGGAAAGAAACCTTAGATGCCTAAGCAGCCCCTTTGGAGGAAAGGACAGAGAGAAAATTATGAGTATTGGAGCTGTGACTCAATCTAATGATAGTAGAATCCTGAAGTTGGAGACAAGCTGCTGGTACAGTGACAAGTTGGTAGCCCAAGCTCAGAGGCATGAGGATAGAGTGTGTGGGGTGAGCATGTGCCTTTATTCCCAAGGAATTATTTAACCTAAAGTGTAGGAGAACCGATTACTTTCCTTAGTGATACCGATATAGGAGAGATGTTTTGTGCAACCTGAGGCTTATACTCTGTGGGAGAGAAAAAGTGCTAAGACCCAAACTGGCTAGGGCCCAAACCGGCCAACCCCTTCCCCCAAATACCATATCACCTTTCTGCTCATACAAAGGAGTCACTGTGTCCAGGATTGAGTCACTGAATAGCTGTGTACTGTTGGCAAAATTACATAACTTTTCTCAGCCTCAGTTTCCTCTTTTGTTAAATAGAAATAATAGTGTTTACCTCATAGAGTTGTACTGCAGAATTAATAAAATAATAATAGAATATCTAAAAGTGCCTAGCACATAGTAAGTGCTCAAGAATATTAGGTATAGTCTTCATCTTTGCATCACCAGCAACTCCAAGAGCCCATAAGGCATAGAGAGGGCAGGGATTTTGAGATGAATCTTCCAGTTGGAGGTTGCCATCTGGAGATAGGTTGGAAAATGGAGTGGAGACTAGTAACAGGATTGAGTATTAGAGATATAACTGTCTCTGCTTCTTTCACTCCCTCCAATATCAGCCACCCAGTTCACTGAGAGATGCTCTTATCTTTTCATCCATATGAAATCTAAGGAGCATTGTGCATCCCCTGAGCTCAACAGTAGGAGACTAGGGATGAGGGGAAGGAGGTGAGAAGAAGGGTTCATCTTGTAGGAAGTCGCCATCCTTCGATGAAGGGAAAAATGAACAGAAGATGAAAAACAAGTCCTGGGTCCAGAGGGGAGGGGAGAGAAAGGAGAAGAGGAAATAAAAATAGGTGCTCTTGGGAGCAGAGAAAGGGAAGATCAGGCTAGGGTGGCCTGGATCCCTTTGTAGTGATCCTGAGAAGCAAGATTGTCAGGGAGAAGCATGCACTCAGCCAGGTTTAGGAAAGGGCTGCCAAGGTTGGGAGGACAGGGACATTTTATATCCTGGCGTCATGCTGTGGGGGCATTCCCTCCTCTCCATTAAACAAACACTGGTAGTACTTGGATCTAAGGTAGCCAGGGAGGGTCAAGCCTCTAGAAAACGCTGAGGCAATCTCCAGTGTGTGTCTGGAGAGGTACCAGATGCTTTGCTCTTGTTCTCTGCCTAGGGGAGCCTCACCGCCTTTCTCCCTTTCTCCAATTCTCTCTTCCTTGCAGTCCCACAAACCTGATAGCTACCCTTTCAGGAATTGCCAAGTTTGCTGACATCGCTCATTACAGACCTGTTATTCATTTCTTCAACAAGAAAAGGTAGAGAAGGTGTGGTGTAAGAGCCCCAGTTTTCATCTACTCTGACACCATTATATTGCCCTTGTGTAATTCTGTCCACAGAAAAGGAAGAAAAATCTCAGCTGACAGAGGTTTCAAATTAGAGCAGAGGCTCCATGAAGGCAGTAATCCTTGTCTATTTTAACCTCTACTATATCTCAGTGCCTGTCACACAGCAGAACTCAATAAACATTTGTAAAATGAATATAAACATTTATTATTTACTTATGAAGAAATGAGATTCAGTGATTCCAGACTTTGTTCAATGGTCAAATAATGTTATTATAGCCTCAGATTCTTTCTCTCTTTCTACTTCACAATCCTTATAATTTTTCCTCAAACATCACAAGATGGTTGACTAACTCCATGGTGACAACTCTAGATCTCACATCCTCACACCAACATTCAAAACAACAAGGATTATGGATAATTTGGAGTCTCTTGTTTTTATTCAGGAAACAAACTCTTTGTCAAGAGGCCTAGGCAGAGTTCTCCTCTGTTTTCTTGGCCTGATTTGGATCACATGCCACAAACCCACCCCATGTAAAGGTGTCTAGAAAATACAATATTTGGCCAAGAGGAGCAGGAACTCCATTATTGGCTTACATAATAATTTATTCTTCAAGATAAAGCATATGATCACCCTGCATGAAATCAGGATGCTGTTAACACAGAGAAAGGGGAAATTGACCACTAAGTGGGCAACAAAGTATGTCAGCCAGAGCTACAAAATCCAATTTCCACTTCTGCTATTGCCAAACTTTCTAGGCTCCATTTTCACTCTTTGGCTCTCTCTCTTTCAAAGAGGTGCCCTGTGATGTACAGCTGTTTCTTCCACAGACACCTTGAAAATGGAGCCCAGGACCAGTTAAAATGATGTCTATCCTCCAGGGACCCAGGTTGAGGTAAAGGAAGAGGGAAAGAAAGCTGACTCAGACTCAGAGTTGGACTTGGTAGTAAACTAATTCATTGTTCATTATAGCTTCTCCATGGGCCAGGCATTGTTCTAAACACTGGGGATTCAATGACATACAAATTAAATAAGATTTCATCTTTCATGGATCAAATGTTACAAGGGAGGAGATAATACATTGACAGATAAATATATATTATGTCAGGACTGAGAAAGATTTTAAAAAAGGGTAGGAAGAAGACAAGAGATAGAGTATGATGGGAAGGCTTGTCTGAAAAATATTGAGGCTTAACTTTGTGTGTGGAGAACCATGTAACTATCTGGGGGACATAGAGTGAAAAGGCCCAGAGGTAGGAGGGTGGCTATAACTTATTGGAACATCAAGAATACAAATGTGACCAGGGCGAAGTGAACAAAGATCAGAAATGAGGTTGGAGATATAACCAGTGGCTCGATGCAGGTTTTGTTAGCCATGATAAATATTTGGGATTTTATTTATGTGTAAAGAGAAGTCATTAGAAGTATACTTTGGACAGGGAAGTGACATAATTTAGTTTATGTTTTAAAAGACTCATTCTAGCTGCCATTAATAGGAGTACATATGTATTATTACAATGATTAATAGTACACAGTTGGACAAAACATTTATTACAAATTTTGATAAGTAATTCATAATCACAAATGGTATCTTTTGGAAACATATTTCTTAAATGAGAACGATAGAGCTGCTTTTTTTCCCCTAGTAGTTTGTATACACTTGAATGAATGATCTTGGTGGGAAATAAAGTTTGGAACCAATTATTGTTCTATTTTTTTTTTTTTTTTTTGCATAGTTATAAGCTTAGAGACTACTTCCATAATTAAATATGTAGAGAGGGAAAATTTTATGGTAGTAATGTTATTCAATTTGTTTGAATTCCTTTTGAGGTATTTTTTTAAATACATTGCAACTTGCTATTAAAAATAATTAGATTAAGTCCTCCTTCAATACTGAGTCGAATGCTGGAAGCTTCCCAACTTACAAAAGACTTGTTACCCAGTCACTGGATCACTCAACATTGGTGCCAATATTTTGGATAATTTCTTTTCCCGGCAGTCTGCAGATTTTTATACTCCAGAGCAATGAACTATGGGAAGATTCAATGACAGGCAAGGGTTGTGTTTTTCTTTTTTATGGAGGAGAAGTCAATGGCAAATTTATTACCATGATCAAACCAGATTTCCTAAGTTTAGGAAATAGTACTTTTACAAACTGAGAATCTAGAAATCGATTCTTTTAAAATTGCTTTTGCCTGCCTCCCTTTGGAAAACCTGCCTGCATCCAGTTGGGAGACCATGGCTCTAGTTTGTGAGTTCTACAAGGGTATGTGTGTTATTTTTTTTCTCTGTACCTCTAGTGCCAAGCAAAATGCCTTGCACAGAATTATCATCCTTTCATTAAATAATATAAGAACTAGAGTGTCAACTTCAGCTTTTCTCGTTTTCCTCATTTTTTTCCCCTAATCCTTGCTGAGATGGAATAATTGGGATGCTAGAAACATTTTTTGGCTAGAGTCCTAAGAGATGATAACATCAAAAATATATACACAGAGAGATGCAAAATAATTGACTTTATTACCCAAGAAGCAGGTTGTAACAAATGAAAGGAACAGTTGAATTTCCTGTTTGGGTCATGGTTTCATTAGTCATGGCACAACTGGGTTCTCATCTTCTTCCTTCTCAGTTCAGGTGGCAGCAGTGGGTAGTGGTCCAATCTACCAAGCTGCACTGACAGTGGCATGTGGTTTCCCTCTGGATATCCCAGGAACCACAGGCATAGCCACAAGCACAGCAGTGACAATTCCTGCATGGGCATGTGAGACATAGACGTCAGAGCCCAGACATTTTGAGAGGAGAGTGGTCCACACATAAACACCTTTCATTCTTGAGCAGCCCAGGGGTAGATCTAGGTTTTGTAGGGCTTAAAGCTAATGCAATTGTTAAAGCCCTCTTTAAGAAAAAATCACTAAAATGAATTTAGGTATGTGGTTGTGGAGAAAATCCATGAAAATGAGAGACCTAGATGTTTCTATTCCTTATAGTCATAATAATTTCAACTGTGTTCCAGCCCTTACTCACTAAAATAGGGCAATAAGTTGAGAAAGAGACATGAATGATTGGGGAGGGGAGAGGTGATCGGACCATTACAGGACTATTGAGGAGAGGAAGGTCATGAAGGAAGTTGGGAAGGAAAGAGGCAAGAACTTGAGACACCTCAGTCACATCCTTAATGGAAACGAGAATGGGGAAGTGATCTCTGGGAGCCAGGAGTTATGACTCAACACCAGGCTAATGCAAAGATGAGATAGGGATAAGGTATAGGTGCTAGAGATGGACAGAGGAGGGCACATGGCATCTTACTCACCATCCTTCCTCTGAAATTACTCACTTGCAGGGCAGGAGGACAGTTTGCCTCATCTCTTGATATTGGTACATGAGGTCTTCTTTGTTGGAACAAAAGGATTAAACTCTTAGCAAGAGAGAAGAGGTATTGCTCAAGATTTTTTTCTCCCATACCCCTTTCAAAATCCATCTCTACCTCAGAGGTGTCCTTGTGTCCATTATCAGGCTACTCACTAGTTTTAAGGTTTAGTTTCCTCATCTGTAAAATAAAAGTAATAGAGTTGTACTTACCTCATAAAGTAAAAATTAAATGAAGTAATCTATGTAAAGCTTTTATTATACTTCATTCACTATGAGTGAGTGTTCATAAATCATTGCTATCTTCCTCCTCATTATCATCATTATCAATCTCATTATTATCAAGGAAACTTGAACTTTTAGGCAAGAGTCCAAAAATAATAGGGGAGTGGGGAAACCTTAGGCAGAAGATTGAGCTTGAGTGGACTTATTAGAAGTTGGGATCTGAGAATGGGATAGAGGAAAAACTAGGATTTAGGAAGAGGAGGCATGATCAGAGGTTATCCTCCCACTTCCCCTGATTCTTGTCAGTTACCTAGACCAATGAGAACTTCCTTTATCTTTTTATCAACAATGGAGTCTAAGGAACACTGAGCGTTCCCTGGGATCATCAGCTGGAGAAGGAGATTGAGGATGAGAAGGGAGCAAGAGGTAGGCTTTATCCTCTGGAAAGGCAGTGTCCTGGAGCTCAGAGGAAAGACTGGAAAGAGATCTTTGAGCTCCAGTGTGGTGGGGAAGGAAGGGAGAAGAGAACATGGAGAATCTTGAGAGAGTATAGATAGAAGAATGGCAGCATCCATATGGAGTTTGGAGTTTGGATCTCTGTAAGCAGTTTAGAGAAGCAGGGAGGGTGGCTGTAGAGAAGACCCACTCACCAAAAAGTTCAGAAAAGGTTTGTAAGTACTGTTCAGGCAAAGATGTTTTATAACCTCTGGTATTGACCTGGGCACTCCTCAAAACACTTGCATGCACTCAGATACAAACACACTCCATAGCACATTTCCAGAGAACTATGCCAGCTGGAGTGTGACCTCGCAACAGTGATAAACTTTAGTGTGTCCATGATAAGCACCAGCTGCCTGTGTTCTGGTTCTCTGCCAAAGAAAATCCTCCTGCTTTTCTGTTATTCCTTCTTTTTTCTCCTTGGCAATCTGATAAGACCAGCACCTGGGCCTTCTGTTGACTGACCCATATTATCGGTCTCTTGTTTGGTTCTTAACCAGGAAGAGGTTACTTTATAGTCTGCTGAGTGAGGGCCCTACTTGTCACCTGTTAAGACATTATTTTATTGTCCCTGGCTAATCCCGTCTATGAGAGGTAACAGAAAATCTGATGACCGCTGATTTACAAACAGGGAAGTTTACTATTTACTTAAAGAAGCATGCTGGTTGATTCCAGGGTTCTTTTGGAGACTCAACAAGATCATTATCAATCTAATCTTTTTCCCTTTTTTCCCCACCATCCTCAGTTCTTTGGCTTTTTGTCTTTGATTTTGTCTTCTCATAGTCACAAGGTGGCAGGTATCAATCACATCGTTAGCAGAGATCCTGAGCAGGAAGGAAGGATTGGGGTAACGCTATTCTCTTTGGAGGCTTTACCTTTTCATTTTGGAAGCACAAATTTTCTCTAGAAGCTCAAGCAAATTTATCCTGATATTTCATTGTTCAATTCTGTGTCACGTGACCTCCTTTTCCATCATGTGTGTCTAAGAAATCGAGTAAGGTTCCACAATCCCTTATTAAGACCACTAGTCCCCAGTGTGTTTCAGAACTCTGAATTTTTCAAGTTTTTGAAGGTAAGAGTGTAAATTATGTATATTGTGCCAAAATGGTTTGGGGCATCATCCTGTAATCAAACACATTAATAAGACTCCTACCAAAATGTATGAATATTCACAAAACATGTGATAAAGACAATAAATAGCCTGATACCAGGCCATGTCATGTTTTGCTGCCAAATGAATCAGCTTCAATTTAAAAAAAAATGTTTTAGGATTTCAGAACCTTTTATATTTTGAAATAATGAATAAAAATTGAGGATATGTCTATGATCCAGAGGAGATTTATCCTTTAGGATGGTGCACAAGGTCACCATGATTGAATTCCATGATTCAAGAGCAAGATGAGAAAGCAGAGACTACTTACTGGAGACATTGAGAGGTGGGCAGACTGGCTCTGCTTCTGCCTCACCTCCAGCCTCACCTCCTCTTTCCCAGAGGTGCCTTCTGATACACAATTATTTCTTCTCTTGGGCAACTTTGATAATGGAATTCAGTAATGGCAGAAAAAAAGGCAAAGATGTTTTCTTAATTACCAGATAGGAGTTGAGGATTGGTGATCGAGAAACAACACAGACTTGGATTTGGTATCAAAGTTGAGTAGATTAATTCATTTGTTAATTTAATATATTTGTTAATTTAATTCATTTGTTTATACAGCTTCTCTGTACCACTTCTAGCTCTGGTGACTCTGCAATGAGCAGCATAGACAAAGTCCTTGCCCTCTTGAGACTACTCTGTAATGTGGGAGATGAATATGTAATATGTCAGATATTGAGAACTTTCCTGAAGAAAAAGAAATCAAGGCAAAACAATTGAGTATCCCTCTGTGCTATTATACATAACACAGTGTTTTCAGGGAAGGCATCTTAGAAAAGGTAACATGTGAGCAATGAGCTGGAGAGATGTGGGCTAAGCCAGAGGAAAATCTGGGACAAGTCTTCCAAGCTAAGGGGGTAAGCAGGTGTAAAAAGACTAAGACAGGCAGATGATTGGTGTACTGAAGGAATAGCTACAAAGGCCGTGTGACCAGAGTAAGTGAAATGAATAAGGGAAAGTGAGAAAAGATATCAAAAAATACAACTAGAGCCAGATTATATAGTGTTTGTGAGCCAACATAAAGGCTTTGGGTTTTGTTGTAAATCTGACAGAAAATTACTAGAGTGCTTTGCTCAGGTGTCTAACCTAAGATGATTCATGTTTTATAAAGCTTACTAAGGACAGTATTGTGGAAAAGAGATTAGAGGGAAAACAGGTAAGAAAGGAAACCGGGTCTCAGATAGTAGCCAGGGAAGGAATGAGAATTGAATGGTTTGGGGTTAGATATAGAAGGTTCAGCTTCTTCAGGGTTTACTGGTAGACTGGATGTGGGATATAGGAGAAAGACAGTAATGAAATATCAAGGTCATGTTTTGAATGACTTGATGAAGAGTGATGCCATTTACTGAAAAGGGAACTTTTGAGGAAAGAGCAGATAGAGTAAGAACATTAAATTATATTTGATCATAATCAATTTAATAAGCTTGTCAGACACCCGGATTGAGCTGTGGTATAAGTAGTTGGGTATATGAGTCTGGGGTTCAAGGGAAAGATAAGAGTCAGAGTTATAAATTTGAGACTAATCAGTACACAGATGGATATAATAGCACAGATCATTGAATTAAAAAGAGAAATTAAAAATTTGTTTTTAGGGATTAAGTAAAGAAAGTAAGAGACTAGAAAGTGATTGACCAAAAGGGTATTGGTTTAAAGATATGAATTGAATTGTATTGACTAGTGAGTTTGTTGGAAATGGCAGGGAAAGAGAAGAAAACAGGATCACATGACAGTGCTCTTGGCTTAAAATGAACCTTGACGCCAGGGATAGTGACCATCTCTCACCTCAGAGCAACACTTGTAGTCAGCAGCATACCTGGTATGTGTGACACCCAGAGGGGATCACTTTTAACAATCCTGTCCTTTATGCAACAAAACGATTTCCAGTAATTATTGTGCAATGATATGTAATAATCATTATTTTTTAATTTATTCTCTGGTGTTAAAACAAAACTAAACTATTAATAAATGTCAATTTAAAAATATTGTTTAAATTCAGTATAATATTTTTTGTGAACTAAAATTTGCACTTACCGAGCAAAAATATCATACCTCTCAGTTTGCACACCCTTGAATTTAAATTTTAGACACAATTAAATTCCACATAGTCGTTTAGAATGACCAAATTGATGTAATTCAAGTTCTGCTAATTGTCATTACAATCACTGGGCCGTCATTTCTTATTAAGAATATCTTTAACTGCAGAAATAAATAGTAGCATAGGGACTGGTGACACAGATACAAACTTGAATGTTTCTGAACTGTTAAGAACTAACTTTAAAAATGGAGGCATATAGCTTAGGCGGAGTATGTAGGGTCCCACTATATAACTGGAAGTTCTCTGAATTAGATTTCATGTAGAATATAATGCTTATTAAAAGATAAGTAATAAAAATGACTAATTTGAAGTTTACATATTATTATTATTAAAACTCAGCAATAATAACAGCAATTGTTTAGCTTAACAATGATTTGGAGGAGGAGTATTTTACCATTGACATTATTTAAAATTGAAATTATATGATGATAACAAAAATCAAAATAACTTTTACTAGGATTTATTATTGCTTTTAAATTCTCTACACACAATGCACTGTGCACTGTGCACCCCTACGCTTGGTAGTCTCTGCTTACGGTATAAAGACATTGTCCAGAATCAGCTACCACAAGATAGAACTTTCACCTCAGTATTCCTGGAAAACTTTCAAAAGTTCCTACACAGAGAAGGTAGAAGGAAGGTTTTTGTTACTCCAAAATCTGTATTTTAAGAAGAGTCTTTTAACATTCTTTTCTCTCTAGAGCTCCCTTCTTCCTAAGAGTGCACTCCTTTCCTAATGAACCAGATGTAGAGGTATGTTTGTAATTTTTCTTGTCTGCTCTTTCCATCCAATTCTCCATCGGTTACTTTGTATTTTATTTTATATAAAGAGGAAAGATGGTAGCATAAGGCAGAGAGTGCAAACAGAGAGACCAAAAGTAACTGGGCAATTGAAAAAGTAAAGGTAGGAAAGATGGGGCTGGCCTGACAAGGCCATCTGTAATGGGTTAAGCTAAGGCATAGCACTGTTTTCCTCTGATTTCCCTTGCACACGGAAGCAGGTGTCTTCAGTGTGGAATGGATAATGCTACACAGCATAATCCATTGGATGATAAGAAGCAAACAACAGAGCATCTATTTTTATTTTTCTCATTCTTTAATATATTAATTAGTGCATATCTATAGTTTATAAATTACATTTAAATGTATGCTTAATTTTCTTTAAACTCATGGTTATCTGAAAAAAAATAATAGATCAAGGAAACCAAGAGCCACAAGACGTTTGCAGGTCTCTCAAACAGAAGTTTCTAGCTCTGTTTTTGGCCAGAGTTGGCAAGCTCTCTCATGAGACATTGAAGTGCTGTTATTTCATCTTGTGGATTCATACACTTTAGATAGCACATGAAATATCATTCAAGTTGATATTAGGTGTAAAAAGTGAGATGAAGATAAAAATTGAGAGGCTGACCTACCCTGAATACAGATTAGTCATAGGTATGCTTGGAGATAGGGCAAAATGTTCCTCAAAAATGATCTTGGAATCTGCTCAAAGATCACATAGGTACCTGATTAAGACTGCAGAATTCTGCACCATTCATCAGGGAAGAAATTGGTTCTGTAAAACTTGAGTTGATGCTTTCATTTAACTGTGAAACCATAAAAGCTCCTTACTCATCAAGGTTCCAATCCGGAACAGGTCAGCTACAAGAGGAAAATTTGCATTATAGTAGCCAAAAGAGTATCCCTGAGTGGCTGAGTAAATTGATTTGTCCAACGTTGTTGTCCCTTTGGATATGTTCTTGACATTATTTATTGTAAATTTAGTTGTGGTAGTACTTGGCTAACAGATTCAACTGTTGAGTGTGGACAAAAGCAGAAGCAAGAGACAGATACTGGGTGAAGAATAATTATAAGGTGGAACACCCGGGAAGGGATAATGAAAGAAAAAGGTATAGAGAGGAAGTGAAAAGAATCAGGACAAGCATGATAGAGGCTAGAGGGGACTCAGGCATGTGGATTTTCCTGGAAGTCTAGAGTGTTTCAGGGGGGTGATTTAAAGGTAAGGTAAGTCAAGTGTGCATTATCAGATTCACCCTGGGATCACCAGCTGTGGCAGCCCTACTAGGTCAGTGCTCTCTTCCCCACCTGTTATTCTGTCTTTCTGTCTCTGTGTGCTGGTTAAAGAGAAACAATGGGTGATTCCAGAGCTTTGATTCAAGAAGGGGATGGGTCCAGGAGAAGACTGACAGGAACTCCTTTAAAAGAGGACAGACCTGTGGAAACTGCTCCACATCCAAGAGGAGGTTTGTAAAAGGTAATGGGATATTGAAAGGTCTTTGGTACTATTACTCCTGCCATATTTCTCGGAGTGGATGCCCAGCCATCTGACTCTCCAATGTTTTAGTGAAAGAGCCTCAGATTGTTTGTGGTTAAATAGAGGGTAGGGTGAGGGGAGAGCCGCAATAACTCAGACAGCCTAGGAGCCATGTACCATTTAGTTCTTCAAAGTTGTAAGAGAGATTAACTGATCAGGGACAAACTGAGAGGCCTGAGCATGTCTATATATTTCTTTCTCTTTATCTCTATATGTATATATAGAGAGAAGAAGTCTCCAAAAAATGCAGTTTAATGCCACAATTGTTGTACTGCATGATAATTAGTGATATATGGTAAATAGCTGACATACATGACTAATAAACATAGCTTTCCAGAGCTTAATCAGGTTTTTGTTTTTTTCTTTGTACGTTTTTGGCCATCTATAAGTGTCCTGATATCAGGTTCTGTCTAATTCTCATCATAATCACTTGAATTAAATGTAACTGGTAAGTCACGTTCACGTACTCAGAAATAGAACATGACTGGGGAACATCTGGCTACTCTCTGATTCGCTCTAGTCTTGAGATTCTTGGAATGCAGAACTTGTCACTGAGGAAGGGGAGGCAGATTTATAGAGGGGCCAAAGAGGTTTCTGGGAGGAAAGGAGTAGAGACTCCAAAACGTTCACTTTGGAGTTCAAACTCTTTACAATTTTATGTTTAGAATCAGACTTTTAGGACTGAGATGATCCTTTAGACTCAAAGTTAGAGAACTGAGATGGTTCTCACTGAGTTCTGCTAACGCAAAAGATACTGACATCCCAAATGAAAACGTGTTATGAAGGAGGAGGGAGCCTGGATGGGCAACCTACTCCACACCAGGAATTAGAGACTCACAGTTGACGACTGGTTCAGGAAGAGCCTGTGGCTGAGCCTGAAATCCTCTTTAGTATTGCTCATGATTTGAGAACAAACACAGCTTAGAGGATTCTGGATCAGGGTGCCTAGCTTAAGTTATGCTTGGGAAAATGTCATGTTTCTGACCTGCTTATTCTTAGTGGTAAGACAAACTTAATGCCACAAATGATTTAAAGGGCAAAGGTCTTACTATGGACACATCATAAATTCATTACTAGAATAATTAGCCACCAGCAGATATCTCTTCCCTGCCCAATCATTCTTTTCCTCATTGTTTGATGCCTTATTATATTTTAAGTTCCTTGGGAGCAAGAATTATTTCTTAATTCTTCTCTATACATCCAGCACCCAGTGTTTGGCATGTGGCAGGTGTCAATAGTTGTTGATTAGTTGGTTGAATAAATGAATGAATGTATGTTGCTGATTTTAGGTACTTTTCACATTTCATTGGGATCATTGATTGTAAAAGAGGGAAGTCCAGAAAGCTATGTAACTAAAAAGTTTTATGCAATGTTGTAAATATAACTATAAATAAAACAGCAAATTCATTTCTTTCTCTGGATAAAAGACTGCCTGAGACTATTAGAGAATGGAGGCTGCACAGATCAAATCTCACAGGTTATGTTCTCCTTAGCAAATTTTTTTCCAAAGCCAGATGTCTGGTGATAGACGTTGAATCTTTCCTCTCCTGCTGGGTAATTGATATTTATTATAAAACTAAACAGGAGCATGTGTGGTTTGGGGAAAAGAATTCTGACAACTGCTAGTTTTAATATTCCACTTTTTGCAGTTCATTACCCAAGCATAATCCTCACGAGTGTCACACTCACTGACATATTCCTCTGTAATCAGTCTCTATTATTATTATTTTGTATCTTCCGTGCCGAGCCCTGGTCAAGAGCCCTGAGCTAGATATGAGGTTTCAAAGCCATATTAGCAAATATAAGAATGATGATCTGTTGTCGACATTCCCAAACTTGGCAGTTGTGCCTATAGATCAGAATCTAGGACTTGGCCTTGCTCTGAAGACCATTCTTCTCCCTGCTGCACTTCCTCCCTAAAATTAAGAATTTCCGGCCCAAAATTAAGGGAAAAATCTAAACCACTGGCTCTTTCTGAAGCTTTCTCATGCCAACCAAGACATCTTGGGTGGGACCTCAGCATTCCCTAATGGCATCAAGTTTAGCTCAAAGCTCCATGATGTCTGAGTTTTCTTTAGTCCTGACAACGTCTTATTTTTGTTGGTCCTCTGAGTTCTCATTCATCATACCCTTCTGCCAGTAAGATGGTAGGTTATGTTTATGCAAATCTGACAAGGGCCCAGAATATTTTGAGGTCTGTCATTCTTTGTTGGCATGGAGCCCTGCCCACTTGCTCTTTGTGGGGCCTGGCCTCAATGTCTGGTTCCAGGATTGGTATTCTGGAAAATATGTAGGTCAAGAGCTGGAAAACTTGCTAACCTAACCTAATCTGATCCTGATTTAGGGGAGATCTTCATTCAGGTCAAGGGCATGGATGGCATTTAGAGCAGGAGTCAGAAAACTTGAAGTCAGGTATTGCGCAGACCCTAGGGCAGAACAAGTAGTAAAAGCAAGATGGGAGCAAAGGAAAACCACATAATACAAAACACAAATTTTAGCAAAAGGGCTTGGCCTGCATCTTGTTTTGAAAAAATAAAATTAGTTGTCTACTTTTAATCAGAGAGTATTTCACATTCAAATTCAGATTTCCATCTTCTCTTGAAGCACCTTGCATGTCCTCAGCTCAGACAAGGAAAGACTATTCTTTCTGGAGCTTTCTCTTAAACCACTTAACTCAGAGGAAGGTACTCATTTCAGATTTGCATTTCTTGGTCTTCATTTCCATTTTCTTAGCATTGGATAGAATAGAAGAGACACATGCTTTCCTCTGAAGAGACACATGCTTTCCTCTGAGTTTTCTTCCTGATGCGTGGTTCACAGTTTAAATCAAGGACTAGTACTTGAGAAACAGAATTCTGACATTCTGATGCTGCCTCTACTTCATGCTATGATTTTTTGCTCCCCACATCCTTTTGCTATATCATATAGTTGAACCTGTCCTTGGGGGAGAAAAAAAAATGTTTGAAAGTCTATGTTAGTCCTTAGTGTCACTATTTTAAAGAACTAAAACAATTTTTCCAAACAATTTTTTTAAAAAGGACCCCTTGCACTTCCATGAAAGTTGTCATACATTTTAGTATCTATTAAGAAATTTTTTCACATTCATTTATCAAAAAAACTTATTGAGTGACTATTAAGGGGCCAGGCTTTGAACCACCAATAAAATAAATATAGTCTCTGCTCTCATGGAGATGATAGTCTAGGAGGGAGAAAAATATTAAACGTTAAACAATGATTCACAAAAATAACTGGTTAACAGCTTTTAAGGATTATGAGGAAAAGAGTGGAGAGACCTTTCTCCTGTGGAAGTGACCTTTACATGACTTGAAGATGAATACAATAGCTGGTGTGGGGAAGTAAGTGCAAAGGCCCACAGTAGGAAGCAGACCTCCTGCAGAGAGGCTTCCAAACTGAAACAGCCATGCAGGGCTGAAGGGACAACTTTTCACATAAATGCAGAGACAGTAGGCACAGAAATGCAGGCTTGGAGGTCCATGGGAGAAAAAATAAAATTGCAAGATGGTTTTATCCTATTGAGTCCTACTAATTCGCAAAAAGAATTCTGAAAGATTTTGTTTGTTAAAGATTTGCATTTAGTAAACATTTCTTGGATGCCTTGTGGAGAATGGATGAGAATACAACAAGGATACATTCAGGGAAACCCTTCAAGGAATCAATAGCCTTGGTGAAAGATGGTGGAAATCTGGAGTAGGGTGACAGCAGGAGTGTTGAAAAGAAGTGTTAGACATATGAGTTGTAGATATAAATACATAACAAAACTGCTTATGAATTTAGTGGGATGTTTACATGTTTGTGTTTATTATACAGCACTCTTACACATTTGAAAAATAGTAAAACACTTTGTGGTAGATTGAGTCCTCTGAGCTGCAAATGCCAAGATGAGTTTAAATATTGCCAGGGTTTTTATTAGGGGAAAGACCTGAAGAAAGGAAATAGGGAGAGGTGGGAAGCCTGGGGGAGCTGTGACCTCAAATGCAAGTCTGACCAGGAGTGAAGGAAAGAAGGAGAAAAGTGTGGGTGGCAGCCTTAAATGCAGTGTAGGTATAGAGGGGTCCTTGAACTAAATAAAGTTTGCCCACCAAGGAGGCTATGTCTTCCAAGAATGACTCTGCCTTGGTATCTCTACCACACACAGCCTGGGGGGAGGAGCATGTGGGAGGCTCGGCCTCAGCCCCCCAAGCCCCATGCACCGATGATATTCCAAAGGGGTGGTTGATCTATTACACTTCTTGGAGGAGGAGGGCTGTGGGGGCATTCTCATGGCTGCCAGATACCTAATATATACATTTTATTTGTTCAAGTTACAGGTGGGCCCTGAGGATCTTGGGGAGTGAAAGATCTCTGCAGTAACACTAGGTCTCCTAATTGCAGTAACTCAAAGACTTAGAAAGATACTAAAGCAGAGTAAGTATATCTCATTGTAAATATCTCCAGCTTTCTATTCACCTAATAGCACTACATATTCTCCTGTCCTCCTATAAGTCCTTCTTATTTCCAGCATATCAAATTTACAAGAACTTCCTCTTTGCATGAAAATATTTTTTTCTTGGTTTTCTGTTATTTGACATGCTTCTCACCTCTATTCTCCCACCCCAACTCTTCCTTTCTGCCTTGCCAGTCTCCAAGCTTGTATTTCTCCATCTGTCTCTGTCTCTTTCTGTCTCTGTCTCTGTCTCTCTCTTTCTGAAACTGATCAATAAGGTTAAAAAAAACACATGCTGCTCTGGTCTACTAAATATTAAAGCTGAATAATTTCTGTTGACCTTCCTTTAGTCTTCTTGTTGATAAGTTACGGCATGTCCTTCAAGGCTGCCCTAAATTCCCTGCACTATTCTTAAATCTCAAAATACCCTTGATTCTATCTCAGAAGATGACATCACTTTCTACTCTCCTGGCTGTGAGACAAGAGGTTACTTATCTTCTCAAGATCTTAGTTTCCTCCTCACTAAAATGGAGAAATGATGGTTCAAAGGCTGTGATGAGGATTAAATGGGCTATGTGTACAAAATGGCAGTTTGTTAGTTAATAATACATCTATTAGTAAATTATATTATTGCATTATTATCCTCTTCTGAACCACATTTTAATAAGCTGGGCACTTGGTTAATAGGTTCTTGGGGCTAAATAGGCTTATTTGAAGATAAATAAACAAACTCTTTGCATTCAGGGTGGTGAGTTTGGTTTGAAAGACGAAGCCTCAAAATATTATCTTATTCTATTATGTATCTAAGCCTCACATAATTAATAAATCACACCCAAACTCATACTGAAATAATAAACTCATACCCAAACACATTCTTTTCAGAAATTATTGCTTAAATGAAATGTTCCTAATCTTTACATTCACGTGGAATTCATAGTGAGAGAATCTAATCACATATTTAAGTTTCAGCTCTTCCCTCTATGCTAGCATACTGTTTACTTTGGGTTTGAAAAAACAAATTTCATTATTCATTGTTGGAAATGACAGCAATTGAGCTGATTCTTACTTCAGTTTTTCTACTGCTGTTCTAATCACAGTAAAAATTAGCTTTTTATCTAATATATAGGACCCCCTAATTAAAATCAGACTTTCCTCATTTGGTCTTATTCATTCCTGCTTCTCTCAGACACGTTTTTCTTATATTTAGAGATTTCTCATTGTTATAAGGAAAGGACAGCAAACACATAAAGGGGAAGAGAAAACATTGATAAGGTCATACACTATCTTTCTCAGTCTGCTTTCTGATTTTGAATTTGAGTTTTAAATTTGGTCACACATGTTTAGTTCCATTCTAGGTCTCACCTCTCCAGTTGGAAATACTGTTTCTCTTTATTGACACCTTTATTAGTTTGCTCAGGCTGACATAACAAAGTACCACAGGCTGGGTGGCTTAAACAACAGAAATTATTCTCTCTCAGTTTTGGAGGCTAGAAGTCTGTGATGAAGGAGTCAGAAGGGCTGTTTCTCCTGATGCTTCTCTTTTGGCTTGTAGATAGTCCATCTCCCCCTTTCAACTTTACCTGGTTCTTTCTCTGTATGTGTCTGTGCCCTAACCTCCTCTTTTTATAAGAACACCAGGTGTAGGATTAGGGCCCACCCATATGACCAAATTTTACCTTAATTACCTCTTTAAAGGCCATGTCTTCAAATAGAGTCACATTCTGAGGTATCGAAGGTTAAAATTCCCACATATGAATTTGGGGGGATACAATTCAGCCCATGACAACATTATTGGGAAAAAGCAGGAGGAAATGTGTTTTTATTAAAAATTAATAGTTGTTATTGATCACTTGGGTGTCTAGGCAAGCAACTCAGTATGTAACCTTTTGAATAAAGCATTTTTTTCATAATGCATTGTGATAAAAATTTTATGAGACACTTTAATAAAAATATATAAAGGCTTATTTTGAATGCAGAAACAGGACAACAAAAACAGCAGATAAGTTGGATGTCAGAGGGGAACAACCCTTCTTGGGATGGGAAAATGAACTAGGAAAATGTTTTGTTTGCTGATTTAAACATTCATTCATTGATATTTCAAGTCTTAGAAGATAAAATAATGAACTATTTACAGCGAATAAGTATTGTCCTCTATATTTCAACCAGGACAGGACCTGTGCCAAGATACAGGTATTGACAAGGAAAGGTTGGAGAGCCCTCTTCTGCAAATATTATCTTCAGAAACTGAAAAAGATTCCAGATTAATTTCAAATGATCTCATATCCTTTCACCTGTAGGAGAGACTTCTCTGACTTGCTTAAATGGAATCAACATTAGTAAGACATCTAAGTGTCAAGTTCAATGTCTGTCTCCTCTCTTAGAAAATTGTTTTGGTATCTCTTTCTCTGGCTGTGGTATCACCAGTTTTGCATCTTTCACTTAGCTGAATATCACACAGTCCTCCTAAGGATTGTTATTAAAACATTTAATTCATAAAATCACAGAATCTTTAAAAAAAGGAAAGATGTCAAAGCTTTAGGCCTACCTTCTACTTGATTTAACATTATTCACAAGTAGAGTTTTTAGATCAGCTGGAGCCCTCTTAGCACTTACTTGCATTTACTATTATATTTGTACTACGATTCAAGTTGCTCTAGAAGATATTGATCTGGTCACATTATCCTTTATAAACCTAAAAAGACTCTCTAACACGTTATAAAGGTGGTCCTTTGTTACTTATGGCAAACAGTAAGATTTGCATATTGTGCAATCACATTTAGGTAAGTCACATTAAGATGGGCAGCATTCTCAGAAGATAATTGTCACATATTTAAGCAAGTAGAACATGTAATTCTTGCAGTTTCTGTAAAAATCCTTTCTTCATCCAAAACTATGTCTGGTTATTATTTAATATTACATCTAGTGCAATACTGTCTAAAAGAATGTTCTGTGAGGATGGAAATTTTCTATAATATCTATAGTGTCTAATACATAATACACAAATTCAAAGGAGTGGGCCAGCCTTGAATGTCTTACTCATTCATTCATTCATCAAACATTTGCTGAGAGCCTAGTTTGGCCCAGGTTATAAATAGGCACTGGGCATGAAATAAGATACAGCCCCTGCTCTTAAGGATCATGTGAGCTGATAACTCACCAGACAACTGGAATACCAGATGATGAGTTGGTCACAGGGTGTTGACAGAGAGACACTTAACCCAGCTGGGTGAGAGGGGTTGGGGATTCACAACTTGAAGCATGCTTTATTAATTTTTCACAAGAGACATTTTAAAAATGAGGAGATTTAGTCTCAAAGGGCTCTGTGATTTATCTAAGCTCGCATGAAATCTACCTAACCAGATAGCGTTAGCTGCAAAATTCACATGCTTTCTATTGATGTCCAGAAGTGCCAATTGACATTTATTCAAAGAAGCTTTTTAAAATCACCCAGCTTCTACTGGTTTTTATAAAAAGAAAGAAGGTATTTGTAAGTAAAATAAAAACAGGCAACTACTACAGTATATAAAATTAAACCCCAAATGGTTAATGGTGTGTGCATAGGCATATTATTTACAGTTGATTAAATGTATGTTTATGGCTGTTTATCAAAACTTAGTAGATATTATAAACTTGGTTAGAAAGCAGCATTTCAAATTAAGTAACTTACATTCACAAAATACTTCCTGGAAAGTTGAAGGTATCAAGTTTTTCTATATATTGTCATATAAAGCATACTTCAGTACCAAGTTTTTCTGTATTTCCTCATGAGAACACTTACTCGAATACTACATCTTAGTCTCTGGTGACATTCTCTAAATCAGTTTTTTTTTTTTTTCAATTTCTTCATCTATTATCTAAATCTCATCCTACATTTAGAAAAAAACTGTACACAATTTGTCCATTATTAACTCACTAAATGAAACCAAACACTTTGTCAAGATGGTATTTTTAAGAAGTGAGGAAAATTTCCAATTTATCAATACATTTCAATTTTTGCCAGGAGAGCATCTTTTGTCATCAAAGTAGGCATGCTTGCTATTCATTATAACATGTCACCAAAAATTATGTGAGTGGACTGAATCCTTACCAAGCATCCATGATCAGAAATTTCACGTAGAATGGGAAATACACTTTATATATATTTGTCAAATGAAAAATTTTAATCTCCATCTTACCTTTCCAGTGTTTTTTTTTTCAAAATAAAAGCCATGCTGATATCTAATAGTTGCTTATATGTATAAAAGAATTTGAATCTTTTTTTTCCTCTATTGCAGTGCTTGTGTAAGTTCATGATATTGAGGACCTAAGATGTAAGGACAAATTCACTTGAATTTCACCTATTCTCCCTTCATACTTGTACCTCTGAGAAATAAGTGAGCTTGAGAAGCTCAATTCTTGAGTTTTGCAAAGCTATGTGGTGAAATAATTTATAAAAACAAATATTTTTTCTTCGATTACTTCTTAGAAACAGAGAGAAATTAAACAAAAATCTCAAGGTAAATAGAAACCACAGACAGTGAAAACAATCCGAGTGGCAGAAATCATTTCTAAGAAAAGAGGTGGGAGGAAAAAGGATGGAAAAAGAACAAACATTTTTATATTTTGCACTTGTCATGTTCAGAAAAGGAAGAGGAAAGGTGGGTGGTTTCATTATCTATGGGGCTACCAGCTCAGTGTTATGGCTACGAACGCTATGTTTATTATTATCTCTTATGTTAAGGTAGGTGTTGCTCATGAAGTTGCAGCCATATGTTAGCATCTGAAGGTTCATCTGGGCTGGGTATTCAAGAGGGCTCACTGGCATTGCTAGCGATTGACAGCTTAGATGGGGCTGTTAATTGCAACAGTATAAGTGCTTCTTCATGAGCTGAGGCTTTCTTTAGCATGGTGGCTGGATTTACAAGTCCATGTATTCTAAGAGACCCAGGGGAAAGCTCCAAGGCTTCTTCTTATGACCTAGCCTTGAAAATGCATAATGTCATTTCCACCATCTTCTATTTGTCAAATAAGTCACTAAGGTTAAACAAGATTTGAGCAGAGGGAGACTGAGGAGAGTGACAAGATCACATTACAGAAGAGCATGCCTACCGGATGGGGCCAGCAAGAGAGAATGAGAAGAAAGTAAATTTTATCATGTCCATCTTTGGAAAATGGAATTTGTCACAGTCTTCTATCTAGGCACAACAATTCACATCCCTCTTACATGAAAAATACAATTACTCCCAAATTCTCATCAGCCCCAAATCTAGATGTTGTCATCGATGTCAAGTCCAGGGGGAGGATAAGCTTCCTCAGTTCAGGGTGCAGTTATTCAAATGCAACTCCTTGGGAACAGTTCTTTTCTAGCTTCTTTATTTTTTCCTCCACCCCACTCCTGCCCTCCAGCTGCTGGCTATGTAAGCCCTCTAGAGTGGGAGTGCAGGAGAAAGGCAAAGGGGGGTAGAATGTTTATGTCTACTACTGTCCTAAGAACATTTGTCCTCTCTGGGCCTGGCACATGTCTAATGTTGCTTCTCTGCATGCACTTGGTGGAGTTCTCAGTCTCCAGTACTGGGCCCTTGGGACTGCAGCTCTTGTGTCTGAGCTTTTACTCCTCATAGACCTGTTCCGTTGGTATCTTATTGCCCTCCTAGCCAGTCCTCTTGGGCAGGAGTAATGAGGAGGGGGTTTCTAGCCTACTTGAATTAAATAACAATTTTTATCAGCTCACATGATTCAACCACAGTGATAAAAGAGGCTTATTTATTTATGAACAAAGAGAAACTATGAGTAACTACCTTCTCTCCAATTTTCCCCTCTCTGGTCCCATGGTAGAATGGTTTTCACTGAAGGAACATTCTTTCACTTGGGAGAACACGTAGCTTGCTGGGTGTCTGCAAAGTGATAATGGTTTATACTGGACAACAGCTTGACTCTACAGGACCTCACATCTCATACTTTTGAAGAAGCAGTGACATGAGTTTGGATTTCAAAGAAGAATAAAAAAAAATGTCACACAAAATATATTGGTTCTGGTATGAGTCTAAGATTCATAACTTTTACAGATTTCCCCTCTTCTACTATTTTCCTTGTTCTTCCTATATGCCAAAACCATGTCTTCACTGATCACTACCTTCAAGGCTTAATATCAGAGATTGGGCTCATCTCTCATTGCCTATTCCTTCTCAAGGCCCAGGAAGAAGACCGAGGTCTAATTATTATAGACTTAACTACTTTATTTAATGAAAGTATTTTAACAAGTTAGACAAAGTGGAAATTTAAGCCAAAAATACTAGACCAGACAAAGATAAATGATTTAATTTATATTCATAAAAAATGCAATCCATCAAGAAGATAAAATAGTGATGAAAGTTTATATACTGATTAACATAGCATTAAAAACAAACAAAATTTTAAAAATAAAGAGAAATAAAGGAAAATTAGAAAAAAACATATTTTGAGTAGAAGACACTCCTCTATCAAAGGATGACATTTCAAATGATACAATAATAATAATGATAATAATAATATTAAATATGTGAAAAGCAGTTAATCCAATTGATTTAACAGCCATAGGATTAACTGCTTTTCTCATCCTTAATATTCTTATTATCATGATATATATAATTTAGATTCCATGATCTATGATGCCTCTTTGCTTTAAGTTACACTGTTTAATTATTTTAGAAAGTCCTTTCCTGCCTTCTCCATCTACTCATTTTTAAGTCCTTTCTCAAATGCCAATTTCTCAGGGATGTCTTCTTGTCACCATGATTAAGCCTGGCAACTTACATTTGCCTTTTCCTAGACTTTTCATTGTGCTTTCTAATATGACTGGTTATTTTCATGTCTGGTTTTTGATAGACTATGAAGGCAGCAGTACTCTTCTCATCTTTGAATCCCCAGTATTTAGCACAATATGTGGTGGCTATGGGTACTCAGAGAATAATTGTTGAAAGAAAGGATAATATAGCCCCCTTTATCAGCAGAAAGTAGGGGCAACAATAATACCATTCTCTCTCATCTTTTAAGGCTCATTAACAGAGGTGAGGCACATCTGGAGAAAAGCCACAGTCCACTTACTAGCTAGCTCTTTGAGCAAGACTATTATATGTAGATGACTTAACTACTCCTCAGAATAGTGCATTTACCTGAAGTGCTCTAACATTTCCCATCTGTCAAGGAAATGGCATCAGAGAGCAAAGCTGAAACAACCAAGTGGAGAAGAATGTAGTGGGTTCAAGATATTTCAAGATTGGGTTGACAAGGGGAGGATAAATATAGGCCCAACCACAAAACAAAGTGCCATCCTGCTCCTGACTAAAACAAAGCATCCAGACGAGCCTCTCAGGCACGTAGGCAGAGACAGCCTCTGCTTCACATGCCAGTGTGGTTTGAGGTGTGCCCTCTGGTGCCCACTTCCTGGGAGCTGTCCCATTTGCCTGAAAGCCAGCTGGCCCAACAGCACTGCTGCCCCTAAGGAAATGGAACAGGTAACAACTGTCTATGCATGTACTAGGCTGAGATCCTGCTCTTCCTCCAGAGCACTGTGAAACTATAATGGGGTTGGGAAAATGTCTCCTGAAGCCTTGTTAGTCACAATTAGTTTTATGGGCTTTTAATATGCAACTTGGCACTATGAGCAGAAGGGGAGACATTTCTGCTCCATGTCTAATTTACCTCTCAAGTGTGGGCAGCCCTTCTGATCTTCCTATTCTATCATGGTGGTTACAGACAGGAATATTCATAAAGACTTTTACCAAGAAACTGATATAAAACCAAAAAACAAACAAATGCAAACAGGAGGAGCATGATAGCAAAAGACAGATGAATATAAATATAAATCAAATGATTCGTTTAAAAAGTGATTATGGAGGATCTACTTGTGATAAGCTCTTTCAAAGTTTCTCTGGTAAGGTTTTTCAGAAAAAGCCTGATGGAAATGCCAAATGGAATGGTAAGGAGTTTGGTGGTTTGGTATAGTTAAAGACAAACCAACTGGTAAAGAACAGGCCACCGTCAAATCATATCCTTGGTAAGAGTTTGTTCTTTGTTATTTTCTGTTATTCTTTGTTGTGATTCTTGTGTGAAAAAGCCTCGAATGAGAATTGCATGAAACAATCTTTTCCAAGGTGACTTTTAAAAATCTATCTGGTATAAATCAATGAAATCCTAGAATTCACATTGTCTGATTATGACGGATAAAAGGTAATTTAAAAGATTTTATAATTTAATCAGTCTCTTAATGAACAATGTAAGAGAAGTCTATTTTAAGACAAAGCAAGCATCTTTAAAAACCTTTCATCATCACTCTCCCTTCTATATCCTCCACCCAAAACGTGTCTACTCTCTTCAATCTCTTTCCCATGCTTAACTCTTCTGAACTCTTCCCTCTCCCAACTCTAGCATCTTCCTCCAAATGCACACAACTTTAGTTCTGCTTCATTCCCTATTAGATATACCCATGGTGAATTCTCTGGCTTCCTCAATATTCCCTCCCTATTAGCCATTTCTTTAGAAACAAGCAGTCCTCAGGAGGCTCAAAATATAAAAAATCTTTGAAATCCTTGAGAATGAGTGAAAATTGAGAATGTTCATAAATTGATCATTTTTTCATTAGTAAAATTTTTTTTTGAGATCAAAAATAAATTTTGATGGAGTCATACCACAAAACGCACAATCAATCACGAGAATAAAATTGAGGAGGCAAAAAAATGGCATAGATGATAGAGGCTCTGTTTATATCCCTCTGGCAACCAAATCAAAGTTGTGATGGAAACAAGGAGCAAGCAGCAAGGAAAAATCATTTGGGATTTAGATGAACAAGCCATACAACTAGGGAGAAATCCAAGAAATTGCCCTGCAATGATAGAAGGTAGGACGGGGTGAGGACGCGGGGCTGCTGAGTGAAACAGAGGTTGTGGCAGCGGCTGATGCCTCTTAAAGGGGCTGCATCTGCAAGTGAATTTTCGTGGTGACGGACTTGCTCACTCTGAGCACCAGTGCCAATTCCGGTATGTGCAGGGGCACCAGGGACTTACAGGGAGACTTTGTGGGAGTGAGGGCTGAGGGGAGACTCACTCTGTACAGAAGTGCCAGTGGTATCCATTGTTCCATGTTGAGCCCTCCCCCACCCCAGTGTGCAGACATGGCGCCGCCATAGCCGTGAGGTCATCAAACTGGACAACAGAGGTCACTCTGCCCAGAGGATTCCCTGAAACCCTGCCTACCCTAACTTAGGCCCTACCCAAGCCACATTCAGGTATATCCTCAGTGAGTCAGGTGTTCCTTGCTGAGCAGAGCCTAGACTCACCCTGGAGGCAGCTGGCCTCAGTTTCTGGTGTGGCCTTTTGAGGCAACAGCATCTGCGGATTACTTGCTGAATTTTAACAGGTGGCCTCAAAAGGGTAGAGGCTTAGGCTAAATTTGGCTTGCAGTTGAACCTCTCTCAGGACACCTGTGCCACTGGACACCTACTTCACAAATCCACACTAATAAGACTGGGAGACTTAGAAGCTTTGCTTAGTACATAGAACAGACACAGAAAGACAGTCAAAATAGGATGACAAAGAAGCAGAAACCATATGAGAGAACAGAACGGAGATCCAGATATAATGGAATTAAGTAATCTAATAGATGCAGAGATCAAAACACTGTTTTATAAAGATGCTCAATGAACTTTTGGAAAGTGAGAACTTCAACAAAGAGATAAAAAAACGTAAAAATGGAAATGGAAATTATAACAGGGAACCAGTCTGAAATGAAAAACACATTATCTGAGATGAGAAGTATGTTAAATGAAATAAACAAAAGAATAAACGAAGTGAATAAAGAAGAGGATCAAATGCCCTATCTAGAAGATGGCCAAGCCAAAGACACGCAATCAGAATAGCAAGAGATAAGATACCAAGACTATAAAAAGAATTTAAGGAGAATATGGGACACTATTAAGGGTTCAAATATCCATCTGATCAGTGTAACTGAAGAAAATCAAAATGTTGAGCAGCTATTTGAAGAAACTTCCCTAACCGGGTGAAGGAAATAGACATAAAACCCCAGGAAGCTCAGAGAATTCCAAAAACCAGGGATCCAAAGAGGCCACATCAAGACACATCATAATTAAAATGCCAAAGGTTAAATATGAAGAAAGAATATTAAAAGCAGCAAGAGAAAAACACCCATAAAACTGGCAGCTGATTTCTCAAAAGAAACTATGCAGGACAGAAGGGTTTGGCAAAAAATATTCGACATGACAAAGACCCAGGGTCTACAACCGAAAATATTTTATCCAGCAAAGCTATCGTTTAGAGTTGAAGGACAGATAAAGAGCTTCCCAGACAAAAATAAGCTAAAGGAATCTATCACCACCAAGCCAGTATTACAGGAATTGTTGGAGAGACTTCTTTAAGAAGAAAAACATGTATCAAAAACAGGAATAAATAATGGTAACAACTATATTCTTATCAATAAGTACCTTAAATGGAAAAGAATTAAGTGCTCCAACCAAAAGATAGAATGGCTGAAAGGATAAGAAAATAAGACTTCTACATATGAAAAGGAAGGGGATGGAAAAAGATGTTGCTTTGATAGACCTAGAAGGTATTTAAGTCAGACAGAGAAAGATAAATACCATATGATTTCACTTATATGCGGAATTTAAGGAATAAAAAGAACAAACAAATCAACAATAGACTCACGAATACAGTGGACAATTTAGTGATGGACAGAGGGGAGAGAAGTTTGGGGGACTAGGAGGATGGGGCGAAGGGTTAAAGAAGTACAAATTAGTAGCTGATAGATGGTCACGGAGATTGGGAGCATGGCATATGGAATGCAGTTAGCATTAATACGCTGGCTAGGTGGAAGGTCAGGGGAGGGAAAGAGCAATTGGGGGGATCATTTTATGAACTATATAGATGTCTAACCAATGTATTGTATATGTGAAACTAATTAAAATAAATAATTTTTTAAAAAAAGAGAATAAAATCGGCTAATATATTTTTTTAAACCTAATTTCAGGATTACTTTGGAAGATGGACCTCATATAAAAGAAGAAAATCTGGTGAAGCATGGTGCTATAGATAAGGCTGGATTTCAGCAAGTACCTGAGAAATAAAGGTGAATTTGATTATTTACCATGCAGCTGGATGACAATACAATTAATGATTCAATTGCTTTATTGTTTTTGTTTACTACAGTTATACTAGTAACATCTGAAGTTAGATTAATTTATAATGTACTTGCTGGTAAAATAAATGATGAAATTTTCAGCAAGAGTCTTATGAGGATATTATTGAATGAAAACATGTACAAATGTGGGGAAAGTTGGAGCCAAATCTACAAGGAACAAAACTCTCAAAGTGGAGGCTTGCTAAGCTTCCTGAATGTAGCAGCAAGACACTTTACCTCAAAGTCAGCCTTTGCATGGTCAACAAGAGGGGTAAAGATGATCAATTTAAAAAACTTACATATGACTTTTTCAAAAAAAAGTATTTTACCATAAAGATATACATTTTCTTAGCCAGGAAAAGTTTCTGGTAAGAGTTTTTAACTGAAGGTTGATTTGCTATTTTTTTCCTTCCTTAATAGAAGAAAAAGCCACCATGGCATAGGGTAAAACTAGAGAATGTGTATAAATTTATTTCTCATTTTAAAGATAGTCACTTATAAATTTAGCTCATTTAAGCAGATAATTTTTCAAGGCTGAACCTTTAATATGTAACTTTGGGAGCACACTGTGCATACGCAATGGCACAAGACAAAACAAATGCCAGCAAGAAAACATTTAAGAGTTGGTTAAAAGTTTTGATAGTAGAAAAAATGGATTATTTGGAACTCACTTATGTATGGGGTTGAATATGAAAATAGATACTACCATTACTCACCTTTCTCTGCTGAAAAAAATTTGTTGAAAAACACTTCTTTAAAGAATTAAAAGAAAATGATAATGGATCAACACTGGGCAACTCTTAACCCATCGTATGATTTAGGCAAATTGACTTCTCAGTAAAAATATACACATCTAAATTTCTGTTAACAGTTGCCTGAAATCTTTCTTCTTCAGAAGCCTGTGCATCACATACACCACAGTAATTTTCCTGACCTTGTTTATAAGCACTGAAATAAATACTGTCATGTATTGTCTTAGTTAGCAAAGTGTCATAGATTGGGTGGCTTAAGCAATAGAAATTTATTTCCTCACAGATTAAGAGCACGAGTCAAGATGTTGGCACAGTTGATTTTTTTCTGAGGCCTCTCTTTAGTTTGTAGATGGCTGTCTTCTCCCTGTGTCTTTACATGGTCTTCCTTCTGTATGTGCCTGTGTTCTGATCTCCTCTTTTTATAAAAACACCAGTTATATTGGATTAGTACCCACTTATACGACCTCATTTCACCTTAATTATCTTTTTAAAGGATACAAGTAATTAAATTCACCAGCACATTTTTAAAAAGACATCTTGACCAGGTATAATTTATCCCCAGAATGCAAAGATCATTCAGTACTAGGGAATTTGTTAATTTAATTTATCATATTAATAGATTGAAGGGAAAATCATTTGAGTAACTCCATACATGTTCAAAGATCTTAAAAAATATATCCATTCCTGATAAAAACACTCAATGAAATAGTAATTGATATACTTCCTTAACATAATGAAAAGTATTTAAAGTAGTCACTTTACTGAATGAAGAAACTCTAGAGGCTTTCCCAATAGGGTTAGTAACAAGGCAAAGATGTCTATTATTTTCGTTACCATTTAGTGTTATATTAGAGTTTTTTAAATAGCAATATTGTATTTCTTAATGCAGGTAGCTACAGGAGTCATGGTTTTATAATCATTCTTTAAATTGTACATGTGTGTTTTGTATACGCATGCATTTCACAATAAAAAAGGTAAAAAATGTAACATAGAGAAACCACACACACATTCATTTTAAAGCGTTATTCAATGTAATTTATGTTCATTTGTACATTTAAAATTTGTGGCTAACGGTTACAAAGCCAGGCATTTTCAGCAAAATGAAAGGAAGCACTGTAGATACAAAACATGCAGCATGAGATATAAAATGGTTCTGTGGCCTTTTTATTGCTGGTGATAAAAATCTAGATCAATGGCAGTTGATATACTGTCAAGAAGAAAAGCACAATTTTAAGATTTAAGTATGAAATTTCATCTGCAAAAGACAGCTAATGAAAGTTAAATGCAGGCTTCAGCTCCAACTTTTCAAGAGCCTGGAGGTCATCATTCCAAGCTCACAAGAAAAAGCTGGGCAAACTGAAAATTAACACCTTTTCTTGTACCCATCGGAGAACTGAGCTTGTGGTGCAAGGTGCTGCCCTGAAATCTGGATAGACAAGTAGATCTAGCATCACAGTGGATTTGCTTTCCTGGAGCAGAGACTACTGAAGACGTAAATTGAAATAAATACTTAAATGGTAATTTTGGTGAATTGCTGGAGGCTTACTGTGGGCTAGTGTGAGAGTGCATAACCCCTGGGGGGTCTAAGTTTTAGGGGACACCCTACACTTTGTGGACTTTACCTCCAGAAATCATAAAATGCTCAGTTTGACCTGGAGAAGGCAGAAATAGAAGAATCTGGCAATGAATAGAAAATAGTTCCAAAATTGGCTGATATTAATCCAGATATATCAACAATCAGTTTAAATGTAAATGGTTTAAATGTGGTAATTAAAAGACAGAGACTGTCAGGGTGGATTAAAAAACAGTACCCAACTATATGTGGTGTACAAAAGAATCATTTTATTTTATTTTTTATTTTATTTTATTTTATTTTGCATGTCTGTCATAATTTATCTTTCACTTTGACACACAAAGGGAAAACCATAAATTTATATGCACAAGTAATATATGGAAATAGAAAGTCTGATTAGCTGATTATTCAACACAAGGATTTGTAAAATGTTACCATTTCATTGAAAAAGCCTGCCCAGGTCATTGCATTTAATGTGACCTTAGACATGAAGAAGCTTCAGTAGTATTGAGTTCAAATGAATGGGACACATTCACTTGGTGAGTTAGTGGCGGAGAAGAGACTAGAATCTAGATCTGACTCAGCCTGGTGCCTTTATCCCTGTGTTCCCACCCTGCCGTTGAGCCTTAGCCTCAGTGCTTTAATTTCCAGGGACAGCTAATTCAGTGTGAAAAAGAAAATTACGTGAGGAAACACAGAATTCTATTTAAACTCTATTTAACACAAACTAAACCTATACAAAGGTGCTTTTCTTTTTTCTTTTTTTTTAATTAATCAATTTTTTTAATAATGACATCGATTAATGAAATCCAATAAGTTTCAGCTCTACCCTTTAACAGTAAGGCATATACATATTTACACTGTATGTTCACCTCCCATAGTTAGATTTCTTTCTGTCACCACATAACAAAAGAATCATTTTAAATATAAGACACTGACATTCTAAAAGTAAAGGGATGGAGAAAGATACACCATGCTAGCACTCATTAATTGTGACTGTGTAATGTAGGATGCTAATATGGGAAACTGGGTGTGAGGCATAAGGGAAGTCTCTGTGCTATCTTCATCATAATTCTGTAAATCTTCATCATAATTCTGTAAATCTAAATGTGTTCAAAAATCAAAAGTTTATTTAAAAATGGGTAGATAATAAATTGAGTGAGAAACAAGGTAAAACATTTAAACATAAAATTAAATTTAAAAATAAAATGCCATTGAATTAAAAAAAAAAGAGAAGTTGCTCTGAAATGTGCATCTTTGAGGTCACAGCATCTCTTTAGATTGCCATGGTGCTCTAAAGGACAAATGGTAACCATACATTTAAGTGATAGAATAATTTTAAAAAGTCTTTTATAAAATCTGCTATTGTTTATCAAGAACTGGTGCTAACGTATTCATTTACACACAATTGAGTTTCAGGAGAGTTAAAAATTTAATGGTATATGACAAAATGAAGTTCATCACAATATTTAAGTATAAAATATGAATAAGTCGTATAATTTAGGACTGTCTGTGTTTACCAGTTTCATTTAGCACTAATTCTATTCTCTTAGTAAATAAACATTGAACACTTCCTATGTTTGTGGAAATGTTTTAGATCTTATGGAGAACACAAAAATATATAAGAAATAGTCTCTGCACTAAGAAGTTTACATAATGCAGTTTACAGGCCTGTATATACAATTTCTATAACATTTACCCTTTTCTACAAATCCAGATTTTTTTATATATGTATACCAATAGAATTAGTAAATAAGTCAGACCATTCACTTGCAGGGTTTTGCTGGAGAGTGAGTTTGTGTTACACCTGTAATCAACAACATTACAGCTCAGTTGACTTTGAGCTAATTGTACTATTTTTTAATTAAAAAAAAAAAACTTATCGGCATTTCCTTACTTGACTAAAACTATTTTTCCATTTTTCTTATGGACATAATTAATTCAGTGTTGTTCAAATACATGACAGTTCCTGAAACAACTGTGAAATTTCAATATTTATCCTTATCTATGATTCTCAAAATGATTTATTAGCCCTTGATTTTGCCTGGGTAGTTTTAAGTGCTTCAATCTGGCAGCTTTTTGTTATCAAATATGGACCTGGATTTCTGAGCCAAGTGATACTTTATGCTGTGACCCCTTCTACCCAAATAGTTTTGCTCAATAATGGCAATATTAAGCTTTTTGTATAAATCATTCATTGCTACTAATTTGTTTTGATATTTTGAATACAAAGTCTTCTTCACTGACAAGAAGGATGCAGGCAAATAGAAACAACGTGTGACTGTTAACGAGGATAACGAGGGGAGGCTCTCAAGTATGAAAATAAAAATAAGCAAAAGAGCCTTTTTAAAAATGTAATTCTCTCCATAGTGAGAACAGGCCAAAGTTGAAGGGTTTGTATCAATGTATGCAAAGCACCTCAATAAGACTAAACAAATACCAACCGCATTGATAAAAATTATATGCTCTTCCCTTTTCCCCTAGAAATATACATGCTTAAAAATAATCACTTTTATAATCATCATTTGCTAACTCTACAGAGCTTCCTTGGAAATGATGTCCATTAAGACACAGTGGTGGGAGGAGAAGGGTTAGGAGTTTCCATCTTGGAGCTTGTAGTAAAGGGCAGGTTAATGGTATTACAGTTTGCTAATCGTCCTGAAACTTATCATTTGCCATTTCCAAACAGGATGGCAATTACCAAGCACCTTTATCTTGTAACACCAAACACCTTTAGGTCTATCTCTTAATATTGCTATTGACAATTTATCTATATATACAGTGAACAAAAAGTTTCAGAAACTAATTATATTAGCCAGCTATGGGTTTAGTAGTATGAAACACCAACTTTATTCTAGTAAAAAAAAAAAAAAAAAAAAAAAAGCCAGTGTTTTTGTTACATTTATTGCAGATGAAATCATAGGGAAAACCCCTTCTCTCAAAATATACTTGCTCTTCAATTTAGCAAGTATTTAAGAGACTACTATGTGAAAGTTTCTGAGTTGAGCAGTTTAAGAACTACAAAGATAAGAACTACAAAGGTAAGATTCTGTAAGCCATGACCATGACCAAAAAGGAGAAAATTTTCACATATGCAAGGTAGGGAAATTATATTCTTGCTCTTTTCTTCCCTATCCTTAGCTGTCAGATGACATTTTATCTAACTCCACAAGTACCCAGTGACCACAGTATCCAAAGCCCTCTACTGGAGAGCCACACCCAAGCCCAATATCACTGAGCTCCAAAAAAAAGTCCTCTATCCCAGACTGCTCCTTTCTCTTCCTAGCTGACCAGACTCACTAGAATAAAACCCAGTTACTTTCTCCCTACTTATAAAGTACTATCTAAACATGCTTAGTTCCATAGAGCAGTTTCCACTGGGGCTTGTAAGACAAATGCTGACTATTCTAGTCCTGGAGTTAACAGTAAAATTTTTGCCAAGTCTTTGAGGTAGTAGTTCTGAATGAGTAGAATGAGTAAGATAGTAGGTTGGGAAAATCTCAGTCAAAATCTTTGACTTTTGAAATCTCTTAGTCACATTTAGACAATGATAGTCACACTTCTGTCCAGCTGACAAACTTACTATATCATGTCTTGCTCCATGCTTCCTATAGATGGTTGTCATTAAATATTTGTTAAAGTATAAATGCACAAATAAATGAATACAAAGAGCAACTTGACTACCTCTGCAATTACAATGTTGTTATCCTCTCACACACTCTAGGCTGTTTTGAAGGGAGAGAAAGAGCACTGTTTTTCCTGTGGGAAATTTATATTAGATGTGAAATAAATGATTGATTGTCATTTAGGGAAATTGGTCAGAATAGTTATTTCATTAAATCAATAAATATTTCTTAGCATGTACTATGTTCAGTCACTTTCTTGGTATTGGGGAAGTGATGCTGCAGAAGATTGACATAAGGCCTGACTTCCTGGGGCTTAGAGTTTTGTGGAGGAAAGTAGTCCATAAATGAAAACATAAGCAAAATAACTTCTACTTTAATGTGTCATACAGGAAACAGTATATGTGCGCCTGGAGAGATGGGCTCCCTACTTCACTTAGAGTTACAAAGGAATACTGTTCTAAATACTTAAGTTTGAGCTGAGTCATTGAGGAGAAGATGGAATAAGCTTCCTAAAAAACATTTTACCCTCTCCAAGCAGAGGAGAAGACAAGTTTAAAGGCTGGAGGTAAAGTGTCATCTTGATCGAGGGGGGAAAGTAAGTGAGTGAGATGCTAAAGGAATGATTGGCAAATTGTCTGATAGTAAATATTTTAGGCTTTTGGGGCCGTATGTCTCTGTTGAACACAAAAACAGCCACAGATTTACAGGACAAAAAATGAGTATGGCTGTGTTCCAATAAAACTTTATTTGTAAAACTTGTGATAGAGTGGATTTGGTTTATGGGTTGTAGTTTACCCTGGGATAGACCACAGAGCAAAAAGAAGTCTTATATGTTGAAACTGGAAAACTGTGTAGCAACCAGGCTATGTGAGGCCTGAGAGAAGACATAGTAAGGAGTTGGAATTTTATTCCTAATGCAATGTTAAGACATTGAGAGTGCCCATTAAGCAAGGGAGTGACTTAGTCTAATTTAGTTTTTAAAATATTATTCTGGATGCTATGTGGGGAAGAGATCATAAAAGCCATCAGTATAAGAGTAGAGAGGCTCTTTGCAGTGGTCTAGGCAAGAGATCATGATGCTTGGCCTACAGAGGGCAGCAGAGAAATATAGTCTTCTGAAGTCAGGGCAAGAAAATGAACTGGACGTGAGGGTGAGAGACATGCCAAGGTAGCAAGGATGAGTTCCAGGTTTCTGGCTCGAATTAGGTTTCTGGGTAATGATGGTGCTGTTATCAAAATGTGAAAGATGGAGAACAAATCAAAAGTTCAGTTTCAGAAAGTTTTAGTTTGCATGTCTGTGAGACATTCTGAGTCATCTTTCAGAAGAAGACTACCTGAATAAATAACTATAAGGAAAAATAGACCATTTTTGAAGTAGGTCAAAGAGAGAAGGAAAGCTAGTATCCAGTCATTCACACTAGAATGACTTTGGAGGGAGTGCACCAAAGTCCCTCTTTGTAGATCACAATAGATAGATAGATAGATAGATAGATAGATAGATAGATAGATAGATGGATAGATGGATATAGATAATGGCCATGAAGCTACGTGAGCAAATGCAACTCAGGACTTTGTTAAAGTGGCCATGACCATTACTTTCTGTGCCAAAATAGATGGAGACCTCCTTCTTCAGCATATAAAACTGCATGCATCCATCTCACCTCTCTGTTTCTGCACTGTCAATAAGCAAGCCCACGCAGTAGTAAAAGGGGGCTGATTGCAGGCAGATAAAAATAACTACTGTAGAGAGACACAGGATGTTAATTGTGACCAGCAAACAAAATTTGCAGGTTAGTTGTGATCTGCAAATGTGCTTTTACACATGTTTCCCTGTTGGGCTTTGACCACATCCTAAAACACATAAATTTCTCATAGCTACTTTGCTTGCTTCAGTAATCTGGAGTAACCAGGCTTCACTGTTTTTGCTTAATTCAACTTAAACTGGACGCTCTTAGGAATACTGCTGCAGAAAATAATCATAGAAACAGGGAACAAGTTAATGAATCATGGATCAGAACACATGCTAAATAATATTTCCCAATCTTTTCTACATTAGTGAGTGAAGTGTTAATAGATATTTTTTGTCAAATATGTTTAAGAAGCATAAATTTTGTTGAAATAGGTTTATTTATGACAGAACATCTGAAAGCTACTAACCAATATCATTTATGCTAATGTGCAGTATGAAATCCCAGAAGAAAGATATAGTTTTTTGTGTTTTCAAATTTATCGAAAACACCACAATTTAGTAAACCCACTCATACATATATACATTACATGTATCAACTATATATTTTCAATAGAGTCATCATCCTATTTTATAACTCTTGGCTCATTTTGAATCATGCTTTGCTGCCAGTGACAAACTATCTAATTTTAGCTACTCAATTAGGGGTTATTTTTCTTAAAGAGCAAGAAACCCAGAAGTAATATTGTGGCTTTAGTCAGAGGCTCACAAATGTCAGACCAAGCTCATAACAATTCTCTTGATCTTTTTCTCTTGGTTGCAAAATAACTTCTGCAGCTACAAGTACCATGGTACCATGGCTGTTTATAAAAAAGGAAAGAGGGAATTAGGAAGAGGTAAGAGGGCATCAGCTTCAATTGTTCTTTTTAACAACAACAACAACAACAATGTGGGCTACTTGACCACATTCAACTGCTACAGAGGGCGGGAGGACAGGTAGAGGCTTTAGGAAGCAGAGAACAGGATTCTCAAAACTGATGTAGATACTCATGTTACTTCACCTGGCCTGGGCACATCACTGCTTCAAACAAATTATACTACCTAGAGAAGTTGGATCTTGGCCAGGCAACTAATAGTGTCTGCTATGCAGACTATATTACAAGACAAACTTACTATAACTCATTTGCCACTTTCAAATTGTGATGAACACTGTAATGTACTGCCTACATCTCCCTTCAGGAATAAAGTCCTGATTACTCAGCTGCTGAGAGGAGGGTTAGTTACTCCAAGGAAGATAGGCCTCAAGCCATCAGCTCTCTTCACCTTGACTGAAGACATATTCCTTTCCCAGGGCCAACATTATCAATGTGGGCCTGCTAAGGCCCTACCCCATCCTCTTCCCTTTTACTCCCTTCTTCCCCATCCCCACCAGAACAGGTCTGAAAGGTCACCCCATCTTTGGAGATGGGGGTTGCCTGAAGCTTCTGTTGAGACTGTATTACAACTTTACTTTTCCCCTTTGCTCAGTCCTTCATGCATTGCTTGTCTTCCACAGGGGAACTTGATTCCAACTGCACTCTAATAAACCTCCTACATGCTAGGAGTCTGTCTCTGAGTCTTCCTGGAGAACACAACTTGCTACAAAAATAGAATAAGAAATTAAATGTACTCGAACATGTTCCTTCCACTATTTTAGTTTCAAAGCTTATTTGGAATTTTGAAATAACTTAAAAAATAATTATTAAAGTTAAAATGCAATTTTTAAGACTGCCACATGACAGTAAATTATTTGTCTTCTCAACATTGGCAAATATGAAAATATTTACCATCTGCACCAACCATTCATTTCCCCAATTAATCAAATACCTGATTTCATTTATAAAAATTTATTATTTTTGGAAATAGCTTTATTTTTCTGAATACAAAATTAATTACATATAGTGCTCATTGCAAAATTACAAAACAGGTGAAAGTTTAAATAAGAAGGAAGTAATATTACCTATAATCTTAAGACATAACTTATTAATCTTCGAGTGATATCTGTCCAGACTTTTAAAAGCAGTTAACAGCTGTTTCTTTAACCATTTTTTTAGTTTCAGGAAAGCCTGAGGATTTATTCAAGCCTCCTTGCAATATTAACTAAAAGGAATTTTAGGACTTTAGAGAGAATCCATATTAAAAGAGAATCTAGCCACGGACTAGGGACAGGACCAAACCATACCTCCCTCATTATTGAGCCTGAGTAGTGGATAACTGGTATTTAGGAGATGCAGCTGTGCCAGAGAATTGAGGCTAGTTGCATACACCTCAGAGAGCAGTGTGACTAACTTGGAAAAAAAACCTTAAGGAAATTTGTACAGCACAGGCAATGTAGTCAATAATATCATCATAACTTTGGTGACAGATGATGATCAGATTGTAAGGTATATAAATGTTGAATCACTATGTTGTATACCTGAAATTAATATAATATTGTATATCACCTATAATTTAAAGAAAGTTTAAAATTAAAAAATAAAATTTTTCAGTTAAAAAGAAGGAAACTGAGTCACTACTGATTTAAAAAAAAAAAAAAAAAAGCTTAGGGGACCCTAGAGCTGATAGTTCTTTGAGTTATGATAGTCTACACATTTTCACATTTTCAGCTTCATTCCTTATGACCATGAATATTCTAGAAACAACATGACAGGGACATTGTAAGCTGTGCCTTGGAGATGCAAGACCATGGCTATGTTGTTGTATATGCTGGACTGTTTTCTGTTTGCATCCTTAAAACTAAATAAACCTGATGCTGAGTGAAACCTGATGTGTCCAATGAATTTAATTGTTAAACTGAACTCTAAACAATTATAGTTAGCATAAATAGACATCTTTATTATCATACAAATAATTCAGCACTATCTTCTCATTGTAAAAGAGTCAAATAATGTAGAATTTCATAAAGTAGAATCTCCTTCCCTGCAATCTCCCTCTTCTCTTATTTTTAGCTACTAATTTAATTTCCTTATTTTGCATAGGTCTATTCAAGTTTTCTATTACTTCTCAAATAAGTTTTGGTAATTTGCATCTTTCTAGGAATTTATCCACTTTATTCATGTTAAATTTGTAGGCATATGAAGTTGTTCATCTTTTCTTACAATTCTTGTAATTCCTATAAGGTCTATACTTATGTTTACTAATTTTATTGATCATTACAGGGAACCAGCTTTGGTTTCATTGATATTTTCTATTGCTTTTATGTGTTTATTCCACTGAGTTCTGCTTTGGTCTTTATTTTTTTATTCTTTCTACTTTAAGTTCACCTTTATTCTTGTTTGTCAAGGTAGAAAATAAGATTATTGATTTAGACCTTTCTTCTTTAAATATGTAAGCATTTTACAGTCTATATTTCCTTCTAAACATCGCGTCAGATGTATCCCATAAATTCTGATATGCTTTTGTTTTCATTCAGTTTAAAGTATTTTGCAATTCCCTTGTGGATTCTTCTTTGCCCATCGGTTATTTAGAAGTCTGTTGTTTATTTTCCAAAAATTTGAGAATTTCCCCAAAACCTTTCTAATGTTGATTTCTAATTTAATTCCATTATCATAAAAGTACTTGGTGTAATTTCAATCCCTTTAATTTTTGTGAGACTGGCCTTATGAAATAGCATATACTAGTCTGTCTTAAAAATTGTTCCATGTGTGCTTAAAAATATATGCATTTTGTTGTTGATATGTGAAGAGTCCTCTTTAAACGCCATTTAGGTCCTTTCGATGATGTTCAAGGCTTCCATATCTTTACTCATTTTCTCTCTACTTCTATCATTGAGACAAGAGTAGCTAAATCTCCAACTGTGACTGTTGTATTTTCTATTTCGCCTTAACTTCTGTCAGTCTTTACTGTCTTTACTTTGTTTTGGGGTTATGTTGTTATAAGCATATATATTTATATGATATATTTCCGATGTATTAACTCTTTTATCATTATAAAATGTCAACAAAATCATTGCTAGTAATAATCTTTGTCTTGTGGGCTATTTCATCTCATATTAATATAGCCATTCTAACTCTATAATGGTTACTGTATGCATGCATTTTTTTCTCATTTTTTTACCCTCACCTGTTTGTAGCTTCAAATTTTAGGTATTTCTTTTGTAGACAGAGAGTAAGATCTTGTTTTTTTTAACTCCATTCTACCTCTGCCTTTTGAATGGAGTGTTATTGTCATATATATAAAACCTTTATATATATTACAAAACATAATAATGTCATACAGTTATGGCTTTAAACAATCTTCTGATTTTAAAGAAATTAAGAAAGAAAAATTATACATAAATGTTATAGTCTTTTCATTAACTAACATGTTTCTGATGACTTTCATTGTTTCCTGTGGATCTGAGTTACTCTCCGTAATTTACTTCAGCCTGTAGGATTTACCTTGTTTTTTTCCTGTAAGTCAGATATGCAGTGAAAATTCTATCAATATTTGTTCTATCAATTTTTGTTCATCTAGGAATGTGTTTATTTTGCTTTTTAAAAAAGGATAATTCCACTAAGCTATAGAATTCTTTTTTAACTTTTTTTTCTTTCAGTACTTTGAATACATAATTCCTCTTTCTTGTGGCCTCCATTATTTTTTATAAGACATTAACCATCAATCATATCGTCATTTCCTTCTATGAAATGAGTTGTTTTCTCTCACTACTTTCAAGATTTTCTCTTTCCTTTGGTTTTTATGAATTTGAATATAATGTGTCTAGTTGCATTTTTTGTGCATGTTGAATTTTCTTGGTGTTCATTGAACTTTTTGGGTCTGGAAATAAATGTTTCTCATCAAAATGGGAAGTTTTCAGCTATTATATTTTGAATAATTTTTTGCCCCTTTCTCTACCCTCCTTTCATGACTCCCAATAAATATATGCTGGAATGATTTACTTGTGCAGATCTCTGAAACTGTATTACTTTTTTTAAAATTTCTTTTATTTTTGTTCTTTGGATTAGACAATTTTTATTGATCTATCTTCTAATGCACTAAAATTACTGCTATTTCACATCTGCTATTGAGTCCACTTGGTGAATTTTTAATTTCAGTTATTGTACTTTTCAACTCTAGAATTTCCATTTGGTTCTTTAATCTGGATTCTCAAGAGTCAATTTCTCTTGACTGCTTTTTCCTCCTGTGTATGAGTTGTACTCTTCTGTGTCTTAGCATGTCTTATAATGGTTGTGTGGAAATAACAATTTTAGATAACATATTGTAGCATCTGTGTATTCTGTTTTATTTTTATAAGGCTCATTTGTGTTGTGGGTTTTTGTTATTGTTTTGTTTCTTTGTCTTAGTAACTTCTTGAACTTAAACTGCACTAGAGCCAATGATGTGTCTGCTCAGTTTTTTTGTTTGTTTGTTTTTCTCCTTAGCATTCCTTTCTGGGGTTCTCCGTCTGCATAGTTAAGTGGTCAGTCAACAATTTGAGCAGAAACCTTAATTCTCTAAGTCTTCCTCAGACATCAGTGATTAAGATACGTGTGTGTTGAAGAATACCTTCATAGTTGCAGCCAGTTCTGAAATCTTCATTGACTTTCATTTGTCCCAGGCCCCTCTTAGGTTTCCCAGACGCTTTGCATAGTTTAGCAGTTGGACAGGAATGAGTGAATAGCTTATCTCAGTGCTGTTATGGATCTTACCATTAAATTTGTGTCTGGCATGTCACTCGTTCTAAACCAAGATCTGAAACCTCGGACTAACAAAATCGTGGTCTTTCTCCACTCATTCTGAAATGAGGCTGCCATTTTTAACCAGCATTATATGGGGTTTTCACACTCATCTTTCTCCTTGCTCTTCTTGACTCTCTTTTCCTCTCAAATCAAGTCGACTACCTCTGGTTTTAAAGCTGTTGTTTTTTTGCTGCCATTTTCAAGCCTGTAACCTACCAAGCAACAAAGGGTCAAGGAGGAGAGGGAGGTGAGAGCAGATGAGGCCAGAAAACCATGAACTGTTGCCATTCATACCTAAAACTATAGCAATTTCCCAAGAATAAGCATTTTTAAATTTTCAGATGGTGGTTTTAGGCATTTTCCCCCTTGCTTTGTACTTGTTTCTTTGCCAAGTAGAATTCTATAACCTCTTCATGTTGCTGTTAGAAGATCTCCCTCCTTTTGACTTTTAAATCACACATTTGATTTTGATAAAAATATGATCAGATGATTTAATAACTATTAACGTAATAATATACCTGTATCGTTTTAAATATCTGTATTGGCTCTATAATTAAATCCGTATCTAATTATATACCTTACCTCTATCTCAAGCCAAGTCAGCATAATGTTCAATATCAAAACACTACAAATATCCCCAATAGTAAAGTGTTGGCACTTTTTATGGGAGAATCCTTATTGCTTTTTCAGTTCCTTGAGAATTTGCCTATTTGATATCTGTTTTGAGGTCAGTTTTGGGAATTTATATTTTTCTAAGTTATCTTATTTTTCAACTAAGTCTTCAAAAATATTTTCCTGGAGTTAAACAAAAGCCTCCTCATAATTCTGTCAATTTCCCCTTTATTTATAAATTATTTTTTACATCCTTATTTTTTATTTGTACTTTCTCCATTTTAACTAGATATGAATGGTTAATAATTTATCAATTTTAATATTAAAGTTTCAAAGAACTAGCTTTTAGATCTATTTATTAATTTCACCATTTTTTGGTTTTCTAATTCATTAATTATTTATTTTATTTTAACTCTTTTCTACATTATTTTTTTGGATTTATTTTATAGTTATATAACTAACTTATTAAGTTAGGTGTTCAATTTTTATTCCTTTTTATTAATAATTTAAAGTTATAAAATTTTTTTGAGCTCTGGTTAAAATGTAGCCCATAATTTGATAGCGTAATGAAATATTGTATGCCATTTACTTAAATACACCAATTGTTAACATTTCCTGCCTTTTGCTTTATATTTATCATTTGCTTGCTCTCTCTGTACATAGATTTGTAAATTGCAGATATTATGCCTTTTTTTAATCGAAATACCTTAGTGTGTATTTTCTAAAATCAAAAACTTTCTATTCCAAGACCACTGTACTGTTATCAAAAATCAATAAAATTAACATTGATATAATATCATTACCTGATTGACAGTCCGTATTCAAATTTTAACAATTATTCCAATAATGTTCTTTATACTTTTTTCCCAAATCCTAAAATCAAATAAAAAATCATGTGTTGCCTTTACTTGTCATGCCTCCTTAGTCTATTGTAACCTAGAAGAGTTAATCAGCATATCTTTGTCTTTGACCTTGATGTTTTTGAGGTCTATGAACCAGTTATTTTGTAGTATACTTCTCAGTTTGAGCTTGTTTGATATTCCTCATGATTGATTAAAGCTTTACATTTATCATGAGAAATCTAGAAAAATACCACTTGGTGTATTATGTTAGGAGGTATATGGTTTTAGTTTGTTCCATTATTGATAACATTAACTTTGATACTTAGATAAGGTTATTTCTGCTGGGTTTCTCTATCAAGAGATTTACATTTTTCCTTTTAAAGTAATACATAATGTGAACTTTTTTTTTTAAGTTTGTAATTTTGAGGTAGGTAAATATCTCCTTTGCTTATCAATCATTCACCTACAAGTTTAACAACTACACAATTTTTTTCTGAATCGGTTATTAATTTGATGGTTGTAAAATGGTGGTTTTCTATCTCCATTTCTTCTACATTTATTAGTTTGCACTCTAAGGAACAATTTTCCCTTTTTATTTATTTATTTATTTATTTATCAACATGGACACATAGATTCTTATTTTTTCTCTTTCCTATCTCCAAATTTTTAACATTAGATTTATCAAGGTATATTTTATATACAGCAGAAATGAACCATTCTAATTTTTTTCTCAAAAAAGTTCCATTGTATCCTTTTGCAATCTCTTTCCTAACCTCTAGTCCCAAAACTCACTGATCTCATTTGTTCCCATTTTAATTTTAATTTTTAATTTTTTGTTGCAGTATAAAAAATACAAATAATTTTTATATATTAATCTTATATTCTGAAACCCTGCAATACTTGCTAATTAGTTCTAGCTGTTTTTTTTTTTTTTGTAGATTCTATAGAATCATATCATCTGTGAGTAATGCAGTTTTGCTTCCTTTTCAAGTCAGATATATTTAATTTATTTTTCTTATTCTATTGCTTGAGTTAGAAGCTCCACTACAATGTTGAATAGTACTGGAATTCAATTGAATATATATATATATATATATATATATATATATATATATATATATATCTCCTTTATTTATAAATTTATACTCTTCTTTGCCTTATACTTATGTTAGGGAAAGACATTCGTAATTGACAAGAATTTTGTCTTTAATCATTGATTAAGGGTGATGTGAGTTGTAGGTTTTTTGTAAGTATTCTTATTATGTGAGGAAGTTCCTTTCTAATCCTATTTCCCTGAGAGTTTTATTTTTTCAGTGGGGAATACATGTTGGGACTTTGTCAAATAGTTTTTCTGCCTTTATTGAAATGATCACATGGTTGTTTTTTGGTTTTGAGGTTTTTTTAGTCTGTTAATCTGATTACTTAGATTGATTGATTTTCTAATGTAATAGTGAATAAATCCCATTTATTCATGATATATTATCATTTTAATATATTGCTAGATTAAATTTGCTAAAATTTTGTTTAAAATTTTCCATCTGCCTTTGTGAAGAACAGTTTTTCTGCAGTTTTCTTATAATGTGTTTATCTAATTGTGTTATCCAATTAATTCTGACAGCCTCAACATATAGTACTTATTGAGGATTTCATATGTAGCAGATACTGTTTTAAGTAATTTACATATATTTTTAAACTTTTATGTTTGATACTATTTCAGACTTTACAAAACAATTGCAAGAATGGTACAAAATATTCTCATATACCTTTAATTCTTATTCTTCAAATACTAACCATCTGCCACATTGCTTTTGCTCTCTCACTTGCTCGCTTGCTGTGTGTGTGTGTTTGTATGTGTCCGAGTTTTTTCACTTTAAAGATTTATATCTTGTTTAAACTCTGGAAAAATTTCAAATATAGTTTCTTCTATTATATACTCTATTACATCATTTTAATACAATCTCTGGATAAATTTTATCTTTAGTTTTGTTTTATTATGGCAGAACCAGCTTAATATTATTTAGGACATTTCTGGTACCATGTTAGGGTCAAAAACTTTGCCATGATGAATCTAGTTAAAAATCTCAAAATTAATTGTTCTGTGGTCTGGGAATAAGATTACTTATAAAATTATAAAGTCCATGTCTGGCAGGACAGATAGTACCTTTTAAAATTAAGTTCAGTCTCAACACTCCTTACTCACATATTTATCACTCCTGTCTGTTCTTCACCCCTCGTTGACCCACGGGAGGCTGACTTCTATGAATTGCATCATGAGGGCTTCATTTCCATCTGACCTCACTGGGTTTGGCCAATGAGGAAAATGGAGGTCAGAGAACAAAATTGGGAATTTTTTCTACAACTCTCTCCTTGCTTAGTTATAACTGGCAATGACTGTGGGTTTTTTGTTTTTTGTTTCTTAAACTGAAGGCCATAGTTCCTGTGAGACAGTCCTTTCTTACAGCTACATATCTCACTGGGTTCTAGTAACTGATACTCCTCTAGTACTTTCAAGCCAAGGAATTGTCATGGGTTCCCTGTGGTGTTAACATGGAAGTGCTTTATTATATCTGTTCTTCCCATTAGTCCTGCCTGCATCTCTGTAAATCGTTTCTTCATTAAACATAATCAACTACCTCTTTTGACTGTTGTATCAGTTTCTAGCCAAAGGACCCTGACTGTTGCATCATTTCTTGGTTTCCCTTCTCCCACTCTATGATCTTAGTCCCTAGGATTCTAGGGACTAGAGTTTGCCTTCTCCTAGAAATTTCTTAGCCCCAAGTCTCTTAATTTGTTTAAAATTTAATCTATTGTGTAAATTATTATTGGAGAATTCATTAGAACTAGTATCACTGTGTAAGCTATTCTGAGGATACTAACTGTGTTACCTGTCCTGGGGCATTTGAATTTATGGGTTCATTCTTTTATAATCTCAAGCAAAACACCTCTAGAGATGGAAATTAATATGTAAGTGGTAAAGTTGATCTTTTCTGTGCTGTTCCTCAAGTAAGCCAGGCTCTGAATATGGGAGGAGGCCAGAAGAAAAGAGCCAATTCATTAGGAACAAAAAGTTGCTCGATCCAGTGTATCTTAAACAAAAGTACTGCCAAATTTATGACAAAAAAAATGAAGGTATGTTTCTCTTGTATAATAATTTTTGAAAATATTGCCTACTCTTGAGAAGTTACATATTAGCTCACTAAAGTCATGAAAAGTACTACAGTATATATATTGATTTTACTTTGATTGAGCCAGTTATATTTCAAATACAAACACAATTTCTCAGAATGCTTTGACTTTGCTAATAACACTCACTCTAGGACATCATACAGAAATCTATGTAATGAAGTAAATTGTTTTCTTCTAGAAAATTTGGATACTTAAGCCTTTCACACGTAGGAAAATAGACTATACCTGCTTTTAGCCATTTCTCTCTTATTTCTGAAGTTTTATTATCTACTCTATTAATTTGGTGTTTGCTTTTTTAAGAATTCTGATTCTGTAAGCCTATAATAAGTGTATAAAAAGATCTAAGAATCTTATGCCAAATCCATATATTGTTCTATTGCTTTTAACTTATTTTTTTTATTTTCCATCTGAATAATTATGTTTTCTGGAGAATCTTATAGTGTAAAGACAATGAAAATATGAATCATTAATATAGTCTAATCAGATGCAATTGTAACAACATAATTAACTTTGAATAATTCCACATTTTAAAATAGCATAATTGAAAATACAGAGCCCTTCCTCTTCTGTCTTTCATAAAGTTGTTTATTTTGTACTAGCTTCAGTCTTACTAATGAATGATTCACAAAAAAAAAATCACAGATTTTTTAAAATAAAACAAAAGTATTCTAAAGAGCTTTTAAAATAAGGAAACATCTTTTATTCCAAATGTAAAAGTTGTGCATGTTATTGTAAATAATTTAAACAATAAACAAATATATAAAATATAAAGTCAAAATCCCATGTAATCCCTTGCTAACAACTACTCTTTATGGTTTGGAGCCTCTCGAATTAAAAAAAAAAAGAAATAAACTGTATATATGTGTTTATAATATATATATTTGTGTGTATATATATGTATGTTTATGTACACAGAGAGATAAATAAATACACTATAGTGAAAAAGATTAATTATAAAATAATAGATGACTGAAATACTGCCATTTGCGACAACATGGATGGAACTCGAGATAATCATGCTAAGTGAAATAAACCAGACAGAAAAAGTTGAAAATCACATGATATCACTTATATGTGGCATATAAACCTAAAAGCAACAAATGAGCAGGACAAACGGAGACTCATGCGCATGGACTATAGACTAGTGGTTACCAGAGGACTATAGAGTAGTGGTTACTAGTGGAGAAGGGGGTGACGAGGGAGGTAGATGGGGTAAAGGGGATCAAATATAGGGGGGTAAGGGGATGGTGAAGTGGGTAAAGGGGATCAAATATATGGCAACTGAAGGAAACTGGACTTTGGGCGGTGAACACAGTAGAATATACAGATGTCAAATGATAATGTCCATCTGAAAATTATATGATTGTATTAACCAATGTTACCCAATAAACTTAATTAAAATAAATAAATAAATTGAGCTAAAAAAAATAATAGATGACTGAGCTTCTGGTCAAAATGGCAAAGTATGTAAACACAATGCTTGCCACCTCTCACAATCACATCAAAATTACAACTAAACTATGGAACAATCATTATTGGGAGTAGCCTGAAGTCTAGCTGAGAAGAAGTCCTACAACTGGTAACATACCAAAGAGGTCATCTTCAGACTGGTGGGAGGGGCAGAAATGCAGACAGAATGGGTTGATTCCACACCCAACTATGGCAGTTGAGGATTGGGAGGGATATCTTGGCTGTATAGGTCCCCCTGAAGGAGCAATAGGTCCCATCCACACTCCAAGTTCCCCAGCCCAGGGTTCCAGTGCCAGAAAGAGAAGTCTCCACAACTTCTGGCTGTGAAAACCAGCGGAGATTACTGCTGAGTGAGATAGAGGATGCCTGAAGTCGCAGACATTTCTTTTAAAGGGCCTGTGCTTACTCACTGATGAACTCACTTTCTCTGAGCTCCAGTGCTTGGGCAGCAGCTTGAAGGGCACCAGGGACATACAGAGAGGAACAGAGTTCTCTGGCTTCTGGACAAGTCTTGGAGGGGCAGCTTTCTTCCAGAGAGAAGCCATTTTTCCTTTGTTGAGCTCTTCACTGATCCAGCATGCAAACCCAGGTGGCTGCCATATTTGAGTCTCCATCAACTTGGCTAACACTGGTCACCCTGCCCAGGAGATTCCCTGAGACCCTGCCGCATCCAACTTGCATGCCCACTGAAGCCACCTCCAGTGGCTTTTCCATACAAATAGCCTGATTTAGCCCATGCTGCAAACATTTCTAAAATTTCTCAAAAGTTTGCAATACCCAAACAAACAGCATTTAGCCTCCACGTGCCCATACATCTTGCTGAGCAGCCCCAAGTCCAGCACTAACAGCAGCCAGCTTCCATTTGTGACTCAGCATCTTGTGGTACCTCCAAGCCCAGCATAGGTGGCAGCCATCTGCAGATTGCTTGGTGACTCTTGCCAGGTGGACTTGGTCAGGGCACAGGTTACAGCTGAACTTGGCCTATGGCTAGGGCCCTCCCAGAAGGCCCAGGGGCCAGCAACACCCAGTGACCAGCTTTAGACCAAGCTGGAACACCACCAGGGCTTCATCCCAGGATGACATACCCAAAGGGCATATTTGGCAGGCACCAGAGCCCTGCTAAAGGGAATTGTGCTCCATAGGGTCAGCTCCTCACAGGCCAGTACTCACAACCAATCAGTTCAAGGGTCAATCCCTCCAATTAATGTGCAAACAGCAACTAAAGCTCAACTACAATAGGAGGGGACACACAACACATTCAAGGGACATACCTGGAGAACTCAGATCAGGTGACCAGGGAGAATTTCCACTGAACCCCACAGGACAGGACACCTTTATGTAGTAATAATACCACTCTATTAAAACTGGGAGACATAGCAGCCCTCCCTAATATATAGAAACAAACACAGGGAGGCAACCAAAATGGGGTGGCAAAGAAACATGTCCGGAATGAAAAAGCAAAACAAAACTCCAGAAAAAGAACTAAACAAAATGGAGACAAGCATTCTTCCAAATGCAGAGTTCAAAACACTGGTTATAAAGATGCTCAATGAACTTAGGGGATGAACTCAGTGATAACTTTAACAAAGGTATAGAAAACATAAAAATATAGACAGAAAACATAAAAAGGAACCAGTCAGAAATTAAGAATACATTAGAGGGAATCAACGGTAGATAAGATAAAGCAGAAAATTGAATCAGTGATTTAGAAGATAAGGTAGTAGAAAACAGCCAATTAGAACAGCAATAAGAATAAAGAATTAAAAAAAAAAGGATAGTTTAAGGAGCCTCTAGGACAACATCAAAATATACCAACATTCACATCATAGGGGTATCAGAAAGAGAAGAGAAAGAGCAAGAAATTGAAAACCTGTTTGCAGAAAGAATGATGGAAAATTTCTCTAACCTGGTGAAGGAAATAGACATACAAACCCAGAAAGTGCAGAGTCCCAAATAAGAGGAACCCAAAGAGGCCCACACCAAAGGTTAAAGACAAAGGGAGATTGTTAAAAACAGCAAGAGAAAAACAGTTACCTACAAGAGAGCCCCCATAAGACTGTCAGCTGATTTCTCAGTAGCAACTTTGCAGGGCAGAAGGGACTGACGGGAAATAGTTAAAGTGATGAAAAGCAAGGACCTACAACCAAGACTACTCTACCTAGCAAAGCTTTCATTTAGAATCAAAGGACAGATAAAGAGCTTCCTAGAAGAGAAAAGTTCAAGGAGTTCATCAACATCAATACTACTATACTAGAAATGTTAAAGGGACTTCTTTAAGAAGAAAAAAAGAAAAAAGATTAAAAATATAAATAATAAAATGGTAATAACAATATATCTACCAACAACTACTTTAAGTGTAAATTGATTACATGCTCCAATCAAAAGATAGGGTGTCTAAATGGATACGAAAACAAGACTGCTATATAGCTGCCTACAAGAGACTCACTTCAGATCAAAAGACACACATAGACTGAAAGTAAAAAGATAGAAAAAAATATATTTTATAAAAATGTTAACAAACAATCAAATGCTAAGGAGCAATAATTATACTAGACAAAATAAACTAAAACAAAGGCTATAAAACAAGAGACAAAGAAGGACCTAGTAGTAATCCAACTTCTGGATATTTATTCGAACAAACCCAAAACACTACTTCAAAGGGACATGTGAATTCATATGTCCATTGCAGCATTATTTACAATAACATGATACAGAGGCAACTTGGGTGTCCATCAACAGATGAATGGATAAAGAAAAGGTGGTACATATATAGAATGGAATAGTTCTCAGTCATGATAAAAAGAATGAAATCTTGCCACCTTCAACAACAGAGGGTATTGTGCTGAGTGAAGTATGTCAGACAGAGAAAGGCAAATGTCATATGATTTCACTCACATCTCTATGGGGTCTAAAGAACAAAAAGAGAGAAATAAACTCATAGCTACAGAGAATATTTTGATAGTTGCCAAATAGGAGGGGGGTTGAGGGATGGGTAAAAAAGGGGAAGGGATTGAGAAGTACAAATTTGTAGTTATAAAATAGTCATGGGGATGTAAAGTATAGCATGAGGTATATAATCAATAATATTGTAATAACTATGTATAGTATCAGATGGATACTATATTTATTTGGGTGACCACATTGTAAGTTATATAAATGTCTAATCACCATGTTGTACACTTGAAACTAATATAATATTATATGCCGACTGTAATTTAAAAATTAAAAAATATTTTAAAAAGTAATAGAGTGAAATAAATAAGTAATAGATGACATTTAAAAAAAGGATTTGAAAACTGGGCCTCTTTTTGTACTCTATGATTCATTTTTCTGACTGTGAAAGCTCTGAATGTTTTTCATTTTTTTTTTTGGCAACAAGACGTTAATTTTGTTGGCCTTAAAATTCTCATTTCTTGACAGGTGCCCATCAAAACCACATACTTTCTCCTAAAGTTTCCTACATTTTTAAGTGCTTCAAGTTTCTCAGGACAGTTCTGCTTAGTCTAGCTATCTTCTAAACTTCATTTGGGTAACCCATCTCATTAAAAAGTACTACAGAATCTCATGTTTATTTATCATTTGACCATAGTTCATGAAACTATTATTCAAATCTCTGAATGCACTTTCTAATGTATTTCATAACAAACATGTAGGCTTTTTTATATTCTGATAATGTTTCCATGTGCTCATCCATCTATATTTAATGAAAAGGAATCATTTTTTTTTTTATGGCAAATTTCAAACATCTGTGGAGCTATCTAATGCACAAATATGGACTTTCTGGGTGACCTTGGAAATCTTGCTCTAGCTCCTGAATATATAAATCTCTGGAACAGGGAACATTGCAGTGTTGATGACTTTTCAAAAATATCATAATAATTGGAAATTGTGAAGTAGTTTGGATTTACTAGCCTAAGTTTTACTGTTTTGAAAACACTAAACAAGCATCATGTTCATTAACTCTTTTATAGCATTAGATAATTACTCAACTTGTACCACAGCCTGTTTTATTAATCTGAAGAGGAAAGGTATGTTCTTTTTTGATCTCTGCATGTCTCCTATGCTCTTGCCTTCCTCAGATCTCCACAGTCTTATAGGCATAAGGTTACAGCCTTGAGGCAGGAAAACCTTCAGGCACTTTGAACTGATGGGTTTAGTTTAAGTCTCTCCTTTGTTGGGCTGTCAGGGGAGGTACACCTCCCTCCTGGGATAACCATAGAATTTCTAGGAGCATTTTTACCTGAATCGTTCTTACTGCGTCTGAACTTCTCCATATCCAAAGCCAAATAATGAACACCCATCCTTATTGTTTTTGGATTTGTGATTTATGGAACTACAGAATGGGGGTATCCTTGCTCCTTCTATTTTTGTTTTCAACCTATACACTGTTCTTGTTCAAACAAGGGGATGCATATACCTAAATTTCCAATCCTGAGACCCCCTTCCTTCTCCCATGTCCTCTGTATGTCTCAGATAATATTATCGGCATCTACCTTGCCCATGTTCCAAGGTCCTGCTTATATAATCTATGTAGTTCACTTTTGAGCCTGGGGCTCCTAACTTCTTTGCCAGTTATCCTATTTCCAGACCTAAACTCAACTCCTCAAGGCTGCTCCACAGCTGAACCCTCTTCTTTTGAACTGATATTCAAGTTTAGAAATAAATTTAGAAAATAAGTTTAGAAATAAACTCTGTTAAAATGTTTTTCGGGTTTATTTTTTGTAGGACTTACCTAAGCCTTTAATGTACTTGCTTCACAAAGATGAAAATAACAGTTTTTCTAAATATATTTGTTGAAGGAACATTTGTTTTCCAAGAGTTCCTTAAAGGCCTGGGGTTTTATAGAAGGTACTTTTTTTAGAAGATTAGACTAGGAAATCTCCATGGTCCCTTTCAGTTTTACAGATTCTGATTCAATGATTCACAAGAAATATTTTTGGGGAAAGTGACTGAAGTAGAAAAACCTGTTAGTATTTAGGTAACTCTGTTGAAAGAGTAAGAAAGCCCAGCATTTTGGTTACTAGGGAGTTGTTTCTGTAATGAAGCAAAGAGAAAGAAGACTAACTTTTTAAAATTTATTCAATTATTGTGAGAATATTTATTGTGCCAGGCACTTTTCTAGAGGTTGGAATTTTAATGATAGATAAGATCAATACTCTCCCTGCCCTCAAGAATCTTAGAGAAATTAGCTAGAGTAAAATTGCCTGCAAACCATCTAATATCTTTGCTATGAGTCTGTGCATCAAAAGTCTCATTTTAGTTTCCCTTCAAGTTTAAGTTCTTAAAGTTTAATTACTACTTTTGTAATAGTCTGGATTCAGTTTTTTCATCCTTCTAATTAAATTATATTAATTAAAGAAAATTGGTGGACTACAGAAGCAAATATGCATAAGCATACAGTATGTAGTAGATATTTATACACAGAAATACATGCAAACCATAAGTATAGATAGTGCCAAGACTACCTTTACTTGACTAATACTAAAAATAAAACACTACAATTGATATATATGTATATATGTATACACACATGATTTTCTCACAGTGTTGTCCAGAAAATCTGTATTAAAATAACCAGGGCTTCACTCAAAATATCCTCATTTGCAAGGGCTTGGAAATATGTTAAATATTCAGTTAGTGCCAAATAACATACTTATGCACTCTAACATTTTTAAACTTCTGATTATTGAGACTCTGGGGCCAGGGTGAGAGCTGGAGCTTGTTGCCCAGTAGGCCTAGATTGATCAGAGGAACTCACATTGGCCAAGGTGAGGGTTGGCAAGAAGGAAGGCAGGCACCCAATCTCCCAGTAGGATAATGTGAAGAAGGTAGCTGATACATAATAGTGTTCAAATGGTATTAGTTCCCTCTCTTCTGTCACACCTCAAAGAAAACAGTCAACAGCTGAGAACACCTGGGGTCGTCTCACTGTTTCCTCCCCAGTTTAGCATATTTTATTCTGTTTTCATATGAACTCACTTATGAAGAGATGCCTGGATTCTCTCTAGAAAGATTGGAGAGCCCTCCTACTCTGATTCGTACCTTGATTTCATGATTTATTTTTAAATTGATTCAGGTATTGATAAAAATTCAAATACCCCAGTACGGAGGATTGTGGGATTTTTCTTCTCGCGTTACACAGAAATTTAAGAGCCTACTGGTTTCAGATCAAGACTCTAGAAGCCTCCATCACCACATTTCCTGTTTGTAACTGAACAAAGTACACACAAAAGATTTTAAGAAACAGAAGAGAGAAAAAAACTGAAGTACAGATAAAGACAAGTTTTACTGCCATACTGCTTCTAACGTAACAGAACAACATTACTTAGAAACAGAAGTTTGTGAGAGTATTTTAATACATTCATTTGCCTTATGGCAACATAAGGATTTCTCTGAGAAAGCAAGCATGTCAGGTAAGTTACATTTTTAATTCTTTTGTTCCATTCCTATGTCTGAAATTTCACCTAACAATTTCCAAGTCTCTAACAAAAACACTTAAGATTTAGAAAGTAAATTAGTTTACACACTATTTTTTAAACGTGAAATAACCTTTAGTATAATTATAACAGGTTTTGAAATGCATTAATGGTATACGTGATTATTTTCTCTTAAAAGAAAAAAATTGGAAAGTATTTTTAAAAAGCTAGTTGCAGCTGTTCAGTGTTTTGTGATGATTATGCCATTTAAAGTATTTGTTTTATTTAAAGAAACTTCTGTTGATCATACATATTCCTCTTTAGTTTAGTTTAGTTATAAAACAGGTTAGGAATAACCACTTTCTAATTCTTCAGAGTTTAAGGACTATATTATCCTTCCAGAAATCAATCCAATTGTCAACATTCAGAGGTGACAATTTTGCAAAGGCCAGAGAAATGCCACCACTTAAGGAATGGGTTGTGAAGGTCGAATACACATTGATTAGCCATGTCTGCTCTACATTTATGGTTCATTCTTCTTTTATTCTATGTACTTTTATTTCTTTAATAAGCATCTTGTTGTGGCAAGAGAAAACATACATTTTTATTAAGGATGAAAACAGTGAAATATATATGAAAAAGAAAAAGATTTGTGTAGTTCCCATTGCCTTAGAAAACGCAAGATATCATGTTGTATTTCCTTCCAATTTTTATTTGTATACACTCTACGTGGTTTGCTTTTCATAACTGAATAATAATGTATGTAAAATTATAGTCTAGCTCTTTTCACAAATATTATAACATAAGCATTTCCTTTTTATAATGATTTCTGCTTAATTATTTTAAGTAAATGCATAAAAATGACATCTATTGCGTTAATTATACTTTACCTAATTACTTGTTTATTGTTGGATATTTACGTTGGACATTCAGTTTTTTTATATTTTAAATGACAGAAAAGTGAGCATCTATGTAGCTTTTCCTATATTAAGGGTTATTTTCGTAAGTAAGATTTCTAGAATTGTAATTACTGAGTAAGAGTAATTTAAGTCTCATTATTACCAAATTGCTTTTCCAAGAATAATGCCAATTTATTCTTATCCTAGCAGTGTTTCTCCTTAGCAACTTGGTCCCATTTTTAAAAAATCTCTATTAATAAAAAGCACAACATGTTAACCCATTGTTCAATATGTATTACTTTGATTATAATGAGGTTGAACATGGGTTTTTAAATTGTTTATAATTCTATCATTGGTGAATTGTCTGATTACATCTTTTGCTTAATTATTGCACTTATAGTACTTTTAATATCAATTTGTATGAGCCTTTTATAAAGATATTATATATTATAATTCCTGTGAATTTGCTTCCCAGTGTTTTGTTTCCTGGATTTTAAAACCAGTTGAATGGATTAATCACACAAGGAGCATAAGCTAACATATGGTTTCCACATCTCTCCATATCTTTTTCAGGATTCATAGATTAGCAAAGAACAAAAACAATTATTCCAGTTTTGTTAGTGTCCTGCAAGAAATGAACCTAGCAATACTGTAAACAATTGCCATGAGCTGACGGTGATGAGGAATTCAGGATGGCTAAAGGCAGTGAATATAACATCCAACTATTTCTAGTATTAATTCTAATTTTATAAGGGATATGGTAAAATTTCCTCTATAGCATTTTGTAGTTTAGATTTTCCCTCCAGCTGTAATACAGGATTTCCACCGTTGACAATTAAGACCTTCTACAATTCCACAGAAGTAATAAAAATGTATTTGCCATGAAAGCTCCATAAGTCTTAAAAAAAAACTTAATGTGAAATAAGATGATAGTATGTTTTACCTTTAGATGGGTAAAGTAAGAAAGAAAATGTATGAATAAAACAAAAAAGTGAAATTAGTCCTAGTTATTTAAAGCAATATATGAAAAGGAAAACCCAAATCTTTCTTTTTATCCTACTTACATGACTTGTAGTCACTATGTCAATAAATGTGCTGCTAGTATCATAATTTCTATTATGTTTCTGCATTTATGTAAAATTAATATTAACTGAGTCAAGTGGCAAAAACAATTTCTTTGGCTACCATTAATTTCTTTTAACCAATAATTCTCAATAGTTACATGCTGTTTTTCTAAAAAAGAATTTTCATTGTCTTTTCTCGGTTTTCCCTTGAATCTCAGTCACCTTTTTGAGAACAATGAAAGCCTTGTTGTTTTTTTTTAGAAAATAGGTAGGTAAGACTAATTTATGAATCATTTCTTAAACTCACATGTTCTTTAAATTAACGATAGATTAGAAACAATGGTTTCATTATTTAATTTAGATAATGTTTGGCTGTGATTTTAAGGAAAGTCGGTCCAGGAAAGATTGTCACTTAATGGTCATAGCTGAGAAATAAATGTCCACAAATTGCCAGTTAATAATAAATATTATTGATTTACATTTTTAGGCATTTCTTATTTTATTTAGTTTTCTCAGCATTCCTGAATTAAAAAGAGAAAAATATTAACAAGACTTCTTAAGGCATTAAAGAAATATAGTAGTTAAAATATTTTGTTGGATGAAAGTTTCTACATACCCATGCCATCTTCAGAGAGTTTTACCAAGATGCCTCTCCAGTAAGAAACAATAATATATATAACGAAGTAGCTAAATACAAATGAAAAGAGATTCATCTACAGCAGAAATTTTGGTATCACTTCAGTCCCAATAGGATTTCTGAGGTTTACCACTCCCAATTAAAGTTTAATTGTAAAAGTGACACGGAGTCTAGTAGTGGAGGAATCATTACATACTGTCTTAACATATCCTGCACCTCACTCCCAAATATATGCTTTCCTCAATTAAATTTAATAAATATTAATTAAGAGAATCATGATGTACTAGAAAAAGGGAACCTTTATGTCACACAGATGGGGGTCTGAACTCCAATTTTATAAGTGGCTTACGTGGGTTTCAGTGATTTGCACAGTGACACAGCTAGTGACACTCATTCTTTCGCTTCACAGTGTTTGAAACAGATATTCCAGTGAACCATATTGCTGTTGTCCCTCTCCTCATCTCAGCCCCTCTCAGACATATACCATTCATTTCTCAAATAATGCACTGTATATAATAGACACCCATTTAAGTTTGACAGATTCAAATTTTGCATTAAAACAATATCTTATTTACTTGAAAGCCTGGGACTGGGTACGAGAATCACTTGCAGTATGCTTGTTTATGACTCGAGTGCCTTCTAGGGATGGTATAATGAGAATGAATAGTTGTGGGGGAGCTGTGTGGACAGAGACAATGTGCTACATTCAAGAGTCAAGAATGTCCCTAATTTGGCACCAAACTATCACCACAGTGAGAGTAAGTCATGAGTAGAATCCATGGAGACCGATATATCAGAATTTTTTCTTTGAATTTTTTGGGTTGCCTAAAATAAATATACACATTCATGGAATGCAAAAAAGAGGTAGTCACTGCTCTGACAGAGTTTACAAGCCAAGAAAGAGAAAACATCAAGAAAAGCCATATCCTTTATACTATAAACTCATACACTTGTCTCAATTACAGACTCCCTGAAGGAGAAAGAATTAAAGCATTATATTTATTGCTTTTCTATTGTGAATTACTTAAGTCAGACTTCTGTAAGAATCAAACCTGCCAGCAGAAAGACATTGCATTTGCTTGGCTGGGTTTCCTTCCAGAGTACATATAATCGTGAATTTTAAATACAGTGTCTGCCAAATACTGTTGGCTTTAAAAGAGTCAGAGGTCTTATAATTAAACCTACTACTATTAGCCCTTGCCAGTTGAAAGCTAGATAGAAAAAGTTGAATCGTGATTTTCCTAGCTGTCTTTACCTCACTAATAACTTCTTAAGCCCTTTGGCTTTTTAACAGTGTAAATAGCTAAATTCAAATTGTGTGGGAGTTCTTTTTAAATTGATGAAAGCTATACAAATGAAAGTAACTACAGTTAATGAATAATAATACTAAAGATTACATTTTCTGGGCAAGAACTTTTGAGCATTTTGTTCATTCAATGTTATAAGAGGCACTTTCTCTATTGAATAGACACCCACATGGATCTGGTGATATTAATATTGCATATGGAAAATAACTATGTGAGGGAGGTATAAAGTATATGAATATGTGTGTGTGTGTTGAACATTTATACAGATTTGCCATTCAAGCTGAAAATTTTCACCATTTATATACTCAATAATCTCATTTGTGTGTTTTGTTTTTCAAAATGGGGATGTTTATTTTTGTCAATCAAAGGTTATGAATGATATTAGGAAAGTCACGAAATACAAAGCTTCTAAATGAAAATCTTCCTATGTAAAACTCAGATTATATCACAAAAGGAAAAAATCTTGGAAAACAAAAGGGTTAGATAAGAATATAGACTTCTAACATCAGAAGAAAACTAGAGACCATACTAAACCAACATCACATATTAGAATTTACCCTGTTTTAAAAGGTTATGTGAAGCGAATTAACTGTTACAGTAAATGACAACACCCAGCCCTAGAGGAATGTACAGTGTGGTTAAGTTTTTGCCTTAGTGTGGCTGACATATTTCATGACAAGTATTAGGTCTTTCCTTAAAGCTTTACATAAAATGTAGGCTTGTGATTTTGATTTAGCTGTTTCTTTGTAGCTGAGAGGAAAATTATCTTCTTGTAGCAGTTAAAGGACTAATACAAATTTGCAATGCTTCCTTTAATTAAAAAGACAAAAGAGAAACTTCTCACTAAAACATAATTTTGTGCAAGTGATAGGATAATTTATAGCTAAAAATCATGTATTTTAAAAATGAGATAGGGCTTTCTGCTTACTGTCTTAAAATATGCTTTTGAATACTGTGCTATATTTTATTTACCCAAACCACAACTATTTATTGAGTATATACTAAATGCTAGAAACTGCTATAAATGAAAAAGAAAAAATATTAAGTAGGAAGGAGTATAATTTTATTAGTTCTCTCAAGGATGATAAATTCTAGAGATGTTATTATTTTCTATGTATTTACTTAATTTTTTACCCCTCCCTCAGAAAGAGAAGTATTAAAAATATATAGAACGATATAAACGATAACCAAACAAAGATAAAGGGAAAATAAGGACCAAGGGATATTATTAGTTCACAAAAATGAGTATCATATAATCCTAGAGATTTAAGTTAGATTCTGTGTCAAATGATACACAAATACAGACAGATAACCAATGACAATATTCACATGGATTATAAGGCTAAAAATGTGCCAGTTTTTCAGGAGATCCCTAGCTTCTTATACTTGAGATCAAAATAATGTATTAAACAAATGCTACTCCTTAGCATCCCTATAATTAATTAATTCAATGGCAAGTTATATACGGTTGGATTTTTTTTCTTAAAATGGGATTGATTTAGCCCCGATAACGAAGGTAGAAAATAGAAGAGAAAAAAAGAGCAAAAGAGAGTTTTAATTTTTATTTTCCAACTACAACTTGAAATTCAGTTGTCTGTTAGGGCAGATCAACAGCTGAGATGGCAGCAAGTTTAATATTCTCTTCAGAAATCTTAGGAACATAACTAAGACATGTCCCAGTCATTGAAGCCCATTGTGCCTCCATTCAGAGATAGATACAGGGAGAACCTATAGGCAGGGTCAAAATTTCTTTCTAGAATCAGTTTTGCATTCTTTCAGCATGTGTATCAGTGAATGATCAACATTCCAAAGCATATATCACAGCAATTTGATGCAGTAGTTTTAGCTAGATTTGACTATTTCTAAAGCAAGGTTACAAGTCACTCAATTTGGCCAAAGGTAAACTATTAATACATCAATTAAATGCTTAACGTTAACCAACTTTCTGGTCATCTATAGTAATAAATTAGCGGTGAAATGTGTTTTGGGGTAAGTTATATTGATTCAGAGGGAAAGGGATTACAAATTGGTAGTTATAAAATAGTCATAGGGATGTAAAGTAATACACGAGGAGTATAGTCAATATTATTGTAATAACTATGTATGTACTAGCTTTATTGAGGTGATCACTTCATAGGTTTTATAAATGTCTAATCACTATGTTGTACATCTGAAAATAATATTGTATGCCAACTATAATTGAAAAATAAATATGTATGTATATAGTTTCGGGGCAGAGAGAATTAGAATGTTGTTGAGTACTTTCACCAAAGTCACAGTGGCCTAATGAGTTACTCTTCTCTCACAAGATCTATTTCTCAACTCATGGAATGTAGGTCCTTTCTCAGTACTATAAGAGATGAATGTAATAGAATCTTCAAAGTGTTTTTCCTGAGTTGTGGGTATTTCTAGACCTTACACTTGATCGGAACATTTTTTGTTGGCCCTGGTCATTCCATTATTTTCTTCATTCATTTTTATTTATTTAGTCAGTTGACACCTGTTTAGTGAGCACCTACTTTGTGCTAAATAGGTTGTAGAAATAATGGTAGGAGTCTTAGTAGTAGGAAGATAAGAATAATAAGAAGAATAAGAATGGCTAATATGTATTGAGCTTTTTATTAGTGAGAGACACTATTCTATAAATCTTATTATAAGTCTTAATTCATTCAATCCCCATTACAATAAGTACAATGAAGAAATTAGGCATGGAACAAATATAAATACAATGTTCTTTTTGTCTTTTGGGAAGCTGACAGTCTGTTGGGGAGGTATTTATATATATAAATGATTATGTCAATATTTGTTGAAATGTAGAGTGAGATACAAGATGTCACTTGGTGGGGAGACAGGTACAATGAATGAATGTTTCAAAGAGAAGACAGTCTTGAAGGATGACTAGGAATTCATCAGACGGGTAAGGGGAAAGGCATTTCAGGCAAAGGGACAAATATACAGAAACAAAAAGAAAAGAAATGGTAAGTATGATATCTACTAAAAATTACAAGTGCTTCAGAATGATTGGAGCATAGTGTACTATTGGATGGATATAGCAGATAAATTATAAAAAAGGAGGAAAACCTAAAGTAACATTTTGGGAAATAGTTCATGGTAAGGAAAAAAAAAGTGTGATGTCCTCTGTATTCAGGAAAGAGATAGGAACAGACACCTTTTCCTAAAAGACCATGTCACATGCTCCAGAAAGAAGACAATAAGACAACTTTCTTCAGTAATCTCAGAGTAAGGGAATATATGGGAACAGTGTGTGGAAGGATAGTAGCTAGATCATGAATGGTACAGTTGATGTAATATGGATTAAGTGAAAGAGCCGTAAATACAATGTCAGAGTCAATCAAACTAACAGGAAAGAGGCCAGACTGACCTGAGAAGGGTCTGCTTAATACTATGTTTTAAAACCTTGGCATCAAGATACCAATATCTATCTATGGCCATGCCATCCTGAACATGCTCAATCCCATCTTATCTCGAAATCTAAGCAGGGTCGGGCCTGGTTAGTACTTGGATGGGAAACCACCTAGGAAGACCAGGTGCTGTAGGTATTAAAAAAAAAAAAAAGAAAGAAAAAAGATACCAAGATCTTTAAAATGTGTGTATCCTTCAATCCAACAATTCATCTTCAAGAAATTTCACCTAAAAAAGTTAAGACGGTATATAGTTTTAGCTAAGGATAGTTATCACAACATTGCTTATATAACTAAAAATTAAAACAACTTAAATATCTTACAATAAAGGATTTTAATAAACTATGGAAAACATATGCAATGGAATATAAGACAGCTAAAAGAAATGGAAGCATATTCTGTTTATGGGAAAAGAAACACCCCTAGTTATTGGGGGGGGAACATAAATAACAGTATAGTCAATTTAATAGAATCCTATGTCTCTATCTGTGACAATTTCTACACAGAATAATAACTTTGGAAGTATAGTAACCAAAGTGTTCACAGCGATTGTCTCTTCATAATAGGATTGTGGTTGATTCTTATCTTTTTGTTTTTGCTTATCTGAGTTTACTGTTCTTTAACATTGAGCATGGGTGATGTGTATAATATGTCTGGCTTCTTTGTAGCACTTAAAGTTTATTTATTTAAATGTCACCAAATACAGTGACTATAGAGTCTATATTTGGCTGACTGAATAACCTGAAATGACTGTTGTGATATACCTTAGTAGAAAATATAGTGTATGCCCTCAAATTGCTTTAAAATGTGGAAGGACGTAGAACTACACCTAGAATATGGGTCCTTAAGTGACATACACAAAAAGAAAAGCCTTTAATAATAGAAATCATTAATTTAATAATAGTAATCAGAAATTAATAATGATAGTGGTTGAATACATAAATATACAGTATTATAGAATCACAATTTACTTTTCTGGAGTCAGCATTCACATGAGTATATGTCTACTAAGATAATTAGCCTAATTATGTACATGTGTGTATATATAATATGTATATTATAATATATATTGCATAAGCTAATTATAACAATTAGGCTAGTATATACTATATTCAAATATTTATATATTATATGTAAAACAAATAATTTTATATAAAATAAATTATATAACATATATTATGTATGTTATTATATATAACACATATTATATATTAATAAGTATATTACATATATAAAATCAAGCTAATTATCATAGTAGTCTCACATATAGGCATAAAGACTGCCATAAAAATCATGAGCAACTGATAGGCAATCATATCCACAAAACTCCCTTTATGGCTCAGGAATGAAAAAAAAGGACTTCACAGAGGAGAAAGAGAAACATAATCAACTCTCCACTATCCATTCCTGGGGCTCTAAATAGTATGAGAAAAGCTCCTTATGGCCAGTCTTGACAAAACCGAGTTACCATGATTCCAGAATTATTTTATCCCAACGCACAGTATCCTATACGATTTGGATTAATAGAAAGAAAAAGTGGTCTTCAGTAAATAATGAAAGCAAGTATGATTATAGTCTGAGGATTAAAGAAAAGGGAAAAGCATAGCAAATTTTGATCCTGGGTAATTTGGATAGCCTTGATTTTGGATAGTCAGCAGTTGTCAAATTTTAGTAGCTAGACTAAAAATGTCTTCCATGTCATTAACACTAAGAATGTGGAAAATTTCTTCCTTTGCTCGTGCTGAATGCAGAGACTTCACCAATACCCATCTAAAATCTGTTAAGAAGCCTTTGGCTTTCAATGTTAATCAATTTCTTGGCAGAGGATTTGTCCTTTGTTGTGAATAAAAACAGTAGTTTTAATTGTGAGAATACCTAGTTCAAAACAAATAGGTAAGCAGCTACTATATATTAAGAGTATGTGTGCTTTTATTTGCAGGAAACTCTGAATGCCAGTTTTATATCTGGGCAATTCTAGCCTTCTTGGTTTTAGCTTTGGCTATATCCCTGATCTTCAATATTTCCCACTATGTGGAAAAAAAGCGTCAAGGTAAGACATTTTGAGAAATAACCATATGACACCTGCTTGAATGGAGACTGAGTCACTGGAAAACCTACAGAAGAAGACAATTTTATAAAATGTTATCCAGCTGGATATTCTTATCTGTAGAAAATCTGTTTGATACGTTTTTTTACCCTAAATATTCTCTTAATTTAAGAATACAGGTTACAGCTCTCCTGGCTAGAAACCCACCCCTCCCTTTGGAGTGTACTATCTTATCTTGTCACCTCCTTAATTCCACAAGGCTGCAGCCTTCCTTAGTGTGGCTCTCCTTCTAAAATATACTTTCAATAAATATTACTTTTTCTAAAAATAAATAAATAAACAAAATAATGCAAAAAATGAATGCAGTCATATCAGAAATGTAAACAGACTCCCAATATCAGTTTCATCTCTGCCCTGGGGTGCAAAATAGGAAGGGATTATCCTACTAAAATGTATCTAGTCTCCACCAATTGAACAGCCTATGAAACTAGTCTATTCTGGAGCAGCCATAAAGGTTCTCTGTGATGTGTGATGAGAAAATTGAAGACTAGTTATTTAAGGTTCCACTCAAGCCTACTCAAACTTCTCAGTGTCCATTAGTGCAGTAGGCTCAGTAGGGATCAGAAGAGAACTTGATTCTCTTAGGAGTGTCTTCTTAAATTTGATGATACTAATGTAAAATATGAAGGAAAAGACACATCTATTAACAGCAAAATTGAGGATGAGTGTTCAGTTTTTCTAATTCTCTGACCAAAATGATTTCTACCAGCACATGCTGCTTTCGCATTGTTGACCAAATGTCCTCAGCCAAAATTCAACACACTTTTAGAGTCTCTATTAGATCATTTCTATGCCTAAGATGAAATTGCAGGCAAGCAACACTTTTTCATTAGCAATGATTTCAGTAATTACTTTTAAAATCAAATATTTTTCAAAGTTTATGTCAGATGTACAAATAACCCATCAGCAACATCTTCTAAAAAAAACTTCCCTTTTTATAGAAAAATAAATTAAGACTAGCACTTTTCTTGATACCATAGCTTAAAGTGAATATATTTAAAATTTTTATTAAAATATTTTATGAATGCAGATAATATTTTTACCTAAAATAAAAAAGGTAAATTAAGAGCCATACAGGTGAAATAATTGAAGGTGCAATCCAGCACAAGAATAGGCATCTGAACTAGTACTTGACTCTTCCATTGATTCTGATGGTAATCCTTTGGAGACGTGTATGGGTTTTCCAACTGTCATTTTGGTAGTTCATGCTTTGGAGTTTATGTATTCATTAGATACCATTTTGCCACCATGCAACCTCCTTTGGGGACCTGTTTGCTCATAATGGGTAGCTGATCATTGTTAAAAGATAGTAGCCTAACTAAAATAAGCAAGCCTTAAATTTTTTTTCTTAAAGACAGATTTTTTTTTCTTCTTTCAGTTGTATTAACTCTTACTGCCTCAGGAATGTCAGAAATGACTCCTTGCCTAAAAGTAGTGTAATTGGAAATAACATTAAAAAAAAAAAACAGGAAATAATACATTACATTTATTAATGTATTTTTGAAAATCAACTTCAGTTCCTTCAGTTGTTTTTAACATCATGACTTTAGAAGCCAATTTGACATTGAATTAGAACTATGCTTTCAATATTTACCTGGGAGATCTTATAGAAGGAGTATTAGTTCTGATTTTCAGTTTCCTTACCTATAAAACATGAAAAATATCAAGACTATAGGGTTCTTGTGAGAATTATATAGAAACAGTATTCCCCCTTATGCACGGGCAATGCATTCCAAGACCCTCAGTGAATACCTGAAACTATGGATAGTATCAAACCCTATAGAGACTATGTTTTTCCTATACATCCATACCTGTGATAAACTTTAATTTACATATTAAGCATAGTAAAAGATTAACAACAATAACCAATAATAAAATAGGACAAGAACAATAAAATAAGGATTACTTGAACATAAGCACTGTGATACCACGACAGTGGATCTGATAACTGAGATGGCTGCTAAGCGACTAATCAAGGGGGCAGGGATTGTATATACTGTGAATGTGTTGGACAAAGATGATTCACATCTCGGGGTGGGACATAGCAGGACAGCTCAAGATTTCATCACGCTAGTTAGAATAGAGTGCAATTTAGAACTTATAAATTGTTTGTTTCTGTAATTCTCTATTTAATATTACTGAACCACAGTTGATCGTGGGTAACTGAAATCATGGAAAGAAAAACCACAGATAAGGAGGGACTATTGCACCTTAGCACAGTGCTAGGGACTTAGTAGGTTGTTCCTGGACAGGGTACAGCCCACGTCACCATTCTCGGTGGCCCTGGTGCTTCTTTTTTTCATTCTACAAACACATTTTTAAGGATTTGCCATGGCTACATATTATCCTACTTAACTGTAATGTCATTTCAGTAAATATTAGTTTACTGGCTTTTCCACCGCTCCCACCATCCCTGTATTCTCTAGGCCCTCTCTAGCTCCCATCTCACTTCTTGCCCCCATCTCTATATTATTTAACACATCTATACAATCATCTGAGTTTTAGCAATAACTGTTATGTTCATTTAAATTACACATAGGCACATTGTAGAGATTTCTGTGAGCTTTCATGGAATTGGTTCTAAACATTAGTCTATTGCAAATTATTTTATTCGAGCAGTAATGTGTCCTCTTTAGGGAGAGCACACAACTCTGGGTCTTGTACTTTATTAGCATGCAAAACTGAGATTAGCCTTGGAGCAATGTTTGTTGATGCCAGTAGAATGCCTTTTGTTCTCATCTCACATTCTCTTTTTTTTTTTTTTAATTTTTTTTTTTTGGGGGGGTGACATTGGTTAACGAAATCTAGTGTTTCAGGTGTACAATTTAACAGTAAGGCATATATATTGCATTGTGAGTTCCCCTCCCATAGTTAGATTTCTGTCATCACATATTAGACCCCCCTTACCCCATCTACCTCCCGACTCCCCCTCCTCTCTTACCCTCTAGAAACCACTAGTCTATTGTCCATGTTCACGAGTCTCTGTTTTTTTGTCCTGTTCATTAGTTGCTTTTAGGTTTATATCCCACATATAAGTGATATCATGTGGTTTTCAACTTCTTCTGTCTGGCTTAGTTCGCTTAGCATGATAATCTCGAGGTCTATTCATGTTGTTGCAAATGGCAGTATTTCATCTCTTCTTGTGGCTGAATAATATTACGTTGTATATATGTACCACAGCTTCTTTATCCAGTCATCTATTGTAGGACACTTTGGTTGTTTCTATGTCCTGGCCACCTTGAATAATACTGCTATGAACATCGATGTGTATCTATCTTTTTGGATATGGGCTTTCAAGTCTTTGGGGTAAATACCCAGTAGAGGGATTGCTGGATCATATGATAGATCAATTCTTAGTTTTTGAAGAACCTCCATACTGTTTTCCATTTGGCTGTACAAATTTGCAGTCCCATCAGCAGTTTATAAGGGCTCTTTTTTCTCTGCATCCTCTCCAACATTTGTTATTACTTGTCCTGTTGATAACAGCTATTCTAACAGGTGTGAGATGATATCTCATTGTGGTTTTGATTTTCATTTCCCTAATAGCTAGCGATGTTGAGCATCTTTTCATATGTTTGTTGGCCATTTGTATGTCCTCTAGGGAGAAGTGTCTGTTCAGGTCCTCTGCCCATTTTTGGATTGGATTGTTTGTTTTTTGTTGTTGTTTTTGAGTTGTATGAGTTCTTTGTATATTTTGGATATTAGACCCTTATTGGAGGTGTTGCTTGCAAATATATTTTCCCATTCAGATGGTTGTCTCTTTACTTTGTTGACAGCTTCTTTTGCTGTGCAGAAGCTTTTTAGTTCAATGTATTCCGATTCATTTATTTTTGCTTTTACTCCCTTGCCTTTGAGCTCAAATTCATAAAATCCTCTTTAAGTCCAAACTCACTTCCTCTTTTTATTTCTGCAGTCCTTTCCCAATCACTGCAACTTCTCCTGACATCTATGCCCAAGTATTAGTAATAACTGCCTTCCTTTCCATTACACATGAGCAAATAGCACTATCTTTCTCAACCACAGATTCTGGGTGGTTTGGGATTAGTTTTGCAAACTGACTCCTTTCCAGTCTTCTTGAAAATTACTCCCTGCTTTATTTTTCCTACACAGACAGACTAGAAGAGATTCCAATCATATTAGCTAGCTAGCGTTTTTGCCGTTTGGTCTGAGAATGCAATGCCTGGTCTCATGTAACTTTTTATTTTTGCATCTTTATTCTTTGTGGCTAAGAAACTTGCAAGATATGACTCCACCTTGGCAAATAGTCAGTGAGTAAGTTTTGTTGGTGTATTAAATAGCATAAAAAAGACAATCTCTATCCCAGCAACAATACAATATCTACGCATTCAATCAGATAGACATGATAAGCCTCTCCTTGATGTTTTTTTGTAACACTACTTGGTAGAAGCTTTGAAATGGAGTTCTTCCTTCCCTTGGAAATAAATCTTTCATTTTTATGTGAATTGTTGTCTAAATATGTTCTCTACAAGGATTATATTTATTTCTTTTTTCTGATAGGATTGCATTAGCTTTTTCCTCATTTAAATAATAATAAAAAATCTTTATTCAGCCTTTCTTCTCTGTTTTGAGAAGGAAAAACAAGTTATGGTTTGCTCATACATCAAAGTCTTATCAGTTTATCTCCTATTCACTAGAATATGATGGTACATTTTTCACATTTTCACATTAAAAATGTATCAATTTTTTTTTTTTATTATGGAGTTTCAGCCACCTGCTATTGTTTCTTGTTGTTATGCATTGGGCCTGGAAGGGTGAATGTTATAAAGGAGAAAACACAAAAGCAAATGTTTGCTCACACCCTCTCAACCTTGAACCTGACCACAAGTGTTTGTATCTGAATCACAGGAGAGGATTCTGAAAACTCACTCAGCTTTTCTCACACAGAATCTTGCAAATGTAACTCCTTTATAGCAAAATAAAAACTGTTTTTTGTTTTACTGATTATCATTGAAATAACTAGGTAGCTTTGAAATCATTCCGTTTATTTTTAAATAAACTTATAAGCCCTCATGCAAGAGCAAACTTTTTTCAAGAGCCTAAGTTTGCTGACCTTTCTCTTTAGCTGTAACTTCTAGACAATTTTAACTATTATTCCCCTTAGTAAGGTCATAGCCTATATATCAAGAATAGGAGATCATATTCTATCACACTTCTTATAGTAAGTGTTGTAAAACTAAAACCACACAAGTTCTGAGAGTCCATCTCCAGATTACACATTTAAATTGTAGGAGTAGCACGGAGTGCGGTGGTGTCCTTGAACTTTTTTTTTTTAGTTTCCTTTCAGGATAATTCTTCAATATAGTTGATCTTGCCATATAAAGCTTTTTACCTGTTACTTATTTTCTTCTTTACATTGTTTTATTCCTTTTTCCTCCCACTTAATCATCATGTTATTACAAAGTATCCCCTATCTAATTGTTTCTACTTCCTTTTTCCCACAAAGCTTTTTGATCTAAAACTTTTTTGCTTTTCTCTGGTGGATAATACATCCAATTACATTTCCTTTCTATAGAGCTATCCTTTTACACATTATATTAGTATACTTTCCAGGCAGAAACATTCATACTCCGAGCACCTCCAACTAGAAAATCCACACTATCTTTTAAAAATATTATTCTGTTTGTGAAAATATTTTTACTCCATACTTATTTTTTTCTTATTCTATTTAAGTAATGTTGCTCTTTACTTTTGCTTTCAAATTCTTTATTTTTTATTTTTACTTTCAATTTAACACTCAGTTGGTGATCATTCTCTTGCCAAAAGTGAGATTCAGTTATTTCATTCCAAATCAAGCTTTACTTATAAATCTTTTTACCTTTAAAATAGCATCTTAATTATATCAACTTGCTCTCAGTGAATCCATTTATGAAGAAATTTTCCAAATCAAATCAGCACAATGAAATTGTGACCTGTTATATATGTGGATTTAGAATGTATAATATTGAAAATCAACTGTCATTTTCTAAAATGTTTTTACAGAAATTATTTCATTTATCTTCTACATCTACTTGCACAATACAGGCATTACCATCCTTACATTATGGGTAAACTGAGAATCAGACTCTAAAGTGATTTTCATGTTGTCATATGGCAAATGCATTGAACAGTTGTTACCTAATACAATGTCTTCTGATTTCTCACCCTGAATTTGTTCCATGATACCTCAGGCTATGGTTTGACTAAATTCTTGTACATGCACTTTAATTCTAGACAAATATGAAGAACAATTAATGACCTAAGTATAAATATTTCTGTTACATAAAAAGAAATCAACATATACTTTCTATTTTTCAGTTTACAATTTTCTGGTCTATATTAACTACTTTTTATTCTTATGCTCATTGATATTGTTTATGTTTCTCAAGCTTTCTGATTTTGCTGGGCTTCTATTAATTTGTGGCTATGTGCAATAGTAGACTTCTCCAGGCTTCTCCCAACATCCGTGTACATTCGTACTCATATCTAATTTGAAGATAGTTGAAAATAACTGCAACTTTCATATGCAGCTCCTAGTAGGGCATTTCCTGTGGGCTAGATGAAGGGTATTTTGGATATATCAGCAATGAATTATATTAATCATTTTCAGTCCCATAACTGCTTGATGTGTATGGTCTGCAAAAACTTCTACCATTTGGTCCTTCACAGAATTATTCCAAACACATTGACATGTGACATGTCCAGTTCATCCTCCAATGTAACGACTTTAAAAATTTGTTTCAATAATGTTTTTTTTTTAACAATTAAGGACCTCTCTGGAGAATAACTTAAGTTTGTCTCATAGAAATCTACCTAAAAATAATCTTTGCGGCTGTTTGGTGGTTTATTCAATTATTTAGAAAGGTTTTTCCTGTTCCTTACAAAATACTTGCACACTGTTTTTCATATGTTAGAGCTGAAAGATCACTGTTTGGTTACTATTATGTCTGAGTCATCATCAGAGACTTAGATAATACTGGTCTTCATTTTATAGAAATAACTTTTGCAAGGTTTTGGCTTTGATTTAATGCCAGGTTAAATAATATACAATGAAAATATAATAAACGTCACACTATATATACCTATCCAGTTCAACATCAAAGAAAATATATTAATAAACAGACAATATACAGTCTTTCATAATATTGATCATAATTATTTAAATCATACTCTGAATTTCTCTTAATAATTCATTATAAATCTACTGCTTTTACTAAAAAAATGAATTTTTTTTTCCAATTTTGAATACATACAGTTAATTTGAAGTAAAAATATTTTCTTTTATTTGTTTTTGAACCACCACCTTCATGATTCAACAATAGGTTCCTTTGAGATTTGACACATAAGTTTTTCATGGTTTTACAATCTAACATCAGATCTCTGGTCTTCTTACTACAGATCAGCATGTTATTTCTTTAAAAAGACATTCTACTGTTTTGATTAAATTTAGAGACAGTGTTCCCAACTTTTTCCAGCTCTCACTAGAGCCCTCATCTCTCCTTACTTCTATTTGTACCATGTGGATGAAATGGAATCATGAACATCATTTTTATGTTGTTGTTCACATGCTAAGAAATATTAACAGACACATTAAAAATAGATAATAGATAAATAGATAGTGTCTTCTAGGGATTTAGGGAGCGGGGGAGGGAAGGCAGGGAAGCAAAGCCTATTCAAACCAGGAAGGGCAAAGAGTGAAATTTGTTGGAAGAAGGCAGAAGTCCTTCATGGAATCCAAGAGCAGAAAGTACAACCATGTCTTATAATGGACTGGAAGTCAGAGACAGAGGTCAGCATTCTTGGCTTGGTTCCTTCACAAAATGGCTACACATTTGAGTTCTATATCACTTCCAAGCTGCACTGCGTTTCCATCCCAAGTTATTAAGAAAGAATATGAAATGTGATTGGCCCAAATCAGAAATCTTTATCTCTAGTTCAAGCTATGATGGCCGAGTGACTTTACTGAAGGTGTTAACTGACATTGAGGTTAAACTCCCCTCACAAGACTCTCTAGAAGATTTAACAAATGTATGACAAAATTTCTACTAATTTGTCTGTTTCAAATATCTTTCAGATAAAATATACAGATACCCTGATGACTACATTCTCAGGTATGTAGAAAATAAGTTATGTATTGCGATTCTCAAGTAATAAGGGAAAGTAACAAATGCTATATTGTTTTAGATTTGGCTCAGGGATATTGTATTTGGGTAAAAATAAAACAAGAAGTGAATTTTAATTATTTTTACTCTCATGTGAAAATTAAAAATTATAGCATTATTAACTGCCTTAGTCATATACTCATCCTGGGTCAATAAGAGCGCTAGGTGAAAGATGGAATGAGATTCAGATCAGATTGTAAGAATACAGTCTAATCATGTATAGAATTTGTGACCCTTAAGAACCCAGGCAATACCTAATAAAATTTAAGATATGTTTACACACATACATAAGGCAAAGAGGCTTCATGGTGTGCTGTCTTTAAGGGTCATGACAATCACTAGAGAAATAAGATAAATCAACACTAAAATAATGTACAGTTATAGATATAACTTATTCTCTTTAATACTTACTGAGCGAGTTGCAGAAGAATTGTACAGTGTGGTTCTTTTTTTAAAAACAAGGTTCATGTTATAAGTCATAGTAAAGAAGTTTCATTTTCTTAGACAGTACATTTTGACCCAAATGTGTCATTAGATTGTAGAGTTCTCTTTAGGGATAAAAAAAAAAGAATCTAAATATAGAGAATTTCCTAGAGGACTCTTCAAGACCTTTCTGAAACAGTAGACTGAAAGACTACAAGGTCTTTTAAAAACACAGAGCTTTCTCACCGGGTAGGATAAGATTATAAGCTTTTGTTGGCCTCTAAAAGGTCTTTTTCTTTTTCTTCTCCATGGGGAAATGCCTCTGGCAAATTCAGGATCTGGGCTGCAGGCAGAGTCACACACAAAAAAAGTATTTATTTTTAGGACTACTCTTAATACTGGATTTTATAAAATGATAATTTTCACATCATTAGATCAAATCAAGAGTAATTTGATGATTTGGTTACAATAAACGATGTGACAAAATCCTACATAACCATGTAGAAGTTAATCTGATGACTGATTTGATACTTGTCATTTGAAAGGCAATATGACAGAAAACCTTGTGATTTGATCATTCTGCTAAAGACTGGGATGGTAGTTTTTGGATGAGGTTGGTAAAAGTCAGAAGGGAAAATTGGTAAAATACCCATTTCAAAGCAAGCAGGCTCTTAACTGTAGGCCAAGTACAGAAAAGAAGCTGGTTCTTTTATAATAGGCATTCATTCAATAAATATTCATTAAGTAAATTAAGAACTATATTAGAAAATAGGGGTAAAAAGATGGAAAGATTTAGATCCTTTCCTTAAGAATTTAATAATCTATTGTAATAAATCCTCATCTAGACAAAATTTGAATATACAATGCAGATTTTTTCTATAAAAAGTGGTTGGCATGTTAATTACCACATTTATGTATGTACTTCACAGTTTGTCTATTTTATTATGCAGTTTGGGAGTTGAAGTCACCTTTGTAGGAGGGCATGGAGGCCCCAGGAAAAGCAAACATTAAACTATCTCCAGCCATTAATACTTAAACATTAAAACAGAAAGTGGAAATAAGAACTATTTTTTTTAAGTCCAGCTAGAATTACTATACTTCTTCAGTTTTTAGATGGTTTGAGACTAGGGTTCCCCATTACACCCTCTCCCTGCCCCTACTCAACATTAGTTTAGGTGAGAAGCTATGCTGGTAGGGAAAGAAATGTGCTCCTCTGATCTTATCTCTTTCTGCTTCCTCAATTCCTTGTCCTTCCAGTACTAGTAAGTTAGAAACAAGCTTTAAGGACAGTGTAGTATTCATATTTAACAGAAAATCAGATACATGCTTCTTGGTGTTGTTCCTTATGTCACTTTATTTTACCTTTAAAACATAGTTTTATACAATTCTTGTCTTCCGGTGTGTGTTAGGAAGATAATTTAGTGTGACTGGCATGAATTTAAGAGCAATACAATTCTGGATTTTAATCAAACTGTTGTAATTACTAGATTTGTAGTCTCGAGAAAATGAGCATTGCTAAACTTCATCTGAAAAATACAAATAGTAATATAATACTTTCCTTGCAAAGGGTATTCAATAAAAAAGATGCTGCCTTATTGGGTGAAAATTTCTACCCATTTACGGTATATTCAACCTCAAATTTAGAAAAGCAATTCAGGTTGACAATTGCTTTAATTTTATCATGACCTATCAGTTTCAGAATCTCTCTCAAACACTTAGGAAAAATTCCTAGCAGGTTTTTCATGGTCTGCTCCTAAGTGGCACTGAAAAGTGCTTTAATCACAAAACATATCTCATCTTAGCTATTCTTCTACCTTAAGATAATTTATTGAATTTCTGGAGCTTGCAGGCTGGGGATCCCCTATAACTGCCTCTCTTTGCTAAATATACTTTCCTAACACCGTGGAGCAGATGTTTAGTCTACATTGTACTCTTTGCTTGCTCTCAGAGTTGAGGATCCTTATGGCACAGAACTCCTGGGTAGCCTTCCTTGACATCTCAGATTTCCAAGTAGATATGCAGTTGAGGCCCTCACTGTGATCACTGCCACACTCGTAACCAAAGTATCTCCAAGTTGCCAGCCTTCTGTTTCTTTGTCTTAACATGTGAATAAACCATAACCCAAGCTCCAACCCTGTGTGACTGCAAGAAGTCTAGTTCCTTCCTAAGTATTTCTTGGAATCCCTAAGAAGTGTGTATAAGTTCCCAAAATCTTATTTTCAGTTGCTCTTTTGTTACTCTCTGTCATAAATCTGGGATTCTTTCCTCATCTCTTTAGACTTCTTTATTCTGACAGATCTTTCCAGTCTTCTTTCCTCCACATTTTGGCAAAAGGTCCTTCTTTTTAATTGTTCCAAAGTCTGTGTTTAATAGACTCTACAAGTGGGCATATTAGAAGGGAATCTGAACACAGAGCAAGAGCATAAAAATTTCATGTTAGATGTTATTGCTCTGAAAACCCAGACATATATCTGCCTATTCAAAGAAATATCTATTAAGCAAGTCAACACCAGAACCAACTTTTTATAGGCCCCTAAACTTGTTCTTTCCTCAATCTAACAACTTTTAAGTCCTTCAAAATAGCTTTACTTAGTTTTATGAAATATCTTTCATCTTCATTTGGATATTGGAACCCTACATTTATATCATAGAATTTGGGAGTTTAAAAAAATAGGCATTAAATAGTTTAATATTTTTGATTTATAAATAAGGAAATTGAAACTCAGAGAATTTATATCCAAGGTCACCCTGGCAGAAGTAATGCTTTTTTAATAAACTGAATTGAATTATTTAATCTACCTAGATAATAAAGTATTAAGGCATTTTTCTAAAACTAACTTCACAATAAAATAATAATAAAATATAAATAAAAATCTTAAAAATGGAAGTGATAAAATACATATATATAAAAATAGAAAATTTGGACCCTAGTAAAAGAAAATATTATTTTAAATTTTGCGGTGTTTTTGAATATTTATTGGTTAGAGGACCATTTCAGACATGTTCAGACCAATGGGGAATCTGATCTGTCCCCAAACTCAGAGATGCACTGGCCTCTGGGATATGGGCTTATTTATTAATTTATTTTTAATAGTAATTAATCTTCTACATAAAATACTGCCAAGCATTTATGCTTGAATTTTGTTAGATATTTGCAATAGGCTGGAGTTATTTGGCATTGATAGATTTTATATATATATATATATATATATATATATATATATATACACACACACACACATACACATATACATACACACACACACACATACATATATATATGTTTAATATATATATATTAATTTATTGGTTAGGCAACTACTACTGAATAATGGTTCATTTGAGATGATTAATCATTTGAGACCAGTCTGTAGACACAGGGCACTGCATTATAAATCACATCTTATTTTCATTCATAAAGAATGAAATGATGTTCATGTTTTGGACATGATTTATCATTTGCAGGTCGTATCTGCTATCTATGTGGGCTAGGAAAATGGATGGATTGTCTTATTAAAAATTCTTCACCTTTTGCTATTACATTCTCTGCATAGCCAGAGAAAAACCATGAACAGGGACCCCTCAGTATTTCAATATTAAAATGTATTGAATTACCTATTGAAAGAAAAGTCATGGATGACTTCCTTTGTTATAAGAAATACATGTCAGCATCTAGACTTTAGAAACCATTTAATAAAGGTATCATTTGAACCACAATTTTTTTTAGGGACAGATACTTATTATTTACGTATATTGTGTCTTCTTTCAGAAGCATGAGGAATAAGATAGTATTATGCTTTGAGATAAGAGTTCTTTTTTCTTTTGGTGCAATTCCTTCCAACTCTCGGTGATATGTAATTGCAAAGTTAAAGTAGTTGCTACTATTTTATGAAATGCCACTCTCAGTGCCTGATATGTCTCTCTGTTCTCAGACTTGCTTTTGTGAAATCTGGTCACCAGGGCTATCTTTACTGTTTGAGACAATAGTGAGATGTCTGCTGTAATCCTAACAGGATTACTCAGATGTAGCTGTGAGGAAACTTAATAAAACATCAAGAGCAAATGTCATTCAGGGCTTTAAAACCAGGGTTGCATTACAATCCTAGCACTGCCAGTTCCTGTCTGTGTGTCTTTGGACAATTTACTGCTAGGAGCTGCAAATTCCTATACACACAGCAAGGATAAACACAAAATTCACTCTGAGGTTTGAATGAACGCTGGCATGAGAAAAGCATTCATGATTGGTAGTTATTGCTGATATTACTGATAAAATTAGGGAACCTATGTTAATCTGTAGAAACCTCAGGCTTCTCATCTGTAAAGTGGGGAATAATAATAGTATTTTGGCAGAATTTCTCTCGTTCTTTGATATAATATCTGTAAAACAACTCAGCATCTAGAGGTGATAGGTGATCAATCATTTTATTGCATCTGCCAATCTGAGTCTACAATATTTCTTTGGCCTTTAATTTTTAACATCCCTGTCAATGACTATTTACTTAGCTCACATAGTTTTAGGGGATATTCTGGGCAAATAAACAGGTAGTACAATGTATAGTTAAGAGCACAGAAAACCTAGGTTCTAATCCCAGCTCTGCCACTTATTACTATTGTGACCTTCAGCAAATATCTGACCTCTCTGTGCCTCAGATTCCTTGCCTTTAAAATAGGGATGCTATAGTGCCTATCTGGTCAAATTGTTGTGAGAATTAAATGAATAAATATATAAAATGCACTTTAATTAGTCTCTGACTAACAGTAAGTACTTTGTATCATTATTCCCTTGAAAGAATGACCAAAAAACAACTTTTCAAATTTATATACATGCATACATGCAAGCAGGATGATACACTTGCATTCACTCACTCACTCAGATATAAGCATATCTACCTTGGTTGGCCAAGGCTGAAAAACAAAACAAAACAAAACAGTAATTCACTAAATATTGAAATTAGTTAAGAATTAAGTGTAAAATGAATTCTAATAAAGTAAATTATTTTTCCTTATTATAGGGAGGATGAGTATTATGTTGAAGATACACCAATTTATGGCAACTTAGATAATCTGGTCCCAGGTAAGTTTTATTTTTCCAGAAATTATTTACCTATAAGTTAATATCCCCTACTTAATTCCACAAGAATTTAAGGTGGCCTATTTTTTGTCACAATCATATTTAAATATCTCAAATGATAATCATAAATTTAATTATGTTTAGCATATTATTTAGTATATGTTACCAAAGCTGCATGTTGTAAATTGTTTTGCAACATTCAGTATAAATTAACATCCTGTTTTCTATAATCTCTTTATTTTACTGTATAGTAATGAGAATACAGGAAGGCTCTATTACCATGAATTTTGACACACACACAATTCTATGAAATAAAGCTATTTCTTGAACAGAAAATGGCCCAGGGAAACAGTGTTTTATGTGCTTTATATGAAAGCAAATCTATAGTGAAATATCTGCAACACGAAACACATTTTCTAGTTTCCCTTTTTAAACTCATTCTTTGTAAATAGAGAACCTAGGGCTAAATTGATGGCAAATGGAGAAAGAGAAGAGTTAAATTATCACTGAGTGGGATGGACATTTTTGTTCTTATATAACAGGTCTCCAATTTCCAGCATCTCTTATTACTTGAAATATCCCAAACATCCCAAAACAAAACACCTCAGATTCCTCAAAACAGACAACCATGATCTGATCCCAGAGCTCTGATGAGAGAAGACATGAGGGTAATGCTAACATTTAATCCCTTGCCCAACAAGCACTCCACCTAATTCATGACAGAAGAATTGGGGGTTGACTCCTGTTGATCTCTGAGTCTCAAACACAAGATTTCTAGGAATAGACTAAATTTATGTGAATCTCTATATATTAAAACAGTGTGGAATTCTCCTAATCCTAAAGTTAAAGATGTGAGAGTTTTATAGGATCCAAGAATTTCTTTAATTTTTGTCTTTTTTCCACTGTAAGGCATCCTCTGATCTCTGAAGAATCAGAAACTTTTTTTTCAGGAATAAACTATTAAAATTAAGTTTCCCTCCCGTTTCACCTTGCAGAATCATGGTGCCCACCAATAATACCTGAGGACTTAATTTCTTATGCATTCTGGTGGCTGGAAGCTCACTATATCTATAATTTTCATATCTAAGTGAGTGCAGGAGTCACTCCCATGGGTTCTGATTTAATAAGTCCAGGATAAGGCCTAGGAATCTGTTATATAACAAATCTCCCAGGTGTTTCTGATGCATGTTTTCTATGGCTGATGCTTTGAGACATGTCACTCTATGGACCCTTTCTTTTGTATTGCTTTTTATAAAGGGTGAGATAATTATGAGGTACCTTATAGTAGATTTATCTTTTTTTCTATGGGGGCAAATTGGTGCAATCCACATTTCTGCCAGGTTACTGGCCATCCTTATCAGTCGCTAGCTGTCTTTCTTCTCCTTTTTAATTAGACCTATCTGGGAGAAGAAAGGTATGAATGATTCAATAAGCATTTCTCCACAGGACGAAATGAGTGTAGGTCTGTTGGCTGTTTGATATTGCACACAAACTCCAAGTAATTAAGGCGAGCATAATATAGTCTCAGATCCTTAGAACAATCTGGCCAAACTGTCTTATCACTGATTTATGGGACAAAAATTATAATCCAAACTCTTTTCTTTCACAATAGGATGCAGGGTTCAAAATGCTTCTGAGTAAAACTTCTTACTCATAGAAAAAAATTATCAAACTGTAATCATCAATGTATGTGCACTGTGCTTTATGTTACTATGCACCATTTGCAATCATATTTAAATAGAAATAAACACAAGCAACCCTTTAACTAATGGGATCTCTGCAACATCTAAATAATAGTTTAAATTGAAATTATCATGTCTTGCATTGGTATAAAAAATAAATATTATCTAGTCCTTATCCCTCTGTCTTAAGGTTAATGCTGTGAGACAAAAAACTTCCCCACTATCTGATATGCAGGGAACACTTAGTGCTTTCTTACCTCTTTGCATTGCCATGAAAAGGACTAGTCAAATGATCCTTGGATATTTCACATTTGTAGCTAAACGTTATTCAAGTTATATATTTTTGTTTTTCCATTGTGAATCATGATCTTTTTGACTCCCAAGAACCAGTGGATGAAAATTGCTATGAACAAATGAAAGCCCGACCAGAGAGATCTGTGAATGAACCACAAGAAGCCACCCCACCTGCACAGGTGAGTTTTGTTTTCTGTGTAAGGGTCAAGTTCAGCCTAAGTCACAGCACAGCTGCAAGTTTCAAGATCACAAAAGCAGCACATTCTGATGTGCATCTAAAGCAGCCTGTTAGAAATTTTGCAGCCTGAATCAGTGTCAAGTTCTGGGACCTGAGCTCTAAAGGGAAACTGAGAGGCAAGTAAACAGTGCTCAGAATCACACTGGAAGAGCCAAAACTGCCTACAAGTCAATAAATTTAAAGGAAAAAGTGGATTATCTTCTTAAATAATCAGTTAAGCCTTTTTTTTCAGATTGAAAAATTATGCGTGTCAGAGAGATAAATAGAAAGGTAGACATATGTTCAGCCTCCTCGGACATAGCACTGCCTTTATTAAAAGCCCTTCACAATTCTTAGCTTATATACTGCTGAAGTGCTATAAATTTCATTTAAAATAGTTTTCTTCCTTTTCCTCCCAGGTCTTGTGCCTTCAATTATGTTCTTTCTTGCTACTACCTAGAGATAGTCGTAGGATCAGCATTTTCAATGCAGTGGGCATGTGTCAGGCCTTGTATTATGTGCTTCATATGCATTATCTTCTTAGATTCCTATGAGGGAGGCAGCATTGCTATTTCCCACCTGACAGTCTTGCAAAGGATGAAAAACTTGCCTTAAAGCATTTAGGTACTAGATGGCGAGAAGACAGAATCTAAACTTAGTCCTGTCTAACAGAAAATATTCTCCCTGCTAAGATGGGTCACATCTTTGAAACTTCCTATTAAGATAGAATTTTTCTATTTTCCTTCATATGAATCCCTTACAAAATCAAGATTCTTGACATTTTTATTAAGAAACAAGATGTACTGAAGTTTCAGCAAATGTAAAGATGCCCTCTGATGGGCAAATCTGTCATCTGATGTTTAATTAATTGTAAAATACATTTTTAGATAAAAGGTGTGAAAAACCACATAATATGATCTGCTAAATTCATGATAATAAAAGAAAACCTCTAAAAGAAGGTTGAAATGTAGCCACATGATCTGAAATGTAGAGATTCATATCACTTTAGCTGTAAAAGAACAGAATTTGGAATAGAAGTTGCTATTTAATACATGTGAATTGAATAGGCCAGCTTTATTTGAGCTGCATCTGGATTTTACCAATGTAGAAATTGTGCCAAGCTTTAAGATGTCTTTAAAAGTCAGCTTTTTAGTAAATTATGTAATTAAAGATACTCTAAGGAGATTAGTCTTTATTCTATTGCACCTTTCTCACAAATTTAGTATCAAATTAGAAGTAATCTTTTTATATTTGCCCAATTCCATTTTATTAGATTGATCATTATCATCAAAAACACTACCCAGTTTGCTTCTACAGTACTCACTTTGTTACTACTGTCAATGACAAAAGCATAAAGAACCTACAATATTATGCATAAAGCTTGTGAATAAAGTCTTTGTTTGTTGGAAAAATAGAAATAAGTTCTTTGCCCTTTGAAGATGATGTGTACAGTTTAGAACTTGTAATTTCAGCCTCTCAAACTGCTATTAACTAGGAAGAATTCATCAGGAAACCCAATAAAATGAGTCCACAAGAATTTCCATGTCCTAAAAAAATTTGAAGGACAATTGTGAGCTTGTTCTTCTCTTATCTTCATGTCAAAATCTCTCACCAATCTCTCTGTTCCCTTCTATGTCAGAAACATCCTCTCTCTTTTCCAAAGCCCATACTTCTACTTATGTTCTTGATCATTTCTCCTATTTCTTTCAAGCTCTTGCACATTCAATTATTTGTCTCCATTTTTCATGTTTTTAAAATGGATTATTACTATTCATTCTACAAATATGCACAAATCACCTCAACATTTAAAACCAAAACCAAATAAAACAACAAAACTTTACTTCAACCTGTTTATCTAATTCCTGAAGTGATTCTTACTTTCTTCTACTGTTTCTATTTCTTCCCATAGACACACATTCTTCTACCCTTGGCAATTTATTTTCCACCCATCCACTCAACTGAAACAATGCTCTGGAGGTCACGCATGACTATTACATGTACTATTTGTGTTTCTTTCTCAGAATCACATTTCTTGAACTCTGCAGTACTTGATAAAGTTGACTAATTGTTGACCAGACATACATCATTTGGAATACTTTCAGTTATAAGTTCAGAAACCCAATTCAAACCACTTTAGCATAAGTGGTAAATTATTGGCTCATATGACAGGGAGATAGAAAGGTATATTTTGTTTTTGAGATGACTGACTATGAAGGCTCTCTTCATTTCTCCTCATTGCTTCCCTCTGTTACTGACTTCATTGTCTTCTATTACCAACAGGCTCTTCCACTGAGGCTGGGTAAGCCACTAGTAGACCCAGATTTTCTTCCTTCCAGATCCTAGAAAAAACACCTTTTCTATTCTTGCATCTGTACATCAATCCCAAAGATGCCATAGAATTGGTTTTGCTGAAATCACATGTCCACTCTTGGGCCAACTTCTGTTTTGAGGAGAATGGATGGTATGGATGATTGGTTCTAGTGTAGGTCACAGGCTTAATCCTGTGCTGAGCTTGGGGTATATATAGCACTGTAATTGGGGTACAGCATTGTAATCCAACACCAGATAAAGGAAAAGAATTTCCCAAAGGAAAATGAAAAAGTTGTTTAAAAAAAAAAAAAAAGAACAAAGTGCTGGACAAAAAAAGATATCTATCTTTTTGTATTCCTGAGTGCTTTCTAGTTATTTTGAAACTTCACTAACATCTCCTTTATCTGTCTGGGCAAAGCAGGTAAAAGCAGGTATTGTGTGCAGGGAGTAGTGGATTGTTCAGTTGGCCTGGAATACAGAGTTTATATAGTGGAGTAGTTGGAGTCAAAATAAAAAAGGTAGAATAGTATCGAGCATACAAAACCATGAATGCCAGAATATGAAATTTAGACTTTAGTCTGTAGGCTATAATTTTGGAGACAGGATGGTAAAAATATGAAAGTTGTGCCTTAGGAAGATAATTTGAGGACAATATATAAGTTAAGCAAAGAGGAAAGAGACTAGAGCAAAGACATCAGTTAGGCAGCTATTGCAATTTTCCAGAAATAATTATTTTAGGATTAAAAAGTCAGACAAAAATACCAGTGAGTTATAAATAGAACCATCTCTTCTTCCTTGCAGAGAATATAACACATTTAACACTTAGCATAAAAATGAGTACAACAGGGATATTCTTACTAATGCATTAGGGGTTTTGTTAATCCAAGTGTTGCTTCCTTACCCTGTCCCCACAAATTGATAAAATTTTGTCCTGCTCTTAAAGATAAATAATTAATACAGAAATTTTTGGTTTACTCAATTGCTTTCCTAAAGTTCTAGCTTACCAATTTGAATAATTATAATCTCACACCCTTACTTTACTTTTGTACAGTGTTTAGAGCCTCTCTATTATCTTTATTTACTTATAACATTGTGATATAGGTATTTTCATTTTATAAGCAAGAAAATTGAGACAGAATAGTTTTTAAAAACTGCCCAAGATCCCATGATTAGTATATTACAGAGCTGAATTTCAATCCTAGGCTTTCTACCACCAAATTCAAGGTCTTGCCTTCAAGCCCATTGCTTCCTCTGTTTTTTACTCTCTTGTTCTTCCTATTCTATTATTTACCCAGCTCTAGGCCAGAGAGGACTATCAGACCCTCTTGGATGGAAATAAATATCTCCAAGACCAACCAACTCAAAATGAGCTCAAAGGGGATCTGGCAACAGTTAAGCAAGGAATAAATAATAAAGATGGAAAATGTAATTTTTGCCAGATACCAGTCACATAACTGGACACTGTTATTTTTATACTTCTGAATCACAAAAATATAGAAAAATTGGGGATTTTAGTGAGTATCATTAAATGATCAATTATTAAACATACATAAATTAGATCTTGTGATTTGTTAAATTCCTTTTTATTATGCTTGTTCCCAGTTTAACACATTGGAGTGTTGTTACTTGGGAAGAGCAACATAGGGCAAGCACTCCCTGAGATAAAGGCAGGGAAGGGACAGGTAAGAGTTCATCTAAAATGTTTCTGTATATTTTGAGTATAAGAAAGAAATAAAACTACACACAAAAAGTTCATCTAAGCACTCTATTTCACTCAAAAATCTTGAGTTGACTATTATTTTTTGTTATCATGTTAACTGACAAATTTGGCAAAACCAGGTAGCTGAAGCTCAGAAAACAAGCTGCTTGTTTTTTTTTTTTGTGGGCCTTAGGAATTCCCAGAAGCCATCAAAGTGAAAGAATGAGTTAATAATGAAATATTAACATGCCTTTCTTTTTAGGCACCTGATGAAACACAGATGTTTTACGCCTCACTAAATCACAGCAATGAGGGGAAGCGCAGAAAGCCCAGGAAACAGAATACTTATTTGTCAGACAAGGATAAAGATGAGCAGTTACATGGAATGAATGCCAGCCTTTCTAAGGCCACTCTGGCAGACAGTTTCCCACCTGAGAGGCAGGCAGTAGAAGAAAACATTCACGATGATCCCATTAGACTGTTTGGATTGATTCGTGCAAAGAAAGAACCTATAAACTAGCTGGATTGTGCTCTAGCTCAGTGATTCGGCTCTTATTGAAGAAGGTTGCTAACGAAAACAAGATTCACATATGACATAGCATGATTTGGCAGAGTGGGACTCATCATTTGTTTGGATGGTGGTTTACCTCTCATCCAGAGCTTATGTTCTTGCATACTGAATGTAACGTCATGAAAATTAGTTATTCAAAGTCGTTATTTAAATCCACTTTAAAACTATCTAATATTTTTACTTAGTAAAATGTAAAATAACATTGTTTGCAAATCCATCTTGATGGCAATGTCACAACTGCACCAACTACATCTAATACTTGGTGAAATAAAACCAAAAATCTCTGAAGAGGAAATTTTTATTCTGAGAACTGAAGAACGAGGAGTCTGCCATGTGAGAGAGAGAAAGGAAGAGCATGTTGTTGTGTAAGAATTCTATTTGGAATCACCTACTTCTGTCAATAATTATTTTCTGTTATGAATTTGTATAAAATTAAATGTCAGTGACAAAGTGAAATATTTGAAGCTATCTACAATGTCATAAGACAAACACACAGAAACAGTAATATCTAAGGTCAGAAGGAATTAGGCTTCTGATTCCAAAGAAGAGCTAAAATACCACAAGAAATAAAATTAATAACAATTAATAATTACATCTTAACTTTAAGTTTTTATTTTCAAATTAAAATCTTGGCTATCATATATGTTTATATTGTTATATTTTATACATACCGTGGTTTAGTAAAAATAAATTTTGATTTTTTTTGGCAGTTATTTTTTTCTGTAACTGTTCCACATCATTCACTTAACATTACTTACCTAGCCTCCAGAGATAAAGTTTTTGCTTCTGTTTTTTATAATTTGAATTCCACTCAATAACATTTTGAGTTTTATGCATCAATTATATCTGATGTCTGGTCATTGGGAAGGGTTTTAACTACAAATTCAAATTATTTAATAGCTATAAGTCTATTCAAATGATCTATTTCCTGTAAAGTGAACTTCAGTAGTTTGTGTCTTTCAAGAAAAATTTCCCTCTCATCTAAGTTGTTAAATTTATTGGCATAATGTTGTTCAAAATATTCCCATATTATACTTTGAGAATCTGTAAAATCTTTAGTGATTTCACCTCTCTTTGATACTAAAAATTTACTTTTATTTTTCTTGGTTCAAAGAACCAGTTACTGTTCATATAATTTTTCTATTGTTTTTGTATTTTTGCTGATTTTCCCTGCTTCATTAATTTGCTCTCTGATCTATATTATCTTTTTTCTTCTGCTTATTGTGTTATTTCATTTGTCCTTTTTTTTTAGCTTCTTAAGGTGGAAGCTGAGGTCATTAAAACTTTTCTTCTTCTCTAAAATACAGGCATTTAGTTTCATAAATTGTCCTTGTTTAAAATATTGTTTTGCTTTGTCTGTACCCCACAAATTTTGTTATATTGTGTTCTCATTTTATTTATTTCACATGCTTCTAATTTCCCTTTTGGTTGTTTCTTTGACCCATGAGCTATTTAGAAGTGTATTTCCAAATATTTGAGAATTTTTTGGATCTCTTTTTATTATTGACTTCTAATTTATTTCTAATTTAATTCCATTGTGATCAGAAAACAAATGGCTTACCCTTTTAAATTTATCGAGCTTTCTTTTATTGCCCAGAATATAGTCAATCTGGGTGCGTGATGGTGTGCACTTGAGATTAATGTACATTTTATTGTTGTTGGATAAAATGTTCTATAAATGGCAATTATGTCAATTTGGTTGATAAATCTTTTCAAGTCTTCTACATCTTCACTAATTTTGCTTACGGGTTCTATCAATTATTAAGAGGGGAATGTTGACATCCCTGACTATAATTGGTGCATTTATCTATTTCTTCATGACATTCCATCAGTTTTTGCTTTGTGTATTTTGAAGCTCTATTATTAGGTGCCTAAGTGTTTGGAAGCGTATGTTTTCTTGATGGGTTGATCCTTTTATCATTATGACTCTCTGTATTTATTGTTGGTAGTATTTTCTCTGAAACCTACTTGGTCTAATATTAATATTGCCATTCCAGCTCTCTTTTAATTAATGTTAACATGATATATCTTTTTATAGCCTTTTAACATTTATTTATGTCTTTATATTTAAAATGCATTTTGTTGTTGTTGTTATTGGCAGCATATATTTGGACACAATTTGATCCTGTAGAGTCTTGCTTTTAAACTTTGTTGTAAAAGACTAGAGCAGAGTCTTGCCTCAGTAGTAAGCTAAGTTTAATTTAGATTAAAGGCTGCTCTGGCCCTCATGAATTATGAGGGTTTTTTTCTACTCTGGCTGCTGAAAACGAGCACTAATTTTAATTTTACATGAGCCATAGGCACTGTTTTCTCTAATATGTTCAGATAGGTCCTTCTCTAAGCTTTAGTTGTTTTCCCACATGTATGCGCTGATCAGTATTCAGTGACTATCTCAAGAGGGTACTCTACAAAGGTCTCCAGGTTTCCTCTCTATGCAGCCCTCTCCTCTCTAATACTTTGCAGTATGGGCTTATCTTAATTTGCAGCTTCATCTTCTCAGGTCAGGAGGCTGATGGGCAATATCTACACCCCCTTTACCTGCTCTAGGACCTGAAAACTTTCTCCAAGCAATAGTAGAATTCACCTAATTTATTTCCCACATTTTAAGGATCATTGTCCTTAATTGCCTGATGTTAAATGTCTTGGGTGCTATTGTCCATATATTTTGTCTAGATTTTAGTCGTTTAAGGAAGAGGTAAATAAATCCAAATGAGAGGGTAAATCCAAGATGTTATTCCATCTTGACCTGAAGCAGAACTCAACTCATATAACTTAGTGTAATTATACAATCTATTTTTTAGTATAATTTAGTGTAATTCTGTAAGCTAACCAATACTCTTTGAAGTGTTAATTAATCAGCTATTTATTACTGATCATCATGCAATTACTAAGGGAATATATATACTTCACTTATGTCAGTTTTTAGGGTTTATATTCCAGAAAGGGTGTCATTATACATTTTAGATTTTACTGAAGAAAATGTACAGAGAAAAATAAAGAAGAAATTTTAACTAAAAAACAAATGAATTCCAGAGTCTTGAGATTTTCACTGAGAATGTCTTAAGGTCCCAAAAAGTTTAATTCAAATCTCAAGAATAGGAGCAATAACTCATTTCCCTTTGGTATTAAAGAACTTATTTCTAGCAGAGTAAAGGCAGAGTGATTAGTTTAAAATATACTTTAAATCTCTCAGAGGTTTCGCCTTCACTTGATGAACAGAACAGACGATTTATATGAAGACACTAAAAGCAGGAAACATCAAAATTTAAAGAAGTGAACAAGAAAAATACAAATTCAACAGAGGTGCACTCCTAATGCTGTTTGTCATTCCTTTAACCTTTTCTGAGGGAAAACAGCCTACTCACTTGCAGCTCCCACTACCTAAGGAGTCATGGCTGGCTGGATCAGAATTGGGTACCTGAATCATAACAGTCAATTCATCTTCTGAACCAATCTATACATATGAGATTGAACAGTGATTGGTGGAGACAGAGTCAGAATGTTGTCGTAAGACAGAACTGAGGCCTTAGGAAGCAAGACACAATTACAAGAGGCAGAAACTAAGAGTAAACACAAAAAGATAGTTGGTAGAGAATGGAGCTCAAGACTCCATAATTAATCAGTCTAACCAGATGACTATCATAACAATAACAACTAAGGACTTGCCAAGTGCAAGATCAAACTAAGTGCTTACCTGCATAACTAATTTAATTACATAAAACCCCAGAAGATGGATACTATTATAATCCTAACCTTATGGATGAGAAAACCAAGACTGATAAAATAACTTGCTTGATATCACACAAATAAATTGCAAATTTAGGACTGAATACAGGCAGTCTAAATCCAGAGCTGGTTCTGTAGCTTAGCTAATTCCCTCAGTTGGTTCCAAGCACATTGGACCCTATTTTTTAATTATTCTTACACACTACTATTTAATCATAATGATCTCTGTCTACTTTAAGTGCTGTGGCTGAGTTTCTAGTATGTAAAATCCAAAGAAGCTAACTAAAATAAATTGAAAAGAGTATTCCTTAGAAACGTTGGAAAATAATATACATGTATGGTAGCTTTCACATACTAAGAGCTCCACAGTTTAGGAAGAACTTAAATATAGATCCACTTAAATGAAAGTCTTTTGTTTTCACTGAACACTAAAACTCAATTTTACATCCACAAAATGCTTACGTTAAAGTGTTTTTACAGACAAGTATTTTATTAATGCCACTTGCCTTAAAATGTCTCGATTTTTCTTTATAAGTCTTTCATCTCAATTTTAGAGGAAAAATAGAGGTCATCAATTCAGTGGCTTTAAATGCTAAAGTCATATTCATTCCCCATGAGAGACAAAACCCAAAACTAACTTAGAAAGGGAAAAAAAATCCAATGTTAAAGTTTGAAACTAATTTTGTGCCCAGATTTGTCTAATTGTGTCCATGGGAGGTGAATGTTATCTTATTTAGAATTAGAAAAATATTTATTGTTTAAATCAAAATGGAAAGAGTTCAATCGGTAGTGTCCTTGTCCACTTCTGATATAATGAACAACTCTTACATGTCAGTACCCATGATAAAGCTTGAGAATTAGTAGAGGTTTGTTTTTGTTTTGTTTTGTTTTGTTTTGTTTTGTTTTGTTTTGTTTTGTTTTCATCTAAATCGACTGAAATGGTAGTGGATAGATTAATTTAAAAATATTGGTCCAAGTGAGAAATAATTTTTAAAGTACCATAAACATTTTAACTTAAAATGTATAAACATCTGTTCATTAACCTCTTGAGTATATCTATGATAGAACTTCCATGCCATCTTTCTTATATAAATCTGTCTATATATCACTGTCAACAGACCCAGTTTTAGTTTCTTTAAAGTAACATAAGAACTCAAAAACATTGTGATAAAATTTAAGTGAAGAACTCCTCTAGATTTTTGGCTTTTCTTCTGAAGACTTTTACAGGTATATCACCCCCATCTAAATTGGCAGCTATTTTTAAGCCAGACACATTGATTAATCCTTACAAAGCATAGAACTTAAATATCATTGAAAAAGCTCTATTCACACCCATATTTCAGTAGGACTCATAACAATTAATTATCTTATAATTACAATAACAAGTATCTCTAGTATAATCAAGTTTAGTGACAAACATCACTGACTCTTGGGAAAGCATACAATCCTGGTGGTGGAAGAAATTCAGCAGGTTAGAAGAGAACTTATAGAACTTATATAATAGAACGACTGTCCTTAGTGTTTTTCATTCTGTGGCCAAAAGTCAGTGTTACCATTGCAGCAATTTGAACTTCAGTTTCACCCCCACATCAAGGGTGGGGGGAGGGATAACAGTGCAGAAGTGTAGTTAGCATTTTTCCTTGGTTCTTCCCCATTAACACAGCAAAGAATCACAGGTCAGTGAGATTTAGAAAAGATTTATTAAAAATATATCTTAGAAAAACAAAGCATGCCCTAAGGAGGCACATGATTTCAGCTAAGAGCTATAACAGAGCACTATAACAACAACCAACAACAACAAAGACCACCAAAGACCCCCAGAAGTGGGAACGTCTGTATTATATTTGGGCTGCGATAGGTGGTTCCAAAGGCATTTCTAGGTGATTGGTACTTGAGGTCATTTTGATTGACACTTGGCTGCTATATAATTTTGCTAGTGCACATGTGTGTTTCCAGATTTCTACTACCATTGAGGAGTTCTTTGGGAGGTCTCTAGGCTAGGTCCCTATTCCTTTGTTCCCCGATCACTCATGTCTGACTACCTATCTAACATCAGTGTGTTTATAGTGGTAAGGGACTGCAACTCATGTTAAGTGGAAGTGGAAGTCAATTAACAAATCTACAAATCCAGGCCAGTTTTACAGAATGAATATTTAGAACATTGGAAGGGTCTCCCACGCCCACAAAATCGTTACCACACAAGCACTAGTAGTACCTGAGATTCTACCTATAAGAATAGTACCGAGTTTCTGCCATCTTTCTTCAAGAACTGAGAGAAAATATTATTAAAGCCAACTGAGGTAAATTGTCAACGGTCCTCCAATTCCCATTCTCCTATTCTTCCTTAGTATAGAATCTTGATTTTTAACTCGTGATTTTGGGGCCTTAAATATTCTCAGCTTGACAAACTTTGTACAGATTTCTTTCTGACTATAAGCCTCTGACCTCTCTTTTTCTTGAGTATTTACTTAAAATACATGTAATTGCAAATTATTTATCTGCCCCCTTTGAAATGTATGTAAATTTCCTTAAAAACCTCTTCACAGTTTGATGACCCAGGAATGTCTTTTGTAAGGACCTGGGTATTATCTCTTTGAAATGCAAACATGAAAGAAAGATAGTGTTATTATTTCCCAGTCTGTGTGGAAGATGAGAAGACTAACTTTAGTGGGTACCTTGTTCCAAACAGTATAACTACCTTTGTCAGGGAAAGTTTGCTTTTCTTTTCGATGAAGCCAACTAGCAAACACAAGTGGCCTAAGATTACCCCAACCCCATCTCTAGAAAACGTTTTAGATTTTTGTTTCCATAGAGTTAAGTTCAATTTCCTTCCTCTATTGCAAAAATCTTGAATAAAGTCTTCCTTGCCTATTTAACTTTGTCCATTGCAATTGACACTAGATGTATAGCTGCTAAAACAATGTTTTCTCTGAAGCTTGGTGTGATCTTCTTTGGTCCCATCCTCTCCAGCTGTAATCAAGAAGTGGTATCTGAATTTGAGCAATCATATTAATATAGGTGACAAGGTAGAAGCCATAAGCTGTAAATACTAGAGAAATGAAATAAGAAGTGTCTAAGTTCCTAACACATGCAAAACTATTCCAACCTTGTCCTATCTCCAGCTTTTTTAACGCGACAGAGAAATTTCTTGTTTTAATTAAACCATCATTAGTTTGAGCTGTCCTTTACTTCCAAGTGGACCTAATCTAGCTAATACAGTCACAAATATTGGTTTCTTTTGCTAACTTTTCTTTAAGAGGTAATAAGGAGTGTTAAAATAGTGTCATATAGGGTGAGGTGGGGTTGGCCGAGAGAGATATATTGATATTTTTATGTACTGAATCTGCTCCATAATACTCAGAATGTTCTTAAAGATTAAAAGAAGCCAGTTTTCAGAAGTATAAATATCAAAATTTCTCACAAATGTATAAACTTGTTTTCTCTCCATTAAAAATTAGAATATTTTATATATGACTCTGAAAACTAAATTTGCATAGTTATTGGTTATATTCACAAGTACTGAGGAAATACAATCAAAAGAATAAAATAGTGCCTTAAAGAGCACTTAAAAGAAAATATTTGGTGAGACATTAAATAAATATTAAATAGCCTGTTTTTAAAAGATCAGTAATTAATCCCTTGGCTATTTACACTTCATCAACTCTCTAAATTCTACTATCAAATAGTCAAGGACAATATTACTTGCTACATTTTTCATTACCAAGCCAGTATCAGTCTGACCTAATTCACTCAACCTAGACAACCTTAGAAGACAGGGTTCCAGCAAAATCAGATGGCCTGCACAGTCAGCTCAGATACAGGAAAGAAATGGAGAAGTGTAGTGGCCAGATTTTAACCAGGAGGCAGGTCTACAATCTCTTGTAAGGGACTTAGGAGAGCAAGGAAACTTGCTCCTCTGGCCAGGAGTGCCCCAGTGTCCCCCACTCTGTAAATTTTTAAATCTTTGATCACCTTAAGAAAGGAATACTTTTGCTTGTGTCTGTTGACATCTTTTGTCAACTCTGTCATTCTTGCATTCTTTACATTCAATGGAGAATAGCATATTCCTCATTTGCAATATCAGAATGTGGGAGATTAATGCTACATGCACCTTCTTTCACTGTTAATAAGTAAATCTCATTCATTCCTTATTCCATTTCTGCATATAAAAATGAGGTCTTAGGCCTGCTTTTTACTTTTTATGTTAAGTAATCAAGTTAACAGAGCCTCACCTTAAAAAAAAAAAGTAGTCTTCTAACGAAGGGAGTCAAAGAGATGAAGAGATGTCACCTTCTCTCCTAAAGTTAGATATTTGTTTAATACCTTAACAAATCAGACTGTTTGAATGTGTTTTATAATGCTTTCTGCTGCTTTCTGTGTTATAAAACACATTCGAACAGTCTGATTTGTTAAGGTATTAAACTGAGAACATTCTCAAGAATATCAATCTTGTTTCCTCTGCAACAAGGGGACCTGTGTGAATATTCATAACCGTTATCAACTTGTAGTCTTCTATTAATATAAATTTGCCCTTGAAAGTATGATTTGAAGAAAAAATTCTGTTGCCATTCTCTGCGACAATAACCAAAAGAAAATTGAAATTCTGATTGGTTATGTTACTTGGCCTGATAATATGATTGTAACTCATATCTCAGTGTTTTTAAACAATATGAATACTTGTAAGATTTGTAGGTCATATCACAAAAGACATTTTTCTCTTCTCTAATAGGCATAATGGAAAAAATTAAAACTTATGACTATAAATTCTCTTGTTTTAACAAAGAGATCGAGTTTACTAACATATCAGAAATAATATTTCACAAATATTATAGAAATGGAGGAATAATTCACCCATATGGGCCTACAAGTAATATATTTAAAATATAAGGATATAAATGTTGAAAGTAAAAAGGTAAAAAAATATATATATATAATAAGCAAATAACAAAAGAAAGCTGACATAGTTATATTAATGTTGGGCAAAATAAACATGAAAACAAAAAGCAATACTAGAGATAATTGCAATTTATTAACTATAATAAATAAAATTAACATTTATTAGAAATATATAACAATTCTAATTTGTATGTACCTAATGCTATATACAAAACCAAAATTTACGTAACTACAAAGAAAAAGTATAAAAATAGAAAACTTAGAACACAATTTCCTCTGTACTTAAGAGATTAATAATTTAATGAGAATTTGGAAGATTTGGAACACTATATTAACATTAGTTAATTTGGAACTCTATATTAACAATGTAGGCCCAAACAAGATGGAATCAGAGAGACCAAGCATTTTACTTTGTTACAGGCTGTGGGTCATGAGCCTTACAGATAGATCAATCTCATCTGACCTCAGGCAATCTCAGTCATTTACCCCAGTGAGACACGATATGAAAATATTTGAGAACTAAGATAATGGACTTGTATAGAAGACTATATTAGACAACTAGACAGTATTTTCAAGAACACATAAAACATGAAAATTATTGACCACATTCTAAAACATAAAGAAGTTCCAATGTATGTCAAAAGAACAAAACTACACAGACATATTTCTTGCCAATTAAGTAAAATTGGAAATCAACTTTTAAAAAAATAAATTTAAAAACCCATAAATTTAGAAATTATAAAAACATTTTAAAAGAACCTATGGTTAAAAGAAGAAATAATTAAAGTTAAAATTGAAAATTAAAACCAGACTATAATTCCACCTACTTGCGAATTGTAGTTAAGTGATACTTAGAAGGAAATGTATAGTCTTAAATGCTTAAATTTAAAAAAATAAAATAAGGTGAAAACTGAAGCATTCACTATCAACCATAAAAAGTTGAAAAATAAACATTAATAAGTCTAAACAGAGAAAGAAAACAAAGGAGCAATTAATTAAGTAGAAAAAGAAAAAATAGAATTAACAAAGCCAAAGTTCATTCTTCAAAAAGGTGTGTCTGATCCTTGCCAAACTTCTAGATCGGTGATTCTCAACTGAGAGTAATTTTGCTCCTCTGGCTCCAGCCTTTCCCAGGGGACACTTGGCAATATCTAGAGACATACTGTGATTGGAAACACAGACTAAAGTGGGTAGTGATACTGGCATGCAGTGGGCAGAGGCCAGATATGCTGCTAAACATCCTGCAGTGCACAGGACAGCCCCCCACAACAAGAAATCATCTGACCCAAAATGTTAAGGCATCAGATGCAAAAATGTACAGATATTTAGACAAAAGTAAAAATTCCTAGAAAAGTATAAATTACCAGAACTAACTCAAGAAAAAAAAATAAAATAAAAAAAAAAAAACAAATGGCACATAATTCTTAAAGAAACTGACTCAATAGTTTACAGTCTGCCCATTAAAAAGAGGCACTCCTACACTGCTGGTAAATAGTGCAATATAGTAGTACACAATGGCAGCTAACTGGGCAGTATGTGTAAAATTTACAAATTCGATTGCTCTTTGACACAGGACTCCCATAGATACATTAGAATATAAGAAACGAAGTATCTATACAGCATATATTGCAGCATTTTTTTTTTTTTGCAATAGCAAAAGTTGGAGAATAAAAATCTTGTTAAATGAAGTCTGATACAACCACTAAATAGAATAATATGAGACTAAAAAAGAATGAGAGCATGCTCTGCACATTGATGTGGAAAGGTTTCAGGAGATATGTTAAGTCTTTTTTTTTTAAGTATGATGTATAACAGTATATAATTATGCTACGTTTTGGGTAAGAAAGTCAGGAGTGGAGAAATAAGAATTGACATATATTTGTATAGATATGAATATAAAAGACTCCCTCTAAGGATGTAGAGGGACCTCCAAAAACACAGAATAGTGACAGTGAAGGCATGAAGGCAGAATTAATTTGATTTATACTAATAAAGCAATGTACCTTTTGTTGTCTCAGAATGTCATAGAACAAATTCATACCTTCTATACTATGTTGTTGCAATAATGTTTTCAATAATTAATTGATCTTACATGGTCTTATTTAAAGATCAACGCTCTTCTAGACTGTGCAAATAAGAAACTTACCAGTGAGAGAGGTTTATATTTTATTCAGGATCATGTAGCTGTCACCAGTTATTGCCTGCAAAGACAAATGAGTAGAACTTATCTTGTAGAATGTACTTTCTTACTATTGGCCTATTGTCCAGCCCTCTAATTTTATACTAAAGAATTGATATGAAGTAAGCCTTTTTTGATGGAGGAAAGATGTCGGAAGAGACAACTGAGTATTAAAATGTGGAATGAGAAATAGAATTCATTCCTACATGTATTCACTTTTGCCAGGACTTAGTTATTTGACTGCACCGTGACAGGCACAGTCTAGGTGCCGGGGTTATGACGAGGGATGAATCACACATTCTTCACCCTCAAGAAGCTCTGCATTCAGAACAGTACCATCTACTTTTCATCACTGAATTATGTCTAAGAAGCCTATGGTTCTTCATTAGCAAAGGTTGGCAGAGGTGCACTCTTACCTCATTCTGTCTGCTGGACAACTTGGTGTTTCATTTCTGAGGAATTTATAGCCTCTTGATGTTGTTAGAACCAGAGAGAAGGGGGAAAAGCAAACATATGGAGCATGACCTCTCTCAGGGCTTTTGTTTAATAATTAGCCCAGATTTACCATGCCTCAGATGGCTCTGACGGTAAGTGCACTAAATACTAACAAAGCAATATAATAAAACTGACTTTTTAAATGTTGACATCGTTATATCCTGGTTATTTTATTTAGCTGCTGTTTATCAATATAAGTTGTACTAAAATGATACAAAATTTTGTCTTGAAAATTTTATTGGCCTCATGTTCTATCTAAGATAATTAAACAAGTAAGGATAATTGGGCAAATTATAAATGAAAAAAGCATGGTAATTGCTTGTCATTCTACTCTCATCAGCAGATAATTCATCTAGCTCAGACATACTACAATTTAATCTACCTCCTTTCAATTTGGGTAGTGTTGCATTCTCATCAAGGGAATTAAAAGCTTACTCAATTATAAAGGAAAATTTCATAAGGTAAGAGAACAGAAAAAGCTGAGCTACCTGTGTGTGCCTTTTGCTTAATAGCACCTGTTTATGTGTCACCAACATAAGGCAAACTCTGGCTCTATTTTTGGAGGCGTTCAATGAAAAGTAAATACATGTTTGCTTAGTAATCAATATCTTGTGTTCACTAAGGATAGAGAAATGATTCTAAAGAAAAATGAAAACAAAAGGCTCTGTTAAAATTTCAAATTGGTTCCATTTCTCCAAAATTAAATGTACTCATATTAAATCATTCCACTGATTCTTTGAGCTTTGGTAATGTTACCATGGTTTATTCATAATAGCTTTTTCCTTTCATCTCTAAGTATGGGGGGAAAAGTAGACCAAACAACATAATAACAAACAGCTGTTTGATGGGATAGACATTTTCTAGGGAAGAAAATATGCTTAATATTATTTTTCTCACTTTTTTGTTATGTTTTGAAAGCTGCTTGTCATGGGAGAGTTTGTTTATAATGTATTTATCATGTTATACAAAAAGTGAGAGATTAAATAATAGGATTAATTAGGCTCTGTTTGTTAGAAACAGTTTTTCCTTGAGTAGGGCCAAAAAACATTTCTACCAAAAACCCAAAATCCAAAATCCATACCGATTCCAAACTGCTGTCCCTTACTTGTCATTCTGGGCAGCAGTTGGTGCTAACATTTCTCCTTTGTTTTTGTATACTTCTGAGAGGGCTCAGGAAAGCACTGTAGTGGAGCCATAAGATCTGAGACACAGGACCTCTCCTACTCCTAAGAACTCTCAAAGGTTTTGTGAGGCCCTTATAGGATACGCTGCAAAGCAAAGGATTTTGTCACTCTTCTGACAATGGATAAACCTAAGAGGAAAGTCTTTCTGCTTGTTCTGCATTGAAATTCCATTTTATTTCAAAAATGAAAGTTCAGTTAAATCAAACTTTTGCTATTTATTGCATGGATGAAGGAGTTAAATCCTCTGTTGAACAGAATGTCAAAAAAGTTAGCGATCCTTTGGATAAATACTGACTCATCAGTTTGTTCCCATTTTTCTAAGGTGTGGACTAAGTAGTTTGTTTGCCTATGCAACAGTCAAAAGTAGGATCTGAGGATTTTATTTTTAAATCTATAAAATTTTTCATGAATCTACAGAGTTGCCTAGCATGTTAGAGAAGAATCTACTCCTCTCTGGGCCTCTGTCTTGTCCAATTCCCACTTCTGAGAGCACTGCCTTAAGTAAGCAATTTGTCCAAAAGAGGTAGTCCCATACTATACCATTTGACCCATGGCTGACTGAAGGGTACTTCATGGCTGCAAACCTGTAATGTGATCTGTTATAAGGATTTTGCCAAGTTAAGGCATGGTAACGGTTCATTGGACCAATAAGATTCGATCTTGTTAATTTTTTAGTTTAGAGATTATTGAGAAAATCTTATAATTGGTAGTGGGGTTAGAATGAGAAAGGCAGAAAAAAGCAGAGGGAGAAAGAATCTATAAGAAATAAAGTGCTGTAACAGTAGAACAGGGGTCCCTGTATAAATGCATCTGAAAGAATATCTACTAGGGTTCATCTGTATCGTCAGAGCTGCTGTCAATCAGAGCTCTTGCTGTGCCATGAAAGTATTTCTGTCTCAATGAAACCTAGATATGTATAAGTCATTTATTCATTCAATAGATATTTACTGAGCACTTAGTATATGCCAGGCACTGTTCTTGATGTTGACAACACAGCAGTGAAATAGCAGACAAAACACCATGTCTCTCATGATGCTTATGTTTCAATGGGAGAGGCAGAAAATGAACAAAACTAGACAAATTAGTAAACTGTATGCTATATTAGAATTGAAATTGCTATGGAAAAAAAAGCAAGAAGGGGGACCTGGAGTGAGGGTAGAGGGTATGATGTATAGCTGCATCTTTAAATATGGTAGCAAAGATCTGCAGGGGGTGAAAGAACTATCCATGAGGATATCTGGGGCAAAAATGTTCCAGACAAAGAAAAGAGCAGGTAGGAATGTGCAAACATGTGTGAAGAACAGCATGGAGGTCACTATGGCTACATCAGTATGAGTGAGGGAAGAATGGGAGGAAATAAGGCCAAAAAAGATAAGGGGATACAGGATGTGTGGAGCCTTGTAGGGTATTGCATGAATTTTGCCTTTGGTAGTGAGAAGCCCTTGAAAGATATTATGCAAAAATCAAGCTAATGTTTTAATAGAGTCCCTCTGGCTATTGTATTAAATATGGAAAGTAGGAGACCAAGGGAGAAGCAGGCATAAGGTTATCGTAATAATTCAGATGGGAAATGGGGTTGGTATGGACCACAGTGGTAGTAATAATGAAGGTAAAAAGTGTTTGAATTCTGGGTACATAGTTTGACTGGGTCCACGATCTTTTCTGAGTTATTTAGATTCTTATCTACAGAACTCAGAAAGAGAGCATTTGTTGAATAAAAAATGAAGTAATCAGAAAAAAATTATTCACTGGCTTCTGCTTCCAGGAAGGTGGAATAGACATATTTTTTCTTACTCTCTCACTAAGTACAACTAAAATTCCTGGACATTATATTTAAGACGAATATAAGACAACTTGAAAGGTGGAGAGAAGAAACAGACCAGCTAGGGATCTAGAGTCTCAAGAAACAAAAAAATAGTGAGTTTCCTCTTACTTCATATGTCCCATAGCCAGCAACCTAAAAACATCAGTAAGTGCAGACAAAACAAAACAAACAAACAGAAACCTGCTCTTCTAGCCAAAAGACCAGGAAAAGGACAACCTAGCAAGACAGAAAACTTTTGGACAATAACTGCTCAACTCTAGTCAAATACCATAGAGAAAACTGTGGCTCCACCTTCACTTAAGTAAACAAGGGCTGAGTGAGAAGGTTAACTTCCACACTCGGGAGGCTATAAGAAGCACCATAAAATCCCTGCCAGAGTGGTGTCAAAGGCCAAGTAGGGAGCTAAGATTTTTACCTCCCTACTACCCCATCTGGTAACAAGGTCCTCCCCTCCATCTCATGGTGTCAGTGGAGATGACATGGGGAACCTGGGCTTCCACCTCTCACCTTGACATAATGAGGCACTGCCTCTGCTCACCAGTGGTGGTGTCAGAGAAGGCCTAGGGGAGTCAGGACACTCGGCATTTCTCATCTGTAATGAGACCATTCTCACCCTAGTTTCAGTGGTGACCCCCTGGAGAACCAACTCACCCAACTCAGCACTAACAAGGACTTTCCACCTACCTGCATCTGTCAGTGGAGGCTGAGTGGAGAACCTCAATGTCTACCTGCATGTAGTAATAACCAAGCAGTGCCCACCCTATCCCCCACATCCCATTGCCAGGGTGCTGAGAGAGAAAAACAAAACAGAAGGTTGAAATAAGATCCAGAGTCTCATAATGTAATACCGAAATGCCCAGGTTTGAATAAAAATCACCATCAGATCAAGAACTAAGCAAATGAAATAAGATTGTCGATAGATGCCAACAACAATGATCTGAAAAAGATTCTCAAGGAGCCATTGTAAGTGTGAATAAACAATTATTAAGGGGCTTAAAACAAATTAAAAATTAGAAAGCTTCAGCAAAGAAATAAAAGATACGAAGAAAAAAAACAAAAAGAAATTTTAGAACTCAAAATGAACCCTCCATGAATGGGCTCAATAGCAGAATGGAGAGGATAGGAGAAAGAGAACAGGAGAGTGAACTGGAAGGTTGAACAACAGAAATTACCCAGTACTTTTTGAACAAAAGAGAGAAAATAGACTGAGAAAAAGACGAACAGGTGTCAGGAATCTGTAAGATTACTGCAGAAAATCAAACATTAACGTCATTGTTATCTCCAAAGGCGAGAATCTCCAGAGAATTATGCAGCATTTAAAAAGCTGGTTCCAAAAGGTCACATACTGTATGATTCTATTTGTATCTTATTCTTGAAATGACAAAATTATGGAACTGGAAACAGGTTAGTAGTTGCCAGGAGTTAGGGAGAGAATTCAGGCAAGTGGGAAGTGGGTGGGGCTCTCAAAAGGTGAGATGACAGATCCTGTGGTGGTGCAAATATTCTGTAGCTTGACTGTCACCGTCAATGTCTGGTTGTGATATAATACGATAGTTATGAAAAATGATACCATTGGGTAAAGTGTACCCAGAATCTCTCTGTATTTTTCTTACAACTGCATGTGAATCTACAATTATCTCAAAATAAAAAGTTTATCAAAAAGCAAGTACTACATGAAAATCAATATGCCTGGCTTTGTTAACTTTGTCTCCTTAGTGTCTATCTCAGAGTCTGGCAGATAACAGGTCCACAATAGATATTTTATAAATGAAAGAATAAATTAATGAATGACTCTGTCTCTACTCACTTTATCAAGTCTACTGTCCTAGCAGCATAGCCTCATGGACTTATCTTTCTGCCTAGATATTTATTTTACTGGGCAGTTGTCTCAGTGGGGGCTATGGCTACATAAACATGGATGTATATTTCCCACTTCATTTTGGTTCATAAGTTTAAGGTATCTAGCTCTACCTAGGGTGGTGGCTGCTGCTACTGCCTCCTATGGTTTAAAAAATGAAAACAAATTAAAAATTTTTTAAAAACTTGGTATCCACTCAGTTGGAAATAATGCAGTTGTGCAAAACAACTTTGTATCCTACTTCGTATAATTTGGATTTGGTTAGAAACTTTCTTTTATTTGAGCTACAAGGCCATTAGTCTGTTTTACCTTACAACTTCTTCAGACAAAAGGTTAGCCTAACAAATCATAGAGAAAATAATTGATTTTCTACTATAGTACCTGCATTTTAATGTTTTATGATTTAAAACAAGTCACACATTCTATTTTTCTCACTTGCTATGACCTTAGCATTTTAAATTGCTATTCAGTCAGTAGACAATGTCTACTAGTTATGACCGCACTAACTTTGTTGAAATGCATTTCTGCCTAAAAGAATGTAGTTGAAAATACTGAATAATTTTCAAAATAGAAAACAAGCAGAGTGTATGTGTGTTTTAATGGATGATCTTGCCCTGTGCAGAAAAATAATACATTTTCTAACTTTAATCAGAACAGAGGGCAGTGTAGAGAGCTACTTATTTTCATTTGTATAGACATCAATTATTTCACACAGAGAGGTCATTGAACTATCTGTAATATGTTAATCATGTTGGGTATTCACTGCTCATGCACAAATTTTGCATTTTTCCCCCCCAAAAGAATCTGGGAGCAAACAAGAGGGAGAAACCACAGCAATTTAATATTTTTATGTAGGAATTGCATTTCTTATGCAATTACCTATATTGTCCCCTGCCTACAAGACACACTCTCCTAAGTCCGGTCTTACCTACCTTAATTGCCTGTCCTAACCCATCTCATAATAATTTGGAGAATAGTTCAAAAAAAAAAAATCAAACATTTAGGCCCTCAAAAATTGTGGTTAGATTACAAACTACCTTTACAGATTACTTAAGGAAAAATCCAATTAACAGAAATAAAGTTTCAAAATCAAACCGTTTTGCTTTCAACAATGTCCTTCTTAAATTACTACTGAACAAATTGCTATATCTTCTTTATATAATGTTTTATACATTTTTTGCTTATCAAAAATGTAAACCACCCAAACAACCTTTTCTCCAATGAGCAGTATTGAAAAAGATTAAAGTAACCAGTTCTTCAGATGGTGATTTTATACTTTTGCAGCTCACTTTGTGTAATTAAATTATTTGCAGACAGGTTTCCATATCCATACTTGTATGGGGATTTTTGGTAACACAGATTATGTTATAAACAAAATGTCTGCATCATAAATAAAATATCTGCCTCATTTATTTTTTGTTCAGTTTCAAATAAGCTATTTTTTTTTTATTTTTCTACAAATGTACATGTTACTTCTTAGCTTTATCAACTGTAATTATATCTGTGGGAAATTAAGTTTGATATGGCTAGGTAGTAAACTGTTCATATTCAAATCACCATCATTTTTCAAGCTTAATGTTTTTTTTTGTCTTGTTTTGTTACTAATACAATATTATTATTTAAAATTGTACCAAACAGAAGGTCTAATAATATCTTTCTAAAGAGGCAATGGACTAGAATAAATATTCCCTGAATATAGCTAATATAGCTAATATAGCTAATATAACCCTCTTAGTAGGGTTTTTAAATGTGGTCGAAAAGAAATTATACTGAGGAAACATCATAAAAACTTAATCAAGAATTTGTTTAAGGCTGTTAGATGATTAAATGAACATAACTGATTTTTAGAAAGAATGAAGATATATTTCAGTAATGTTTTCTGTAGTCTAGTGGGCTACATCTGAAAGGAATTTGTAAAGTAAAGGATTTGTAATAACATATATGATGAAGATGTGTTACACTTTAGAAAATATAAAAAAGCAGAGTTTGTTATTATACATTTTTTTGAGACTATTCTGCCTTTACCCCCATTAACTGGTATAATTAATGTCAATATATACTATAAATATTATAAAGCGGTACAAATGACATTTGAAAAACATGTTACTGTTGTGTTTTTTGGGGAGGTGAGGAGAGCGGGGAGGGAGTGGCTGTTGGTAATCTCTCATTGCAATCTTTGACTCAAACCCTGGACAACAATATTTCCCTGCAGATTCATGTTGCTCATTAAATAAGGTCTGGGTGACTCCATAGGATAATCTTCACCACAGCCTGTAACTGGCCTTCAGGAAAGAAAGAAGAAAAATCTACACACATTAATCTATCTATCTATTGCTTGCTGGAAACAGGCACTGCAATTAAAAAAGGAAACGTAAAGATAAGAGGTAGGAGAGAGTGAAAAAAGGCATGCTGAGTAAGTGGCCTCAGATATAGCTTTACATAGAGGTAGGATCTTTTCATTCATTCATTCAAAAACTATTAAGCAGTACCTACTACTTGCCAACTCGATGATAAACCGTGGGATAGAATGGGTGAAATAAATAATCATACAAAGAATTGTAAATCAGTGACTATAAAAAAAGATAAATAAAGAATCTTATTAAGGAACTTGGGGACATTTCCCATAGACACGTCATTTGAGTTAAAATTTGAAGGAGGGGGATAGAAGAAGAAAATTTTTTTCTTAGCATGGTACAACAGAAAAAGGCCCTATTTCAAAAAGCAGCATGGTGAAGAGAAATTGAAAGAAAGACAAATGTCCAGTGTGGAGAAAGCACAAGATATCCAAAGGGAGTCCTGGAGATAAGTGATAATACAGGAGTGACTGTTGTTTTTTCTTTATTTTCATATTCTGAGAAATGTTATATAGAGACAGACCTAAGACCATTATAACAAATAACTTCCTAACAGAGTGACCTAAAGACTGTATGTGCTTTCAAGGAAGAATACTATTCTTTTGCTTGAGATGTTCATGTATAAACTTGACAAATGGGCCAGCTGCCTGAAGCAGATATGGTGGATTAATATTTAATTATAGAGTAGCCAATAAGTTTGCCATTCTTGATATTCTTTATTATGCTGTGAACATTCTCCTGTTTAATGGGCACCATTTGTTGCCTCAGTGGGTATGAAACAAAACAGTAAAATAATGACCCTTTGTTCTCAAAAGCTAAGGCAAAGAACCTTGAAGATTTCAGACCATACAAATTTTGTCCTAAACAAAATTTGGAGACTATTTGGAAATATATATGAAGAGCCAGGCTACAGTGCCCCAAATTAAGTAAAGATTCTTTAGCTTCTTTAGAGGAGAGAGTTCACTATAAAATAATAAAGTTAGAAGTTGGGATTTTTGAAAATTACCTATGCTTTGACCATTTCAGATACCTGGTCCCTACCTCTAATCTGGTCCAAATGCAAGCTAAACTTTGATAAGGAAGGGAAAATCAAGAGCAGGGTAACCCACTGACACCAACACCCCAACCCCAATTCTTGAGTATAATCCAGGACAATAAAAGGCCTTTAATTTCTTCCATGTCTTAAAGCAGCAGTAGAGAAGATACAGTTCCCATGGTCCCTAGTGTTTCAGGAATAATGTAATCTATTTAATGCTCTGGGAAGCACTTGGATATAGCACAGAAACTTGAAGAGGTTTTTCTATGGGAACAAAAACATGTATCTATAGCTTGGGTGAACCAGAAGGGCAAGGTCATCAGAATATGCTGTTCACTGTACTAATTAGTTGCTACAGACAACTAATTTGAATATCTGTGCCTGTGCCATTTTGATTTTTAGATTTTAAATATATTTTGATGATTAGGCCAAATTACTACAGAAGTCAACTGGGTATATGGCAACACACACCAGATCTCATCCTGCCACGCGTTGGTACTCTATAAATTCCCTACACGGGTGAAAGAAAGAATGGAAAAGAGTTCCTAAATTGAGATTACATATTCATTACCTATAAGAATGGTAATCACAATATAGAATTTCAGTTCAGTTATAGAAAAGTAACATTACACTACCACACACTTGACTGTGTGGACTGAGTCATATATATATCGGCATATATAGATATAGACACACACACAAACACACACTCCCCAGAGTTTGTAGCAACATGTAGTAGCTTTTTGTGTAGATTTCCTTTTTGTGACACTTATTAATATGAGACAGGTAATACTGAATCAGTACTTTGTTTATAATCTAAAACAAAATTCGCTTCCCCTTAGGAGAGATAAAATAACTTGTCTGAGAGCAAAATAAATTCAAAATATAAATATAGAGAAGTAAGTGACAACAAAAACACTGAGTCCAATCAACTTGAAAATTCTATAGTTCTCCTAGTAAATACTATGGAGGTGTCAAGACTCCACAAGGATGTTGTTTGTGTTATACAAAATTTCCACCAAAGTCATAGCCCTATTCTCAGAGGCATCTCAAACCGAATGAACTGCTCATTAGAATAGAACTGCCTAAATATGATCCACTTAAAAATCAGCCATAGTCAGTTTAAGTCAGAGAACATTGGCAAGCTGTCCCCTACCTCCGAGCTTGGCTGTCACAACCATTTCAACTAAAACATATCACCAAAACAAGTACATATATCTCTTTGTCCACATCTGGTTGATCCCTGATGCATACTTCTACTGTTCTTAATATTTATTTTCTTACAGTTAAGCATTAGGGAAAGAAGTATAGGAACAAGCTGTAGAAGTTAAAATAGGAAAATATTTGGTGAGGTTGACATTTCAGGAGTACAGGCTGGTTGGTGGTCAGGGGGCTACAGAAAGTTGCATTCATCAAACTTTCTAATTTCAAATTTGTTATTTACTTCACCCCAAAGGCCATACTGTAGGGGGCAGAGCTAGGAATACAATTTGTCTTTTGACTTTAAATCAAGGTTATTTCTACTGCACCAAACGGCCTTTAATCATATTCTATAACATATCCTGCAACGATTTGAGAAGCCTGATAGAATGGTGTCCTCACTCTGCCTGGTACACAGTTTTTCACTAAATGAACTGAGAATATGAGAACAGTGGGTAAGACTAACTCAGTTGATGGCGGATCAGTAAACCTACAAATAACAATAAATGGACAGAGAAGAACAATTCAAATTATAGGAATTGAGAACCAAATACCACTCATACTTAGTTTCCCTTTCCACAGTATTCCTCCTTCATATAGATACATTTTTATATTTTTAATAGAGACGGTATATAAAGAATCTTTTTCAAAATCTGACACATGTATCTCTTTCTAATCTTGTAATGAGAATCAGGGATTGATGTAAGTAGAACACAGAAGCCACACTGATTTACACATAAAATTGTCTATCTTATGAATATTTTGAAGTGATCAGGACAAGATTTCTTACAATTAAGAAAAAAAAACCATAGCAATACATGAAGACCTTAACCATTTTCAGACCTTAACTGAAAATCTTGCATTCCTTTAGTTCAAATGATGATGGAACTGCCTTAATTTCCACACCTGTAAGGTACCTGATGAAGTTGTGAGTGCAGATAAAGAAGTCGTGAAGGATATATTATCCCCTTGGTTAAAAAAAAAGTGACTGATCAAAAAGGCTACCCTTTCTTTTTAATTTTGATGAAGCTTGCCTCTACTGGAAGCAAATGCTCTCAAGGTTACACATTGAGTCAGAGTTTAAGGCTGCAGGGATCAATTGATTGCAGCTGGAGATTTAACTGGTTAGTATTTTTATTACAATTGTTGTTGGTTTTATTGGTGTTCTACTTAACTGGCATTGGTATTGAATAGTTCCCCCTAATTCTATTTTTTTCATAAGCCTAGTTATTTTTCATGTGCAATTTTGCAGAACATGTAGCTTTTCAGGAATACACATATCACAATAATACAGAAAGACTAATGTCACAGTCGGATTCTTTGGAAAGAAGACTGAAACAGAGTATTTAGTGTACAGAATGTTTAGTGGAGAAGACCTTTAACAATAACACCTGTGGAAGGAGAGAGAGAGAGAGAGAGAGAGAGAGAGAGAGAGAGAGAGAGAGAGAGAGAGAGAGAGAGAAAAGCTGGGTAAGAAAAAAATCAGCTGTGCTGCAGGCTGAACTGCCTCAGTTGACTCAGTGCCCATTATTGGACTGAAATGGCTAGGGCTTTATTTACCACCTCTGATCAGTTATTGAACGTGAGCCACTCACTCTTACCACCATGAATGTGACCTTGAATGAGGCAGCTCTCAGCAGCTGAAGCAATTCAAGAAAGTGCTGACAGTTGAGATTGTCTGCTGCTAACACTCTGAACTGCTAGGGCAAACAATTTTCATATCCTTAAAGAAGAATCTGGATAACATCTTCATGTCCATTATGTCTAGAATTATAAATAAAACTAGAGACTCCCAACTCCCAACCCTCTAATTAATCATTCTTAAAATTTTGATGTATATTCTTCCAGATCTTTTTCTATGTATCAGTTTACTGTTTTCTCTGAGTCTGGTACAGGTACGTGAGAGTATTAATGGCATTATACCATAGGTTTTGTTTGATAACTTTTTCATTCACCAATACGATTTAAAGGTCTATCTTCTGTGACTCTATTGGACCTAGCACCTCCCTAACAATAATCCACTTATGTGAAAATTGTTGAAGGAATTGCTATTTGCTAATCTAGTTATCTATTCTACCCTTCTTCCTTCCTCATTTTATTTCCAGCGACAATGTGCTCAGATAAAATGACACATTTTCTAGGCTCCCTTGGAGTAAGGTAACATGTGACACAGTGCTGGCCAACATAAGGAAGGTCACTATGTGTTGCTTCCAGTAAAGATTTTCAAGTGCAGGGGACTCAGCATTTTGCATATTCCCTTCTCATAGCCCTTCCTTGCTGAACAAAGTCATGATGCCCAAGGAGATGTGTCAGGAACCTCCTTGAGAACAAGTAAATGGAAGCAAGACTTAGGACAACAGAGCAGAAAGATAGAAGGAGCCCAGGATGCTGATGATATTGTGTGTCTGCTGCACCAGCCCTGAACAAACTACCTCCCAATTCTGCAGTGAGAGAAAAAAATAATTTACATTGGACAAGACACTAAGTTGATTTACCTATTATGTGCTCCAGAAACTGACCCCTAACTAATGTAAGTATATTGTAGTTTACTTACCTATTCCAAATTGATAGACAATTGTTTTCAACTTTTCCTCTTCCAAACAAAGCCACAATAAGCATCCGAGTATATGGCTCCTTGGGCATATGCGTGAATGTTTCCCTAGAGTAGATTCAGATTAGAGGCGTTCCTGGCATGAACATGCTGTTTTACCCAGAGTGACTCTAGAGACAATAATATCTCCTCCTCCAGAAGTGATGAGAACTCCTCTTTGCCTTCATCCTCCCTCAGTATTGATCTTGATATTATTGTCTTGTATTTTTCCTAATCTAAGGGCATTATTATTTTATTTTGCTTTTTTCTGACTACTAGTGTGGCTAAACATCATTTCATATGTTTGGTGGATAATTATGTTTTCAAGCTTTGTACATTTTTTCATTTGGTTGCTTTTCTTTTTCTTACAGATTTTTAGAAATTTTTTATTTGACATTTAACTTTCTCTTTAATATCATATTTAAATTTATGATATAAAATTAAATTTTGGAATTTTATCAATTATTTCCTCGAGTTTAACATTAGTTAATAATGCTTTAGAATTTGGTTTCTATGATAATTACAATTATAAAAGTAATTTCTTCAATAAGATTTTACTGCCTTGGACCAATTGAAACAAACCAGATCGAATTAGGAGGAAAATTCAATTTATAAACAAATTTTTGCAATTGACTTTTTATTTTATGTGTCAAATTGTGTTAATAAACAAGTGTTTATTAACTATCAAATTGTGTTAATAAACAAGTGTTTGCTATAGCCCTTCACAATTAAAAAGACATTTGAAATTAACACTCTAATTGCTTAAATTCTAATATATATTCCTGCATTGTTTTGAAAATATTTTGTATTTTCTATATTCTAGAATTTCTCAAAATTTCTACAGGGCATTTTTGGGGAATTTTGCCTGAAAATGTATAATATTATTCAGTTTAGTTCAATGTAACAAACATTTATTGAATATATACTAAGTGAAATAGGTCATGACAAGATTTGCAACAATGGATGGAACCTGAGCGCATTATGCTGAGTGAAATAAATCAGACACAGAAAGACAAATACCCTGCGATCTCACTATATGTGAAATCTAAAAAAGCCAAACTCCTGGAAACAGAATAGAATGATAATTGCCAGGGGCAGTGGATTGGGGAAAACTGGACATGTTCAAAGGGTAAAAACCTCTAGTTATAAGATGAATAAGTTCTGGGGATAATATACAGAATGGTGACTGCAGTTAGTGTAACTTAACTATATGGTGACTATATTATATACTTGAAAGTCTTTAAGAGAGCAGATCTTAAATGTTCTCACCATACGCCCACCCCACCCCACCTCCACACACAGAAATTGTAATTATGTGAGCTGATAAAGGTGTTAATTCACTTTATTATGGTAATCACTTCACAGTGTGTGTTGTTTTTACTTTGCATACCTTAAAATTACACAATGTTATCCAAGACAATAAAGCTGGGGAAAAGAAACCATGGCAATGACACATAAAATAAAAAATCAATTGCAAAAATATTGAAAGGAGGCTTGTAATAATTATAAGAGCATTTATTGTGTACTTACAATATATACCCAAGCACAATGCTAAATTATTTACTTTCAGTAAGGAGAAAGTAGTTGTAAATCAGAAATTGTCAAACAAGATATATGTTTATCTTTGGTATAGAGTTGATCTTGAAATCCTCTGTATGAATTTCATGAATCAAATAATCAGAATATTTTATCAATTTCCTCTCTAAATCCCCAGAAAATTACATTTTACTATATGCTTAGTAAATAATATTGGGTCATAAAGTTTGAAAGTTAACTTTGATTTAGCAAGGATTACATCTTTCATAAATTTTGCAATTTTTAAGATTCTCTAGAGTACAGATTAATGTTCACTGTATCTAGGTCACTCATTTGGCCCTGCCAAATTAATCTTGAACTTGAGACTTTGCTTTGTGGAGGCCAGGCAGTTGCAAGTGATCTCAGTTACTGCTGAGTATAGTTTGAGAAGGTCTTAGCCATGTAATGAGTACCCATAAGATCCTGAAGTTTTCCAGCTCCATTAACCATCGCAACTTTTCATCATGACTCTTAACTGTAACTTTCTGTTTGAGAGTACAGTGTGTTATGATCCAGAAGTATGAGATTTAGGATGAAAAGCATATACTCAAGTTTTGGTTTGGAGACTTAATGACCTAAAGTCTCTTAAAATTATCTGAGCTTTAATTTCTTAATCTATAAAGTAGAAATTGTAATAAAGCCTTCCTCACATAGTTTCTATGAGGTTTAACTAGATAACAGTGTGAAAGTTCTATATAAATTGAAAGATCCTATACAAATGCTGTTATTTGTTGTTGCTGAATTAAATCGAGTTGCATCAATTCCCTTTCAAAGTATTTATTTTGCCTTGGTGGCAAAGAGAAGCATTGAGGTCTGTGTGTGCCTCTTTTATGGAGGCCCTTTGACAGCCATGAGAAGTCCTGTTAAAAGTATGATTATATCTATATCTACATCTACAGGTATATATTCATCAATGTATCTCTATATCTATATGGACACTAGCATATCTATGACCTATGCTGACACAGTAACTCAGAGAGATTTCTGTCCAGGAGAAAAAGTCAGGATAATGAACATACCTTGTTACTGTGAGAACTTTGTCCCAAAGAGAAACTCAGTTCACTGAATGAGGACATATTATATAGAGAACTCCTTTTGCCAGGTTACAGGAAGGCTTAGCCCCTAGAAGTGGCTATAAACTCAAATGCCCAGGGTTAGGCAGATCATTTTGATTAGTGAAATTGACTAGGCATATTAATAGAGAGTGGTGGAAGCTGTGATGAACTGAGAAGCACAATTTTTTGTCTAAAAGGGGCAGTTGCTATCAACAGCTGCCCAATATTTCCACGATCTTTTTACTTTTCAAGAGAAGATAAAAATCTAGATTTTTGAGATTTTTTCCCCCAATTTTTAAAATATGCCATGGATATCATAAATGTTTGTATCTGGCCCATGAACTTCTTACTTGGGATTCATGGATTACAACCAATACAGGCAGAGAATTACTTCCTTGTCTTTTCCCTCTAGGATCACAATTAAATCTTAGTCCTTTGTATTTTCACATCCCAGTAGTGAAGCAAGGACTGTCTAGGAGGAGTCAGTAAATGGGCTGCCCATCAGCTGGATCAGTGGTAGCAATCTTGGCTGCACATTGAAATCACCTGAAGAGCTTTAAAAAATACTGTTGTCTGAGTCCCAGTGCCAGAGGTTCTGATTAACTTGGCCTGGGTTGCAACCTGGGTATGGGAATTTTTAAAAAACTCCCAAGGAGATTCCAATACGTAGTTGTGATCACGGAAGTGATGAAGGGAAATTGAGAGCTTGCCCAATGCCTAGACCAGTGGTTATGACACATTTAGTCAGCGGTGGGAAAGTGCTGATGGATTATGGGAATTGCATCAGCAATGGAAATAGTCCTGAGCACTTACAGATTAAAAGCCTAAATAGCAAAGAATTTACACAATATTTTAGACCATTTTTAAATTTCTCTTACCTTTCAGACACTAATTAAAATTTGCATAGACTCTGTAAGTTTTTGTTTTACAATACTTAATAAAAGGTATTTTGCAGTACCTTGTCATACACTTAGTTCTCTAAGCAGCAGTCCCCAACATTTTTGGCACCAGGGACCAGTACTCGAATGAGAATCTAATGTCTGATGATCTGAAGTGGAGTTGGTGATGCTAGCGCTGAGGGGCGGCTGCAAAAACAGATGAAGCTTAGCTCGCTTGCCTGCCCCTCACCTCCTGCTGTGCTGCCCAATTCCTAACAGGCCAAGGGCAACTACCGGATCTGCAGCCCCTGGGTTGGGGACTCTTGATCTAAAGGAGAGGTGGTTGAATGCTTATACAGGTGGTATAAAATGAGGCCCAGTATTTTCTAACTTTAGTGACATATGCTATTTTTGTCTATTCAGCTTTCCTTCCCTTCCGGAAACAGAACTCCTCTCTGCTGTGGGGAACCCATTCTTAAGATTCAGATAAGGCTCATGATGGTTGCCCCTATTGCCTTCCCCTCAGTATACACCAAGTCAAAGAGGGTGGGTGTGTGAGCAAAGCTAGGTAAGCCCTTCATCCTTCTGGCCACAGTGATCGATGCAGGCAATGACTCAAGATAGTAAGTCTTCCCTCAGATTTGATGTATGGATGCTTGAGGGTAGAGAAAGAAGAGAGAGAGAGAGAGGCAGAGAGACAGAGAGAGAAACTCTTTTTGTAGCATGGAAAATTGTAAAAATAATTTTGGTTAGATTCATTTGTGACCATCTTTCCCAGACTCTGGGAGGACATTGAAAAGAGAATGAGGCTAACTTACAGAGACAAGCAGAGAAGAGATCAAGAGAGCTGATTACACCTTTTGAGCCCTGCATCCAGCTGTCTGTCTGTTACGTGAGTAGAACTCTTTTTTACTTAAGCTATTTTGAGACAGGTTTTTGCTGTTGACTACTACATTGAAATTGATCTGCATCCTCTACTCCTAAACTGGTATAAGCAGAGTCATGAATTTATTCCACCCCAACCTACGGATATTGCCATTTCTCCTTAAGAACTGGATCTTAAGGAAGGCAGGGCATCACCCAGGTGCACCCGGGGCCAGGCGCACTGGGAGGGCCTGACCTGGCACACGTAGGGTATGGTCCGTGGCTCCACCTGGGGCGCGAACCCAGGACCTTCTGCGTGTAAAGCAGACATGGTAACCACTACAATATGGAGCCACCCTCTTATTTTGCATTTTATATGGAAAGCCAACAGTCAAGAATAGCTGAGACAATTAATTGCAAAGAAGAAGAAAGCAGATTCCAGATATCACAACTTATTATAAGTAATTAAGAATATGAAATTGATGCGGGGATAGACAAATAGAGCCATAAACTATTTTTAAACTTACAGAAAAGTTGCAAAAATAGTAAAAAGAATTCCCTTATATCTGTTACCCAATTACCCCTGATATTATCATCTTGTGATTGATTTTGAAAAGATATTTTAAATTTGACATGTAAAATTGTTTCTGTTTTCTTTTAATATGTGGTGTCATTTTTTTATCCTATGACCTTGAAAACTTTTCTTTGTGTTTGCTTATCATAAATCAGTTGTATTTTCTACTTTGCAAATGTTTTCAATTTTGTTTATCCTAATAATTTCTCAGTCTTTGGACTCTTCGTTTTTTTTTTTAAAGTTTTATATTTTTGATATGTTATTTTGTTGTCACACTTGTACAAATGAATTCAACTTATTTTTCACTTAAATTTTGATCCAATAGTTTAGTTTAGATTTTTAAGAATTAGTTTTTTAAGTATTTAAAAATCATATTTTTATAACTATTTTGTTTTCAATGGTAATAAAGCATTGTATTCTTTGAGAATATATTTTGAATCCTGAAAAGATCCAGAAGTAATTTGTAGTCAAGTCAAGGAGCCAGAGTACAGATAAACAGATATCATTTAGATGAGAAAATGGACAAACCAAAAAACAGAACTGTCAAAAAGCTGTGATTATAATATGATGATAACATTATGATTTTCTCATGTGATCAAGAAACTGCTTAAAAGCCAATTTCAAATACATTTTTTAAATGGCAGCATCAGTTGAATTATATGAGCTCCCATGAAAACTAATTTGAAGAATAATAAAATAAATTATTTCCCCATTATGACTTTTGTGACAAAATAAAGTGTACGTGGAGTAGAAGGTTCTGCAAGGAGAATAAAAAGAACTCTGTAAGCTCTGTCACTATGAGGATCTATAATCACTGGCAAGTTTTACAATTTCTTTATTTGTTCAACAAATATTTGTTGAGGGTTACTATGTGCCAGGCTCTGTTGTAAGTGCTGGAGATATAAATCTTTTTGCCTTATGTAATTTGTGTTTTAATAGGGAGAGGCAAAGAATAAAGAAAATAAACAATGACCTGGTAGGTTAAAAGATAACTAGTATTATGGAATTATCTCAAAAAAAGGCATAAGGAGTTTAGGGTGAAGAAAAGGGACATTAGCAATTCTAAAAAGGTAATCGAAAGCCTCACTTATAAAGTGACAATTAAGCAAAATCTTGAAGGAGGTGAGAGAGAAATGCATGTTGATGTTGATGTCTGGGGAGAAGCATCCCAGGCAGAGAGAATAGCAGGAAAAAAGTCTCAGAAGAGGGCTATGCCTGGTGTGATTTGGAAGAGAAAAATGGAGTGAATGAGGGTGAGAGTAGCAGCAGAGGAGGTGAGAAAGATAAGGGGAGAGGAGAAGGGCAGATATCTAACGGCCTGAAGGCCACTCTAACAATTTTGTTTTATCTCAAGTGAGAATAGAAGCCACATGAGAGTGACATAAGCTTCCTTATGCTTTAGTTGGATCACTCTGGCTGCTCTATTGAGAATAGTTTGTGGAAGAGCAAGAGTGGAAGCAGGAAGACTATTAGGAGGTTGCTATGATAATGCAGATGAGAAATGATGGCAGCCTAAAGCATGTTGGTAGTGTGGGAGGTGGTAACTTGGTAGAGAAAGAGGTTATTTTCTGGTTATATTTTTACTTAATATTCTCACATATATTGATCTAAATAAGATATATTAAATGATGATCATAATATATGAATTATCTTAATGGATATTAGTTTTGATATTACATTTTTAATGTTCTCATTAAAGTATAAAATGTTACAGAAATGTAAAGCTTATGATCAAAAGGAGTGAACATATGTGCTGAAGCATATGACCAGGTATGCAGTCTAATTATAAGATTTTTGCCTGAAAGTGGATGAGGACTCATTGCCATTTTAAGAGCATGGGGAAAAATTTAAAGGTCTTTATAACTGATAGTTATAAAGTTCTTTGTTGGCATTTTAAAGTTTTGCTTATTTAAAGATAATGGTTTATAGATGATGTGTTCTCAGACCTCATTAGAAGGGGCAATTAATTATAGCTTGAGAACCAAGAAATCCAAATGTCTGGGACAAGTATATAGTCTTCTTCTGAGCCAGAATGGGAACTATTCCCTAAGCAGTAACCTTAGCTCCATGTTTCTGAGACCTTAAAAATTCTACAAGTTAGAACAACAAACACATATTAAATATGTAATATACCAGGCACTCTGCTAGATGCTTGCTTATGTTATCACATGACAGCTTCATAACGACTCTATGATGTATTTTTTTTAAGTTTCCATTTATAGTTAACCTAATATTATATTAGTTTCAGGTGTACAACATAGCGATTAGACATTTATATACCTTATGAAGCGATCACCCTGGTAAGTCTAGTAGTACCCACTTGGCACCATTCATAGTTATTATAAGATTATTGACTATATTCCCCCAAGCTATAATCTACATCCCCATACTATTTTTGTAACTGGCAATTTGTACTTCTTAATCCCTTTCACCTTTTCACCCTTCCCTCTAATCGCCCTTCCCTCTGGTGACCATCAATTTGTTCTCCGTATCTATGAGTTTGTTTCTGTTTTGTTTGTTCATTTATTTTGTTTATTAGATTCCACATACAAGAAATTACATGGCATTTGTCTTTCTCTGTCTGATTTATTTCACTTAGCATAATACCCTTTAGGTCAATCCACATTGTCACAAAGATTTCGTTCTTTTTATGGCTGAGTAATATTTCATTGTATATATGTACCACCTCTTCATTCATTTGTATACCAATGGACACTTAGATTGCTTCCATATCTTGGCTATTGTAAATAATGCTACAATGAATATAGAGGTGCATATATATCTTTTCAACTTAGTGTTTTGGATTTCTTCAGATAAATACCTAGAAGTGAAATTGCTAGGTCACATAGTAGTTTAGTTTTTAATTTTTGAGGAACCTTCAGGTAATTTTCCTCTATGAAGTATTTTTACTCTTATTTCATTGGTATGGAAACTCAGGCTTACAAAAGTAAAATGACTTATCGAAGATAATACAGTTAGTGAGCTTTGAAGGCAGGATTTAAATTAGTGTACACATGTGCAAGTCCATGACCTTTTTGCTATATTCTACTAATGAAGTATACAAGTACTCCATGACTCCCAGGAACTTAAAAGACCAATGCTAGGAGATAAAATATGGACAGATTCTGCCCTTCTTCAGGGCAACTATGGAAAGGGTCCATGTGAAACCCTGTGGTTTCCACACCTGGCCATGCATTAAAATCATATAGGCAGCCTATCACTAGCCTACCATTCCATACATGATGAAGAATGAGGAATAGGGACAAAAATAACAATGGGAGACATAGAGCCCATATGTTGCAACCTGAAACCCACTGACCACAAGAATCTTCATGCAATTTATGTCAAATACAATTTTTCTTAAATTTTCTCTCCAAACAAACAATCTTTTTGAGGTACTGAAGTATCATTTTCAGCATTGTGAAAATCTCATGGAATAATAGTATACTAGAAGTGGATGGAACTTCATAGATATGTCCCCTCCCTTGACAGCTGAAGAGACCAAGATTCAGAGGGGGAAAGTGGCTAGTCAAAGATCACAAGAATCCAGATCGGGGTCTTAGTTCAGTGCTCTTTCTGCCAAGCAATTCTGCATCCATAAATGTTTATCTCAATATTATTAGACATCCTACTGACAAAAATTGTTATTCCTTGGGTTTAATTTGAATGTCCAATTTTGCATACCTACACCTGTCTTCAGAAACAAACTCTTGAGTATTGAAAAAAACAATTCCCTGTCCACTTCGTTTTAATGATTTAGATTTCTTCAGCAAGCATAAGAATCCAGCTTGGTTTTAAATGTCAAGACTTTTCTGTATTTCATTTTCATTTTTAAAGGTTATTCTAATATAAATAGGGGGCAGGGTAGTAGGAGAAGAGCAAGCAGTCTCTTTCTGGCACTCCTCTTATTTCATTAATGCATAAACCCTTCATTTAGGCCTCTTCATTTGCCTCTCAGCCATGTATTTGAATTTAAACAAACCATATTTTCTCATTTATTTCCCCATTACATTTATGCCAACACATTTTAGAAAGAAAGATGAAGGAAATATTTGCCCCACCTAAACCATTCTCCTGCCCCCGCAGACTTCTCTTCTGCTTTAAACAGCAGTTCTCTGTCAGTAAACACTTTACTGGGTGAAATGTTCTTTGTGCCAGAAAGAACTAATGCTTATTGAAGGAGCACCTGGTCACCTGCCACTGACTTGAGGAGAAAGAAGAGAAATTGTATTAGAGCTCATTCTCATCCTACAGCAGTTGCCACTAATCTCTCTCCCCATTTACCATTTTTTCTTTCTCAATATTTTGGACCAAAGAATCAGGCCATCTTCCTAGTGTATCTTCAACTCTATATACATAGATGTGAGTAATGATTTTAGTGTTTTTTAGGAGAGGGGGTCATTTTCATAAGGTAAAATTTATTAGACCCTTTAATACCTTCCTTTTCATCTTCTCTCCTTTTAAAACAGTAACTTTCCATCAAAGCATCAGGGAATTATAAGGAATAAAATATGTTGGAGCATTTAGGCTCTTGTTAGATAGTTATAATTCTGGGTAGACCAATGCTCTTTGGTAAATGAGAGTGACAGTCTCAGAAATTAAAGTTTTTGAGGTTCTTCAAACATTAGGCCTTACTTGTCATGGAATCCCTTAATTGAAATTTAACTATGAAACTATTAGGGGGGAAACACATAGAATTCTCATGAAATACAAAAAACCTGCAAAGATTTTTTAAAAAATCACTGGGCAGGAGGCTCTGCTAAAAGCTTGTCATTTGAAAGGGGAAAATTTTTACTTAAATAACTATCCAGTCCATTAAGTAACTTGACTTCATATGCAGACTGGGACTATTTCCTTTGACTAGGCTCATGATGCTTAGTTGCAGAGAAGAACATGAAGAAGGAACGTAACTTTGGGGAGGTGGGATGTAAAGAGCTGGAGACCTGAGGAAAGAAATGTGGTTCTGCTTTTCCAGCCTCTTTTTTTTTTCTCTATATCATTTAACCATAAATTAACCTAAATTCTTTTGTACCTAATGTCAGACTCATCTTCTTAGCACCACCCTCAGCAAAACCATAAAGTAGATATTATTTTATGATCTGTTTTCTTATACAAACAACTAGTGTCTTCATAATTCTTTATACCCAACAACCCATTTTCCTAAGATGCTGACAAGAGTGTGCCCGCTTGACCCTCTTGCAGCTAAGATCAAGCTATTCTTTGGACAGGGGAGGGTTCATGAGCCCTGGGGTTAACCTGGGAGGAGGTAGACTAGGAGTGGGCATTGGGTACAGTGCATGGAACAGAGCTTAGAAATCTAAGAGGCAGCATCCAGGGAAAAACTAAAACCAAACCTGGGTAGACTAGACAAATCAGTCATGATCCCAAAGTGGGTAATGGATGGAAGAAGATCCGAGTAGAGGCAATGGGGTGACTGGAGCCTAGGGGAGCCCGATGAGAACTACAGAGTTCAAAGCACAAAGTGGGAGGTGGGGCCTAGGGTAAAGCAGAGCTTGAACGCTCTTTATATGGGAACTGTGGGTGGTGAGGTGGGCTTAAGGTGTCTACTTGACTCACCTCACCTATCTACCTGTGCTAGTAATTAAGCTATAAACTCTCAACTCAAAACTCATCCTTCTATATTCTGCTCTGTGAAACTGGGCTGGGGTCTTCCTGATGACATTGCTCCTTTGCCAGCTGTTTCCTTGTTAGGCTAAGCCTATAGTGGATTCTAGAAGGATACTACTGAGCTGTAACTAGGAAAATGAAATCACTTCATTGAGTCTCACCTACCAGACATAATGGAGATAACAGCCACATCACTAGGCTATTAGGATTAAACGAGCCCACTAGGCCCAGTTCTAGTGTAAGTACTTGGCACATATAATGATGGGGGTTGGGGAGTACTGATTAATACGGGTTCAGTCGGAGCCCAGTATTAGTCAGGATCCAGTCAGGAAAACAAAACCCACGGTAATTATTTTAAGAGAGAAAGTTTATAATATAAGGCATTAATTAAAAAGACATTGAAGGACTGAAAAAGTAAAGGTAAGATGCTGAAGTATCACAGAAATGGCAGGAAGTAGCTACTATCCTAGGCTGGGAGAGCAAAGGTAAGAAATTGGGGTTATTAAAAGACTGAAGCTTGGAAGGAGGAGTTTGGACCCAGTTTTCTGTGGAAAGGACACTAGGTGACTCAGAAGAATGTGGGGGGAAAATGAAATCAATCGTCACTTCTAGGTTAGGTCATTGCTGGGACCTGACTATACTGATGTTTTCCTTTTCACTTCTACTCAGAAGCTCAGAGTCCAATGGGTAGCCCACCTTTGGCAAATGAGTAGAACTTCATGTCATTATAGCTGCAATGATTTGTCTCATGTTACTCTACTTGTGATCATTTTATTTTAACATATTTTATATTATATGGTGTACTTCTTTGTGAATTTCCTCAAAATCTTTTGGAAAACTCCAGAATATTCTACCTCTATCTATATTACATCTGTATCTTCATTTATATATTCATCTACAACTTCTCTACTTCCTTTTATACTTCATTTCTACTGCCATGTGTGCCTCATCTATACCTCTATTTATGCCTTTATCCACATCTATAACTATGAGAGAGAAAGGATAGTCCAACTCTGTCTTTATAATTTCAGTTGTGTGTTTTAAACCTATATTTGAATATAAAAGGATAATTAGAGAGCTTTTAACATAAAGGTAGCTCGCATCTGCTCTTCAACCTCCATTGTGTTTCATGAGAAAGCCTCATATTGAAAGATATACTAATAGGCCTGTGATATAGAACCCCAAACTTAAAAAGTTCTAACCCATCAAGTTATCTCATTCATCATTTTATTTTTTGGAAAGGATATAAAAAATGAAATGTCAGAGCTATAATGTCAGGACCGTTTAAAATGTCAAGTGCTTGTTGTTGCATAGCCTGGCTGTCTGCTGTTCTGATCAAACCTTCAAATGGCATAATAATTACAGATGATGCATTGCATTTTCATTCACAACTAGACCCAGATTTATAACAAATTAGATAGAAACATTCTCATTGCCTGGCCTGGAATTTTCTCCTTTTATTCCATAGGTTAAGACTTTGCCTTTGGAACATAACATTATTACTGATTCAAGATAGCATTTGGGGAAAGGGATAAGAAAGAAGGGTAGAGGAAAAGTTTCTCAAAAGACCAGAACTCAATCATTTATAATATACAGATACAACAAGAGTCAAAATACAGTAAACACGTTTGCTGAATGCATGTTTCATCTAAGAATGCTAAACTGTGGGGAAAGTTGCCCAAATAATATAATTCTATTTCAAGACACAGACTAATTTAGGTGTGCAAGGAAACATACGTGTGAGCTCTATTTTGAACTGATAGATGTGCAGATAGTCCTTCAGTTTAATCACCATGTTCTAATCTACACAGAGAGCACTAACACGTAAACAGAAAACCAACAAAACTTCTGTCTAGGATCTTTATGGAAGTCTCTGTGGAACTAAAGATGAGTGATGTATTCATAAACTGATACCAATTTTAATAAAAACATGAAATCAATAGTATGTACATGGGAAAAATTTCATCTCTTCTCAACTAAAAGCTAGGAAAGGCATTCTCAAAGCCACTTCATTTTCACCTTCCCTAAAGCAGCCTTTCAGGTGGTTTGGAGGAAGTTGCCTCCTGTGTCTGGCTGCTTCCCATTGCGAATAACTTTCAGTACACTGGAAAAGTCAAAGCTCTTGGAAACAATCTTCAGAAGATCCTGATCTTTTTTCGTGCCATTGATAAATTCTTCTAAAGTCAATTCTCCTAGAAAATAATAAATGAACAATTAACTGAGAGGCTTTGTTCATACCACTCACCAGCCTATACAATATATTTTTCTGATATTTTTTCACCTCATCCAGACTCTTTGAATATTCATGATTCAAATAGAAAATCATTCAATGTTAGGGTTGCTAGTGAAAATAAAGATGATGAATACAATTTATTTTTTATTTTGAGTTGAGAATGTCAGGTAATGCACCTGGGTTCACATATACATTCACATATCTATACAGTATGGATTATCTGACTTTTGATCTTAAAGATATAACCAAGTCAGAGGAGTGAAAAGATGGCAATTTTTTAAGATCAGGAGGAAAATGATTGCTTGCAAGGCTGTTTTCAATATTCTTCTCCCTGAAGAAAAAATTCCAGACTGTCCAAAGTTGTGAGGAAGGTTAAACATTTATTAATTCCACATATAATTAATGGTCATTAGTTCTCCTCTCCTTTTCTGATTTTTGATTCCTAATTTTATCAGTTTGACTTAAGCCTTAAGACTATGCTGGCTAGTTCAGTGCTATAAAACACCTTATACCTAATATATACTGGCTGTCATGTTTTTCCACTACCTTTATCCCACAAAGCAACTTTTCAACATTGGTGGGGTGATGAATGGAGTGGGGTTCTCTGTTGACTTAAAAAAATTGTATTGTAATTATGAGTGTATTCAAGTTGAGGGGTACAGATGCAATTGCTAATCTCAAAGAGATTGTACTGAATAGAGTTTGTGGTTGGGTGGAAGGCCAAAGACAAGTCAAGTACATTCAGGAACTAGAGAATGTGCACCTAGGGCAGAAAGTCAACAGGAACTGAAATCAGGTGTTATACTGTACTTGTACTTTTTAATGGATAAAGACAACTGTGTAAAATGCCACCAGAGTGATTCAAATATAAATAAGCATGGGTCATTGTATTCTCATAAGATACCTTCCTTTTGCTTTCATTGGCAAAATACTAAAATACAGTTTTTAGAGTAATCTTTACTCCTTATGTTTTCGTGTTAAAGAAATCTGTGCAAAACACCGAGCTAATAGTGCATAGGAATAGGATTCCCTATGTCTCCCAGGAAAAGTGCAATTCTACAACCATGGAATAAACCAAAGTGAAATACAGAAAACTGAAAATAAAAAGGAGTGGTAAGCATGTGTACAGATCACACAGACACAGATATGGGCAAGGGGACCATAAATAACAAAAAGATAATTGTTCTTTGCAAAGGGAAATTACAGCTGCTAAATTTCCAACCCAAAAGATTTTTCAAATTTCTAGGGGCTCAGCATGACTGAAAGAGAAGTGGAAGTGGAGTTGGAGGATCCAAAGTTAGTTTTGACCACTAAGTTGTTACATTTCTCCATTATTGCTGCTGGCCGTGAAAGAAGCTATATCTTCAGGGGCTGGGTATAGTTGCCATGTTGACTGAAAAGCAATGCAGGTTACTGATGTGGAAAAGAGAAAAAGGAGGGAAAAAATTTTAATCGAGTTATAATTGACATATAACATTTATTATAAGTTTAAGGTGTAGAATATAATGATTTGATATATATCTATATGAAACATTACCACGATGAATTTAGTTAACATCCATTACCTCACAGTCAACAATTCTTTTTCTTACGATAAGATCTATGCTCTTCTCAGCTTAAAAGATGAGAATCTTCACTGTTGTTTTTTCACTTTCTTCAAAATACCTTGAACTATGCATAATTTTTAATTTGATTTTTTCATGGTACCTAACCACTTGCCATAAAATTTTTTCTCTTTTCCAAATTAAGCCAAATTTTACCTATAGCAACTTAAAATGTTTACTATTTATGTCTAAAGTACTTATTTTGAAATATTCCTCACTCTTTTCCCTGTAGTACTTAGTATTTATTCACTTATTTATCAAAGATTTATTAAGCCCTAACTGTAATTGCCATTTTCTTCACCACACTGCTACCACGGGTACAGCCGACTACAGGGCTGTGAATGTGGGAGGTGCTGAGAAAACACAGACCCATGAATCGCTTTCCTTTATCTGATATTCTTAAACATTGCTTCTTAATTCTTTTCAATTGGCCTGTGGATTCGGGGCCAAAGAAATTAAAAGGTTGGTTTCTGGGTCTCCCTAGAAAGGATCACCTGTGCAGATCCAGAAGTTTCCCATGAAAAAAAATCTATGAGCAAAGAGCCAAAGCCGGTAAGAGATGATTGAGCTGCAGATCACGGGACTCAGAGGACCTAAAATGATTTTGGGGTTTTTATTATTTTGTTTTATATTTAAAGACACATTTCGATTTTTATAGGGCATAATTCAGAAATTACACAATTTAACATTTATATATTGAAATATACATATACACATAATTTACCAATAGTATTTAGCATTGTTCGTTATGTTGGTGGACACATTCTCTATTCCTGGAGGTCAGAGTTATGGGTGTTCTTCCATCACTCACCACCAATTTCTGCAGTTTCATGGACAGCTATCCATGAATATTTTTTTTAATCTTGTTTTTGTAATCTGGCTATCTTGTCGATATTCCTGAATCATGATTTTGTCCCCTTAACATCTTAAATATCTTTTATAACAAAACAAAAAATCACCACTTCTCACTTCCCTCAAAAAAAAAAAAGCCAAATTTTACTGTGTATGCCCACTTTAGCATATTCGCTCTATAGATTTCTTTCTTTCCTTCTTTCTTTCTTTCTTTCTTTCTTTCTTTCTTTCTTTCTTTCTTTCTTTCTTTCTTTCTTTCTTTCTTTCTTTCTTTCTCTTTCTTTCTCTCTTTCTTTCTTTCTTTCTTTCTTTCTTTCTTTCTTTCTTTCTTTCTTTCTTTCTTTCAAGAAACCAGCCTGTGTAAAGAAAAAAAATATTTTCCAATTCTTTCTAATTCTCTTAAATAAGAATTTTATGATATATTGTGCCAAGACTTGGAAATTAGCAAAGATGGGAATGAGGATCTCAGGAAATGAGAATGACCAGATTTCCAAAGGAGAATGCTGAAGATTTTCAAGGAGACAAGTTTGTATTCCTTAGCAAGGTGGCACTAGAGGCATTTAGCAGCATTTTACAGCAGTTTTTAAGTGTAGCAATTTCTTTTCTTATATGTGAAAACTCGATTCCCTCTTATCTCCTGATAGTTCCCAGTTTCCCAGTTTGGTTCACCGTGACTTTCGTGGCTTTCGGAAATGTTCCAGTCTAAAACACCTCTTTCTGGTTATTCACTCAATATCTTCCTTTATGTTCTGGCCCTGTTTTCTTTTACTCTAATTATCTGCTCAATAATCATCCTCTTTCATTTCCCCTTTGGCCTCTTGTCTCTTCTCACTTTTGTGGTTTATTATTTTGAGCCACTTAAGTCTTTCTCGTCTCCGTGCTATTTGGCACTATGTTAAACTAGCCTGGGCACTTTGGGCACTTAATGTTGTGAACAGCATCTATAAATCTTCCTAAATTATGTCAAGAATGACTCCTGAGCATCTCATAGTGGAATGTGAATAGCTATTCTTTCTGTAGGAAAGTCTGCAGAATTCCATGCTCAACCATGGAACATGACTTGTCTCTCTGTCCTCTCTGTTTTCATTCTTCAATAATATTGAATGTTGAGGTTCAATTTTCTGTCTTTGTGCTTCTCTTCCAGCTCTCCTTCCTGGATGCTTTCATGCATAATATAAAAATAAAACTAACTTGTTGAATTATAACAATAATATACGCTCATGGTATAATTCAACTACAGAATGATGTCATGAAAAAAAGAATCCCCTTTTAATCTCTTTCTGCACCCTCAGTTTCACTTTCCATTGCTAATCAGTCCATGTTTATATTTTATGAAATTTACAATGCATATGCATACATATGTTAGTTTCCAAAATAGTCTCCTAGATGTCTTTCTTCCTACCAGTAGCATTGCATACTATGTTTTTTTTCTCCTTTATTTCTTCCTTTGCTTTCCATATGACATCTTATCAGATACTCATTCATTACAATTATTTATAGAGTACCTACTATGTGTCAGAAAAGATGAGAGCACAGGAAATTCCAAAGTATGTAAAACAGAAATAGTTCTTGTCCTCATGGAGCTTATAACTCATGATCTTTTTATTTTCTTAGTATTAATTCTATGTCTCTTTTTATATTAATCTTCTAACTTTGATTTGCTAGCTACCATGACAATTATGTACAGAATATTTATAGCTGTTGTGTATTTTTTTGTACCATTAGATTTGATGTTGGCCTTTCTTTTGCAAAAAAAATGCAGTCAAATTGGGGTTTTCACATATGTTCCTGAAGCTTTTTTGGTTATATCTCAGTATGTTGTGATCTTCTTTATCTTTGGTTTCAATATTCACTGGATCGTCAGATACCAATGATGTGTTTGCTTTTCATTTTGAGAAATCAAAAATGATATATGTTGGCACATAGTCAACATGATTCTGGTATATTTAATTTCTTCTAACACTGATGTTTTGATAACAATGATAATAAAAATTTTAAAATCATATTTGAGGTCTATATACTTAGGCTTATACAAATGTGAAGAGATATTCTCCTCTGTGGTGCTTTCTCTTTATATCTGAATAAAACACTTTAGTCTCCTCTGTCAAATACTGGCAAAATCCTTTTATACTTCTGCAAATATCAACCTTCTATGTCTTCATTACTTTCCCTTTTTTGTCCTCTGGTGCACTGAGTTGTCTTTGTCCAACAGTACAAATTTAGTATCTCTTCTTTTTTAAATTTTATTAAATTTATTGGGGTAATGTTGGTTAATAAGATTATATAAATTTCAAGTGTACAATTCTATAATACGTCATCTGTATATTGCATTCTGCATTTACCACCCAAAGTCAGTTTCCTTCTCCATTTATTTGACCCCCTTTACCAACTTCTACCTTCTACCTTCTACATGGAATGACCCAACTGTCTCTTGACAAGATGATATATCAACCAGGAATAATTTCCATATAAAAGCAAATTCTGTTTTAGCTATGCGTATGCATTTTCCAAGAAACAGTGGTTTATTGTTATTTCAAAATGCAGCTAGTTTATTTGATATGTTCATTTTATACATATATATGTATATGTATATGTATGTATATCTTTAAATACAAGTTTTATCAGAGGAAATGATTTGTATGATTAGTTCTATAAGCTATTCCAGAAACTATAATGTATTCTCTCTCTTTAGACATATTCTTCTAGGTCAAAGAGCCCATTTTCCTAACTGTGGGTCACTGCAGTGATCGCCTGAGCACAACACCTCACTCTTCCAGATCCATGCCCTTTTTCAACCCAGCCGTTTTCTATTTCTAGGCCTCTTCCAACCACATTCCTCTTTGGTTGTTTATGTTTAGTTCTTAAAGAATCTGCTTAAATAGTAAACAAAGTGTCCTGGATTATTTTCTTGTTTTCTGGGACACATTTTCTGTCCCCTCAAACTAATAGAAACTAAGCCTCTTTTTAAAGATAGCACAATCCTCATACTTCTCCAAGTCATCTTTTTATTCCCATATTCCCAGCACCAGAAGCAGGATCTATAGATATTTTAAAACATACTTGACCTGCCTGTTTAAAATTCACTGTGTACTAAGTCTTAAACATTTGCGATGTCCCTTCTATTTCCAGAGTACTCATTCTTTGATCAATGATTTCAGCCCCCTAGCTGAAATGGTTTATCCTCTCTACTTTACTCCTTGCTATCCTGCAGTACCTCTAAGATTAAAAATGGAAACAAAGTGGAAGAAAACTTACGGCATTTTTCCTGTTTGATGATTGCCATTTTTGGTTGCATCTTGGTGTGTCGTGACCTTTATCTTTGGTTTCAACATTCACTGGATCATCAGACGCCAATTAAGGTTTCATTGGACTCATAAAACCTTCTATTCTCCATTTTTCTGGACTTTTTCTTAGCTTAACTTGTCTTCCATATCAGCACTAGTTAGTATGAATCTGTTCTTTGCAAGCTTTCACATAAACTGACTTATTTTAATTTCGATCCACATAGACCCAAACATGAGTGATTACACCAAATGGCTTTGATATTGGTAAAGTTGTTTTTCTAAAACTTATACTCTCATCCAGTTGGTTGGCTCGTTCATATTGGTGATTTAATTCGACCTCTCTCCTAGCCTCCTTGTCGTCCCGTCCTGCCAGACTGAGCCTCCACTTTCAACCAGTGCAAACTGCCACACTCAACTTAGGTCTCTATTGCCTTCTAGTGTTCACTATAAGAAGTGACCCATTGTAGGCAGGTTGATTCTGTGGTAAAAGTTACTGTGGAATGATGACAACCATAGCTGGAGTCCCAATGCCTCATATCCATTCTTTTTCAAAAATCTCTTACTAATATTACACAATTCCAAACTTTCTGTTTTTCAAGAACCATTCCTAGATATGCTGCCTCAGTCTCAAATCAATATGCTCACCTACTGTTTTACTGAGATTAAAGCTATTGGTGTAAACACTTCCCCTTTTTAAAAAATATCTTTGTTTTCCCTTTCCACTCCATCTTTGAAGAAGAAACACACTTTCTTTGATCCAGAGAGGAAACCAGATTTTAGGGTAGAAAGGAAAAGCAAAGAAATGAGCAGAAAGAGTAAAAAATGTACAAAAAGTAGAAAGAGCAGAAATGGAGACAAGTATGGACAACACTTTCCAGAACTGTGTAATCAAAGGAAAAGAAAAAAATCTGATAGTAGAAGATAGCATAATTGAAGGAAGGATTTCTTCACTAGAGAAAACCACCAGTTACTTGTAAATTGATGAGAAACCTCTAGTAGAAAGGAAATAATGACCATAAAATGTCCCAGAACAAACGGCAGAGTCCTTCATTTCAGCTTCTCTTACTTTCCTTTTCCTGTTATCTCCCTTTACTCTTCCTCATATATCTCAAAGTGCAAGCATCATGTGTTGAACATAAACATGGTCAATGAATATTTACTCAATTGAGTGGCATTAACTGGAAAATACTGAACTGGTCAAACTATGAATCTGAAATGATACCATAGCTAGGGTTCAGTTGAAATTTTATGCTTTTATCTAAATGGCACTCCCCCCACCACAACCACCAGCTAGTTTGTAAGCAAAGTGAGCCTAAGGAGAATAGCTGCCTTACCATCATGGTTTATATCAATCTTGTGAAACACCAAGCTGGTGAATTCTTCAGGACTCAGAGTTTGCTGGCCCTTGAGAGTTTGTACAGTCTGCAAAGAGAAATTAAATCAGAAAATTCAATTTTGTTGCAAGTAAATACATTTTTGCAACATTTCTACCCCAATGTGACAGAATCTTGTGATGTGTTCATGTCAGTTTTGCTATCCAACATGTTATAGTTGTAAAAAATAAATAAAAAGATTGTATGTCAGTTCTGAGTAATGAGGGTTGGAAATTAAATTAATTGAATACAGTCTGAGGTTTAATTCATTCAACATATTAGGTCACAGAAGATATTAAGAGCCCACTGGACAAAAAATGGTAGTGGTCACTGTCATAAGAATTTCAGACTCAAAACAGACAATATTTTAAATTTCAGACCAATTATCTTTGACCTTATGAATGAGTTAAGAACTATGTTCTGTAACCAACCAAGGCTTTCTCTCTGGGTTCTGACATGGGCACCTCTGGTTCTTTTTACCCTTTTGCAGAATGATCTACTAGAAAGACAAGAATATATGCCTTGGAAAGACACCGAACTTCTCTCACACCCTGCTGGCATCTTTTCATCGTATAAGCTGTCAGGTGACCCAGGGAAAATTACATTTCCAGATTTTCTAGAGGGAAGATTTCACTGCTGTCTTCCCTCTGCCCTAGGTGATTAAATTAAATGACCCATGTTTGACAAAGAAACTTATAATAAAATGAAAGAGAGACAGAGAAGGAATTAGTCACCTGGGAATTTGAATATATCTATCTTGATTGAATATCAAAGAATCTTTAGAAACACTGCTGGCAACATATTTCAATTAGAGGGCATGGTCTTGAATATGACTATCTCTATTGCTGCTTTCCAAGCATTACTAATTCTGATTCCATTACATTTATTAGATAAAAATGTTAGAGTCTCTCAATGTCTTGGCAGAGGCCCCAAAGCCTAGGAAATTTGGCTGGGCGTCTAGTATTCTCACATCCTAAAGTGATACTATACCGTATGTATACGTCTTAATAAACAATTATGAAATTTCTAGGATTTGTCCATTAGTCATCTCTTGGTAATATAAGTAAGAGTGAAGAATTGAGTAAAAAGTTAATGAGGCTTAAAAGGGATGATATTTTTGGAGGGTGTTGTCAGTGTGTCCTGTGTCTTCCCACTTCTTCTTATAGGAGAAGCATGGTGGGAGAGGTGGGCAAGTAGGCGAGGTTTGTTTCCTTGTTTCCTTCCTCATTTATCATATGCTCTTTCTTCTGAATTTTGCTAAGGCCTCTGACCACTTTCTAAGTGGGAGCAGGAAGGGGCAGGAGAGAAAAGGGAAGCAGGAGAGCTCTGACTTGGTAGATACTGTCGTGGTTATCAAGTTTCATGGCTCTCTGGATGGCAGATGCTTAAAGTTCACTCTTTTTCTGAGGACTGTCCCTGCCCCCACCTCATTTTCATTATTGAAACTCTCTCTCCTGCAATTCTCTAAACATAAATTATGCATTTTGATTTCAGCTGATCCTTTGAGGCTCCATATTTGAGTTTCTCACGAATGACATTTTGTACCATACAATTCTTTTTTGTTTAGAATCATCCTGTGCACTGTTGAATGTTTAGCAGCAGCCCTAGTCTCTAAACAGCAGGTGGTGCTAGCACCACATCCTCGCCAACTTCCCGAACATTGTCAAGTGTCCTCAGGGGGAAGAGGAGCACAAATTGCTCCTGGTTGAGAACCATTCTCTAGCTCCATCTTCAGCTTTCTTCCTCTGAGGTTCCTTCACTTCTCCAAGTGGTTCAGCTTGGACAAGATCCAAGACGACTCTATGACAGCTTCTTCTCACAGTGGCCCATATCTGATCCATTGAAAAACCCAACCTTCCTTCATCCCAACGAATTTTAGGAATGCAGATACTTCTTAAACTTTATCTCTCTACTCTGCTGCCACGTCTGCTTCTTCAGATTTCTCCCCAAACTGTGTTTCCCAAACTGTAGAGTACATCCACATCCCAATGGTCTCCCTAAATCCCCACACTAGTGACTTGAGGACTCTTACCCAAGAAATCCTTTCCAATAACCCTTCTCAAAAACCCTCCTCTTGACCATTTTATACCCTTGAAGTGAGATTAACATATAACTACTTCCTTTGTAAATTCTGTCTATAATCTAGTACTTGCTTCAGATCTCTTGATGCATGCATGGGCTGAATTCTGTTTTAACATTCTGTTACCACGTGTTGAGAGAATTTACATTATACAGTATGTGTTATTCTTTATCCTGCCTTTTCTCTCTCACTTGTCATAATATAAGAAGTATGTTTGTAGATCATTAATTTTTTAAAAAGTACATATTCCATTGCACTAATTTATTTAAAATTTTTTTTTAGTTTGCTTTCTATTTTTACTGTCTTAAGTGAGTCTGTGATGTAAATCATAGAATTTCTATATTTATAACATTAATGTTCGTTCTTCCTAAACTAAAATAAGTAATGTTGACTTTAAAATAAAGATAAAATTTTAGTTTCTTGATGCAGACTACTAAATTTCCAAGGATGTTGTATCCATTTATACTTTCTCCACAGTGTGTAATGTGGCTCTCCTTACAGTGCTCTTGCCAGAAATACATCTTATTGTTCTTAATCTTTATTAATTTAATTGGTGAAAAATAGCATCCAATTATTAATTTTTGCTCTGTCCTTTTATTATTTCAGTTTCCTTATTTCCTTTTTCTCTTCATTCTAAACACTTTAAGAAAAAACTAAATTAGCTACTTAATATCTCTCTTTCCTTGACTAATTAAGTTATGCATTTTTAACTAATGAAAATCTGTATACATTTTCCCGTAATATTTAGACAAAATCACTTTTATCCTTTTGCTCTTTCTAATTCTTTGGGAGTCTGATAACCCTCTCTCTACTCCCCAAAATGAATAACACACAGGCAAAAATTTTCCCTCAATTTCAAAGGCCTCCAGGATTCCTGAAGGCCATAGACCCACAGATCCCAGGATAAGAACCCCTGCTCTGGTACTGCTTCAGAGGCATCCCTTAATATTTACATACTGTATTACACATTTGATGTTTTAAAAATAAGTTTAAATATATTTATTTAAAAAGATATTTCAAATTTACATGGGGTTAAGCACTCTCTACAGAATATTCTAGATTCTCAATTTTATGTTGCAACCTGTAGTATTCATGGATGCACAAATTTTGAAGCTTACAAAGTTTGACTACAAAGTGCTTCTTATACTTTTTTTGTGAATGATCTATGTAAGATTAAAGGGAAGCTATACTAGTATTATCATACTTTTGAATTCTTTCCATATGTTAATAACACATTTGCTAAATAGTTTTAAATTTTAACAGCTTTGTCCATTTGTTAAGACATTTAATTATATTTGTGGTTCTACCCATTTATTTTTTCTTGTATTTTTGCTAATATTTCTACTATGTATTATGTTTGTAACTCAGTTTCTTCATTTCTAAGTGAAAGAATTCAGACCAGATCATTTCTAAGACATCTGATTCTAACTCTGATTCTGTTACAAGCTCAATGTATTACATTTATAATGTTTATTTTACTTCATATCTTCATTTAGGTATAGTGTCCCACTTAATCATCTTTTACTCTGAAATCCGTTTTATCTCATATAATGATAATAACTATCTCTACTCCATTGGCAGATATTAAACTTTAGAGATAGACAGAATCTACAACCCCTGAACTATCAGAAATTGTTTAGTCAGGCTTCCAGAAAGAATAGTCATCAGGTACTTTTATTCTTAGTCCATGTCTATTGTTATATAAACTATCTTGTATTTTAGTTGCTCACTGAGGCAGAGAAAAAAGATTTAGAACATCATGTTTATTTCATTTTTCATCACAGTACCTGCTAAGTTTGTAAACTTCAGAGTGGATTGCATCAACAAAAAACTGTTGATTTGCATTTGTACACTCAGTAACCAATAAGATAATGAAATTTACTTTGTTTCTGCAATTCCTAATTTATGTCCCAAAAATAGCCAATCACATAGCTGTCATCAGCTCTATAAGGAAGGAGAATTGAGTTAACTATATAATGTCCTGTAGAGGACGTTTTATGACTTCACTTACCATGAAGATGTTCAGTAGTTCCTTTTTGTCTATAGAACCATTTCCATCGACATCATACAGCTTAAAATACCACTTTAATTTTTGCTCCATTTTTCTCCGTACAACTAGATTTACAGCAGCAATAAACTCTAAAAAGTCAATAAATCCATCCTACGGAAAGCAAAGTGGAAAGAGAAATAAATATTTAAGAAAAGCAATTGTTTTTAATTTTAGAAGTCATCATTTATGAGTAGGACCTTTGGTACAATTTAATACAATCCACAAGATTTTAGCATAGAACTTTTCCCTAGGGCTTCATTAAAAACAAAAACACATTGGTAATATGTATAGAAACAAGTAACTTTAAATATATAGGTAAGTGCTTTTTAGAGAAAATACTTCCTATGCCAAAAAAGAAAAAAAAATCCTGAAATACCATGATGGAAGGCTGAGTCCTCATCACTGAACACCCTACAGTGGTTGTCTTCTCCTCAATATCTTCAGGTTTTGCCGTCCACTCATGAAGACCAGGTACTAATTTTTAATAGAAGGAAAACGTATCAAATAGCTTAATTCTGTACTCCTTTTTAGATAAACTGGTTGATCTTTTTGGACTGTTCAATTCCAGGATTCCTTTTAAGTGCATAATTTTCAGTATGAATCAATATTTGTGAACCTCTTCTATAAAGATTTTGTCTTATTACTCACTTTTAGTAAAGATTGTTTAAGTGTTACATGCTTAGGTAGTTCTCATTCTATTTTAAATTGGTAGAGCATTCTCAGTTGAAACAGAAACAGTCTGTGTCATTTTTGAGAATCATACAGTTTAAACTGTGTTCAGCCAGATGTTCAACTATCTTAAAGTTGTGTGACTTTTCCCATGAGTTCAGATGCCGATGGGAGCACATCCAGCCCAAAACATGCTTTCTGCTGCATTCTCTTTGGAATATTTGGGATGTCTAATCCTAATTACAAAATAAGATGTGGCACAAATTACACCTTTCTTTTGGAAATAAAGGGCCTTAGATTTATTGCTCTGTGAAGTGACATGTGTTTGCCTTGAGTCTCAAGCTTTTATGTCCAGTTCCACCAAGTCTATGAGAAAAACAACTGAGAAATCACTAGTGGTTCTGGATGTGAAACAAAGTCTGTTTGGCTGGTCAATACCTCTTTTTTTTTTTAAGATGACTACACCTCAGATATTGAAAGCCAATGTGTTAATCACTATAACTTTGTCTTCGAAATGTATTATATTTAATAATTTGCTATATTGTGGATGTTTCACCTCTATAGTAAAGAATATATATTTAAATACATATTTAAATATATTTAAAAATTATTTCACTTTTTACAATTCATATTAAAAGTTAATTTGAGCATTAGAGTTTTTACATTTTATAATTTAGGCACCTTTACTCCATCAACAACTTTAATACTTATGAGATAAGACTTCTGCTAACAGATGGGAGTCTGATTGAATGAGTCTTCTAAAGGAAGTTTGTTCAAGTATATAAAATGTACAGTGGTTTTTACTTTTACTCCATCTGCCTTTCCTATTGCTCATTAATACCACCTTATTAATCTCTATCAGGGATAAGGGAAATATGTTATCATAGAGTTGAAATTTATTTAAGATGACATCAAGATATTATATCTCCAGATATGGCAAGACATGACCACTATTTTTCAGAAACAGGACTGGCAGGTGTATAAGATATAACCTGGGTGGACAGTATCTAACCAGGGACACATCTGCTCCCAGGTCTTCCTCTTCTATCTCTAGGGCTGACCAATCAATACAACCATTACCTGGGTAATTACTAAGCCTATTTACCAAAAGATCAAAGAAGCATCCTCCTGGCAAAGACTAAGCTGGCTTGTTATAAAGTTGATTCTCCAGTGTTCATATAAAAACCTAATATTTTGTGATGGTTTGTTTCACTTTACAAGTCCCGCTTCAGTGATCACAAATTTCTGTGTCACCTGTATGATAAATGACAACAGGCTAGACTGAACAATGTTTCCTTTAAAATATTTGGTACTTTATGATTAGGCACAACGGGTGGGTGATCCTAACAACTTCCAATCCAGGCTCTGAAAGCTCTGGGAAAACCCTACCTGGAGATGAGTGTAAGTATTTTCATTGCGTGGTTTTAAAATGAACGGCCTGGTTAGTCTATAGCCAAGTTGACTGTGGGTGAGGAAACTTTTCTACTTAGACAAGCACAGCCTCTTCAAAAGCTCCCTTAAGCAAAATATTTTCTGTTTTCAGTATTTTGCTATGTAGCCAAGCAAATTACTTCTTACAATCCGTGACCAACTCTTCCTTCCAATTCTCTTTCTGTTAAGGTTTTGTAGAAATTTGCATTGGTGAGATAACCCCAGTGAATGTGATTAAATAGCTTATGTTAGTGTCGAAGAGGGTTTTAGGTAAATGCTTATGCAGTAAATCAGAAAAACAAAACACAAAAACCAAAAACATGTCTTCAGTTAATCTACAGATTTCAAGGATGGGAGTAGGGAATAAGAGTCACAGAGATGGTGAGGAGATGTCCCTGAAAATGTAACTAGAAAAAATGCAATAGAAAATTTCCAAAATCTTTGGGAAAGAGCCGAAGGAACACTAGGTTCAGAATTTTGTAGCTGAGGTACAGAAGTTCCTGTGCACACAGAACTGTTTGGAGATGTCAGACACCCACTGGCCTTGAACCAGGCTGGAGTTCATAAACTCCCTGCATCGGAATCATGTGGGAATAACAAAATATGCAGATTTCTAGACCCCAATCCAAAACAATAGCATCAAAACTAGTTTTTAAATGCTCAGCAGGTAAGTCTTATGTATCCCAAGATTTGGGAACCATGGAAGGAAGCTGTTTTTCTTATCCATGTCTTTCTTTGTAGGCAATATAATCATCTAGCCATCTCTCCAAGTGGCCATCATAATTATGACTTATTTTTACAAGAATTTATGTACCTTTATAAGACTAATTAGAAAAATTATGACCCACATGGTTCAGTCTCAGAATACAGGAATATAGTCCAACAATCAAAAATTAATTCAAAATAACAGCAAGCCTTTACTTTCATTTCTGGAATAAAGATGAGTTACACAAAATTTATGGATTTCTTCATAACACGCCCTTTCTCTCCCATCTGCTCTTTCACGTACTCTCTGCTGCTCAATCTTCAGCAATCTCCATTGCCAGTTTCTTCACTGCCAGCTCTAGCACGAGAACACTTCACCCTCTTACTGCACCAGTTTTTCTCATAATTCTGCATCACAAAATCCTGAAACATTGATTTGGCAATAGCAGGATCCTCCTTAAAAGTTTAGGAAGGGGTGCAAATTGGGTGCACACAAAGGCATTCTAGTGAGCCTCAGGAAAGAAGAATTTGGGAGCATATACACAAAAATAATTTCATTCCAACATGTTTATAGAACTTTACATCCTATTCTGAGGATGGAGTGGATTACAGGGAAAAGTTAAATGGGGGTCAAGATGTGGAATCATGATGGTTCCTTGGACTACTAAGAGAGTTTGGCTTCATTAATATGTTATAAATCATTTTGTAGGGAGTGTGGTTAGAATAAAAGAGAGAAAAAACAATGTGTAGAGACTTCAAATTTTAGCTATCTCATGGTCTCTAAAATGTATGAAAACTGTAAAGTATACTTTTTACATCTATAAAGAAAATATACGTATATGGGTGTTTCTCTTTCCACCACTAAAGAGAGAACTTTAGAAATCTAATATAATAAAAAAATAAGAAAAACAAGATCCTGTGTACTTCTCTCCAACAAAGAAGCCATAGGTGGAATATGCGGTCTCCAGGCAATAAAGCTTATATACATATGAAAATATTTATTTTATTATTTATTACTAAGTATAAGAACTACTATTTACATATAAAAAAGGAAAAAAAAAACCCATGTTCCAAGCACTGCATAAGTCACTTTTCATACATTATCTTTAATTCTAACAGTAACTTTACAGGTAGCATTATTATCATTTTACTGTTTGTCAGAGAAGTCAAATACACTAGTTAAAGTAACAAAACTAGAATGTGGGAGAATCCAAGATTTAAGCCCTGTCAGCCTTACTCTAAGACCTTTGTTCTTTGTACCACACAATATTACCCTCAGAACTCATTCCTATTGAATTCTTTTTCTGGAAGAGGTGTCCGTAGATTTAAATAGATGGGACACATTCAATGCAGTATATTGTTCTGGATTCCTTCATGTGAACTATTTGGTAACACAGTTGCATAACGTAAGGTAATGAGAAGTGTCTGAGATACTGCACGTAGGAGCTTGTGCTCCCTTCATACCTGGTGCTGCTCAAATCAAGCTGACCTGTCTGCTCTAAGCTGCTTAGCCTCAGGGAGACTTGTGAGCCCAGAGGGCTTCTGGGGCCACCACTTCCAGGCCCTCCCTCACCCTGCCCACATCACCATCTGGCTCAGCAGGATAGAAGTTGTTCATTCTTCTGCCCTCTCCTGCTCCCCACCCTCTTTGATGAGCATTTCTTCTGTCCATTTTGGAATCCTTAGTCTCTCTCTCCCTGACCATGGGTTTAGCCTCCAGCACTCCATAAACAGCAACCTTTCCCTACCTACAGCTTTCCCTGAAATCTTACCCATTTGCCCCTCTAGGACCTGAATAATTTACATATTGGTCCTGCCTTCATTGATCCTGTTTTTTGTCTTCATGTATGCTCCTGGCTAGGAATCTCTAGCCTTCCTTTGCTGTGCGCCTGCTCTTGCTTTGGCTCAGCATTTCCTCCACTTCACGACTTCACCCAACATTACAGCCCTGACAAATCCCTCTATTCTCCCCACCTTGTAAAATCCCTGGGTAAAATATCACTGTAGATATCATCCAGTATGCTCAAAATGGTCCTGCCATCACTCTCTCTCTCTCTGTTTGCCTGAGTGATCCTGAGAAACAGAGACATCTGCTTTGAGATTTTGTCCCACTAATGGAGCCACAAATTTATAAACTGGGTAATGTCATTAGGGGAACTTGGCTTCATTTTACTGATTCAAATCACAAAATTTCAGCTCTGGAAGCAGTCCTTCATTTTAAACTAGAAGTAATAATTATAATAATAATTATGATGACAATGACAACTGTTGGTATTGATAGAATACTTGCTACACATATAGTGTCAGGCATTGTGCTTTACACATATGAGCTCATTTAGCCCTAACAAGGCCCTACACAGTATTGACCAAGAAGCACATCATTCTGGGCTCTCATAACACCAAAACCATGGAAATAGAAATGATTATTACAACAACTCATTATAAAACCTCATTTGTTCTAGCATACCCTCTTACTCAGAAAACAAATAATCCAAATCCAACAAAACTCCAAAAAACTACAGTCCCGGATTCAAACGATTTCCTCCCATCAAATTAACTTTCTGCTACTTTTCACAGAATCACTATCTGTGAAAAATTCAGGAATTGTCACAGCCCCTAACCTGAAGACTTAGATGTTTTCAATTTTTCACACATGACACTTTTCACTGACATTTTACCAACTGTGGTGGGCCTGTAGTAACATAAGAAATGAAATGTCTACTTGAAAATCATTACTCAGATGATCAGAAGTAAGGAAACCCAGAAAACTGGTATCAGAGCACTATAAGATTGATCAACAATTGTCAGTTATATGTAATTTGTATTTTAAGTGCTACAAAGAAAGTAGACAATATCAGAGTCACCACTATCATGACAAATACATGTGAATACTTTTAAAATACTTTTGTGAATGTTCAAAATTTGTGAAGAAAACGTTATGTTCAGCACACACGACCTAGCCCATTGTCACCTCCAGACACTTATATTAACAAAAGACACAGACTATCGGCCTTGTAATTGCTGGAACATCCTAAGGAAAGACTCCCCTCTGTCAGATGAGAAATATACAACTGGCTTGGTAAATTGGTTCTATAATGTGATTTTTATGCAGATCAGACACGGTTGTTCTTGACTTAACCATGACTGTAGAAAATTCGAGGGTTCTGAGACACAGGGTCTCTCATAATATTTATCAGACAAGCTCTCGACTATTAATAGGTTTCCTGAATATTAGGAAGCCCTGACCATCTGCTCCCAGAATGTAGCCAGCTCAGCTGGTGTCCAACCCACTGAGAATTAAGAGCCAGTCTCATGTGCATTTGGAGAAGCAAGGTAATTGTTTGAGCTTGATCACTTTGGAATGAGCTAGCTTTGGAAGATCCACCAGAGACTATGGCAATGGCAGCCTTTTGCAAGAAACTTCCTCAGGTAGCCAACGTGGGTCTCCTGTTATAAGCACCTATCTCCCTAAACAGTTATTGCAAGATAAGATAAAATCCAGCCTCACCTAACTTAGTCAGCCCATCTCCAGGAGTGTTTTATTTCCTATGAAAGAGGCTGGATCCTTGTTATAATAAATAGAAATAAATATAGGATGCCAAAACTTGCAGAATAGATGGTGGAATGTATGATACAAATAATACAACATATATTACTTGCTTTGAGTCCACGTTTCTTTCCTATGACTGTAACTAAAAGAACACTCAGAGGAATTAATAATATTGAACCCAGAATCCCCTTTTTATATGTATCCATGGTACACAGCTCTTCAGTGGCATAAATGAGCCTATAACCCTGTTTTCTGCCACTTTGAAGTCTCTCTGGCATAACAGTAGTGCTCATACCAGCTGCATGTTCAAACCACGTAGAAGCTTAAAACAAACAAAACAAAACATTGCTGATTCAGATGTACTGAGGTGGGGTCCCAGCCACTGGTATTTTTAATAATACTCACAGGTCTTTCTAATGTGTAGCCAGAACAGAGAAGTACAATTCCAGCAGATTTGTTAAAATATATGAGTTACAACAGCTTAAGTTGAAATGCATATCAGCAGGCATAGTTGATGTTTTTAACAGGTAAAATTCCGTGAGAGGCTCAGCAAAAGTGTTGATAACCAATGGTATATATGGAAATGCTTTGTAAATTATAAAGTGCTAAACAAATATGAGGTGTTTTATTATCACCAGCAAATGCTTTCTGAGAGCTTCTATGCATGTGCTTGTGAAATTAGGAGTCTTGGTCTTTACCCTGAAGAGGTTGCAGCCTAATGGTTTACAATCTAAGAGATGGTCATTTGTTTCCAGTACATGTGTCTGACGACTAGCAGCAGTAATTGTGGTCACCTTGTAGGCTGGACAACCCAGTACAGTGGTATAGACTGCAGAGTAGCCAGGGGGATTAATGGGCAGCAGCAATTATTATACGAGTTAAAAGCCACGTTGCCTGCTCCAATTTTTAAGAGCTCTTACATAAAGGGAAGCTAAAGAACCGGATAACCAAAGGTCATTTCTGAATTTCAAGTAGAATTGAAGCTCCTATGCAGATGTCCTGATGAGATTAAGATGGTAGTCAAAACTCTAAGATGATTCACATTTAAGTAATTTCATTCTGTGATAGGGAACCATTGCAAGGGGCCAATATTGCCTCAAACAGTACAAATGAATGTCTAAGGCACTCAGATTGGTTAAAGATGAGAAACGGTGGGAAAGCAATTCCTGCCCCTGTAGGCACACTCTTTCATTTGGAAATATAATTTGAGCTTGATAAAAAGTAGAGTTAATTTTTACTGTTATCAAACCTGTGGAGACTAAGGTCAGAATCATCTGCATTTTACAGATAAACATAACATCTCTATATGGGCTGTATTGCACATTTTTTTTCACATTTTTTTCCTACATTATTTTACATGAGCTCAGTGAAATGTAGGCAGGATACTTCTTGTCTCTGTTTTAGACCTGAAGGTTTTGACACAGAAAGATTGTGAGCCCTGTCCAAGATTACACACAGCAATAGGGTCAGAGCTGGGACAGTAGCCCTGCAATCTTACTCTTCTTGAGGTGCCTCCTCAGGAAGATCCCCATGATGGCCTGTGATTCATATTATAGAGAGACTCACTGAAGGGCTCATTTAAAAATAGTGAGTTTTGGGGCAGATACCCAGAAAAGGGATTGCTGGGTCATATGGTAATTGTACACTTGAAACCTATATAATTTTATTAGCCAATATCATCCCAATATATTAAATAAAAAGTAAGTAAACAAAAATAAAAATAGCAAGAACTTCTGATATATTACAGCTAAGATTTGATTTGTGAACACATTTATAGGTAAACTAATCCCATGTATTGTAGCCATCATATATTAAGTCCCACAGCTTACTACTTATCCTCACTTTTCTTTCTGTAGCAGCTTAATCACCCATGTTTCTAAGAATTCATTCACCATTCCCTCACTCTTGATTCCCAGGATTTGTCTGAGGCTGATAATCTAAATAACTTGAGAACTTGCTTTGGCTGTTTTGTTTTATCCTAGTGTTTATATATATATATCCTAGCTCTGACAACAGTTTTTCTGCCTTAAACCATCACTCCATTTATGGTTTGAGTTCCAAAGCTATAAATTCAGAGATCTAGGAGTCTTATAAGAGGCAAATCTTCTGACAAGTGTTTTAGATCCATTCTCTACTGCCCCAACACCCTCTCCATGCATTCTGCTCCAACAATCAGGCATTTATTACCGTATTTCTCCCCATTAGAAATGGCCTCATCCCTACCTTCCCACATGTACATATTTGACAAATGATAATTCTTTTGATCCAGTTTAAGAGTTGACAATCGCATTCTGTTTGGATAAAATCCAGATGCCTAGATGTGACCTCAAGGGCCATACATCTACCTTCGCACTTATTACAGGAGCAGGAACATTGACCAGGAGCCAGAGCAACCGAACACTGACTTTCTGCTCAGAGATTCCCCAGGCAAGTCACTACTAGAATCTCAGTGCTCTAAATGCCTCATTTCTCAGAATAAATGCTGTCCCAACAACAGGCTGGTTATCTGTATGGAACAAAAGATACAGGTGAGCTGCCCAGAGTGTGTGGTCTCCAGTTATGCTCTAGCAGTAACTCTGCCTTAGCTGAGTCCCCACATAACCTTTCTCCTATCTCATACTTTTAATTTGAGCTTTTTTTGTTGTTGTAGTTGTTGTTGAAATTCTCAACTTCTTTGCAAAAGGTAGAACACCATAGTAGTTTAGAGTGTAGTTCTTGGAGCCAGACTGCCAGCATTCCAATTCTACTATGTAGTTTTAGGTAAGTTAGTTAACCTGTCTGTGCCTCCATTTCTTCATCTATAAAATGGGAACAATAAAAAATAGTTTCTACTCTTATGTTGTTGTGGTGAGGATTCTGTGAGATAATAAACATAAAGTCCTTAAAACAGTGACCAGCAAAGAAATAGTCAGTAAATGTTAACTTTTATTAGTAATAATTCAAGTTCTTCACTTTATTCAAGATCCCCAAATGCCTCGATATCTCCAGAAAGCCTTTATTAACTAACTCTACAACTTGGTTGTTGTTTTGCCTTCTGATCCCAGTAAATATACCTTGAATGGCACAGTCTTGTTATAGTGTATTATATTATGTAGCTTATTTTATTCTTTGGAAATTTAATCTTGACATAACTTTTATCTTCAAGCAAACTGTAAACTCTTTGGGGGTATAGAAGTGATATCTTCTACCTACCTATTCACTCCTTTCCTCACACCCCTTCAAAATGTGAATGTGATTTTTCTACCAATACTCACCCTTCTGGGATGAGATTGAAGAGGTCCTCTGGCCTTTCCATCCAGCCTGTTAGGAAGAGGCTGGGCCATCTGTAACATTACTGGACAAGATTTAAAAGTATCCCTATAACATCTGAGACCTACCTGGAACCTTGAAAGTAGGGAGTTAGTACAATGCTTTGCCCTGTAATTCTTTGATCATTTATGACCTTTTATTTTTTGAGGATGCATTTGTCATCCCACTAGATTGTAAACTCCTTTGAGGACAGGAACCAATTCATTTTTGTGCCTACCTTCCTTCCACCATACCTCTAGGTGCTCAATAAATATTTGTAAGTGCAGTGGGATAACAACATGGTGTATAAGGGATATGACTTTGTTCCTGGTAATCCCCTCTATCATCTAGCCTTTCAATATTCAATAAAGACATTCATTGCCTGAGAGATAAATCATTGTAGCAGAAAAGCAGAAATCAAATGTTCATTCTTACCTCTTGAGTTTCAATAGTTTAAAACATCTAGGATTCAGAGCATAAAATTTATGCCATAAACAAAAGATTTGGGAGAATACATAATTAAGTCCAGTTTCTCTAGTTTATCCTGGTTACTCTCAAACTAGATAAATATTCTACAGGCTTAGGAGATGTGGAATAGGGGAGGAAGAGAAGGTGGTAAGATACTGGGAGATGGGGAGGAGGCAGAGGGAAAGGGCTTTGCCTTGTGAAGTCAAGAGTGGCTGGAGGCGTGGGTGATAAAAATGCCAGGTAGGGCCAGCAGGTGTAAGAGCAGAAGCACTGACTTGGTAGAAACTCATCAAGTTCCCTTGAACCTAACATAGCTTGGGAGGAAAGGTTGTAAATAGTATCAAGTCAAACAGTCCTGAGCCAGCCTATGAGGCTTCTGTGCCTAGGAGAAAAGAATCCAGACCTAGCCATGCAGAGACGGCATCCTTCTAAGTGAAGTAGGAGATGAGGAGTGATGCTGTCTCAGCAGATACCAGTGTGAACAGATGCTCCTTTGACCTTTATTAATATCTTGAGATTTAGATGTGCCTGTGGGGTTTACACACAGCTCTGGAAAGTGAAGGGAGAATGCTCCTTGATAAAATGGGGACTGGAAACAAATTAATTTCATTATGGAATATTAAAGTTAAATTTCTTCAGTGCCTAAATATGTGAGCTGAAATTCTGAACAGCTACAGAAAAAAAAAAGATAAATTTAAAAATGTCCTTCAAAATGTCCCTTAAGATAATCACTCCAATTGGACACTAAGAATTTAGAAAATGCAGTGGCCCTCCTTGGTATAAATATGGGAGGTGGTAGGGGAATGGAGAGAAGGAGAGAGGAATAGAAAGAAAAGTGCATATGTAAAAGTGAGGTTACTAAATTTGTCACTTCTCCCATTATTTTATTTAATTACTCAGTAAATACTTGTTTAATATCTACTTTATGCTACTGTGCGAGGTTCCTGATCTGGGGAAGCAAGTAGGATTTGAAGGGGTTGGTGAATTCTTCATTATTTCTGCATTGTTGTTTCATGAGGATGCATTCATGCACTATTTGCATTTAAAAAGAGGAAGGAGACATGAAGAAGGGCAGACTGAAAATCTAATGTGAAGAAAGCAGTGTGGCTGGAGTACAAAGGAATAGCCATGCTAGATCCTCCTTCATCATCAGGCTTTGTCTAGACACCAGTCAGTTCAATGTCATGTACTCCATATACATAGAGCCCAGAGTATAGGTTCATGCTTTGTACAGAAAGTAGAGTCCAGGGAAATGGGCCTTTTGCTTCATTCTCCAGGAGAAGCATTTGGATGCTTAGATGAGAACAGTGCAATGCCTGTCCACTTTCACTGCCTTTTAGCAACTAATAGACAGCAACAATACCTAAATTTCCACAATGTTTCTTACTTTTGGAATATCTCTGGTGGTCCACAACCAGCTCTAATGCTCACCAGCTTTTCAGCAGCCTCATTAGGCAATGACTCACTTTCTCTAGCAAATCAATGGCATAAATGTCAGTAGAGGGAGTGGTTAGGGAACTATTAATATGATGATGGCACTGGTCTGTCCTTAGAGCCCACCTAACTTCAAGGCCCACCATCTTATCCTATGTAGGTTTAATATTGATCGCAAGAGCCACACATTTTTGTCGTGCTGTACTTTTCAATGGAGACTGCATGTTTTGATGACATTACTTGCTACCAAGTTTGAGCCAGCTTAGGCCCTCAGCTGTCAAGTTAGTAGGATTTCCATAACGAGCCAACAAAGTTGTAAAAACTAAGGAATCTGTGTTGTCCCTTGCACAGACACAGATCTTAATCTTGAGGAGAGCAGTTTCTATCCCTGACCTCATCTACGAAGATTTGCTAATATTTTTAGTTGTCATCTTTTTTCACATCTTCTTTGTGTTATATTAAAAAATTTTTAATCAGTTTTCATTTAGCATATATTTCCTACATGTACATAGTTGCAATTAAACTAAAGGCTTATAATTTAAAACTGAAATTTTTGGTTATTTTCTCTAGCCTTTATTTACATGCTTGTAATTGCAATGCTTATTTTGCTTATGTCTTTATTTATCAATTTTAGATAGTATCTATTTACTTCCTATTATAGGAAATGGCAAGTATTTAGTTCTGTGACCATCATACACATCACAGTGGTGTACTGGAGCCTATTCTACCCACTGGTGTGAGCTGATTGTTAAATTTCCAGAAATTTTGCAAGCCAAGTATTAAATGGTTGCTAGCCTGAAATTGGCCACAGTGGGAACATTTATACCATGGAAATCAGAAAATGTTACCAGGGGTCCCTCCACCCCTGCCAGAGAACTAGCACGACATTGTTCTTCCTGAATACTCCCACATTTGTGGGTTAATCTAAAATTCAAGAGTTTTACTTTAATGACTCTGATAAATTTTGTTCTCTACTTAGCCCATTGGTATACCAAAATCATTGACTTTCTTATTTCACATAGTATTAACAATTGCCTTGTTATCAGGCTAACATCTCCTGAACCTAATGGACAATCTACAAAAAATGAGACAACCAGTAATTATGTGCTTATGAAGTATTCTTGGCAAACAAATGAATCTGAGTGTATTTAAGCTTCTATACTTAAAAACCAATTTGTGGATAATATGAAGAATAGAAAGCAAGTTAATGACACAACAAGAAAGCAATCAACTAAATCTAGAGTACAGGATATTCTATTGAACAAATGATTCACCTTCCTTAGCAATCAATGGTATATAAATAGGGGAAAGAAAGTAGTTAGGAAACTATTGTAGAAAAAAAAAAAACAGACTTAAGGGTCATTACCACCGATACCCATTTATGAAGCTTGTTTGAATTCAAACTCAAAACAAAACAAAAAAAATATGCTTGAGACAACCTGGAAATTTTGCCCATAGACTGACTGGGTACTATATGCCATTAGGAATTATTGTCACTTTCTGAAGGAGAATATGGTCAATAATATTGTAATAAGTTTGCACAGTGACAGGTAACTACTAGACTTACTGTGGTGACTACATTGTAAGGTATATAAATGTCAAATCACTATATTGTACATCTGAAACTAATATAATATTGTGTATTAACTATACTTAAATAAGAAGAGAAATTGTACTTTGAAAATAAGAAAAAAGGTAGTTATTTTCACCTTTGTTATGTATGATAATGACATAGTAGTTATATTTCAAAGAAGTACTTATTGTTATAGATGAATAATGAAGTATTTGCAAGTGAGATCATACAATGTTTGAGTGCTTTTTCTTTTTAAAAACAGGAAAAAATGTAAGAGGACAGATGAAACAAAAGTAACAAAATTTTGATAATTGTCGAAGATGGATGATGGGTCAACAAGAGTTATTATTCTCTACTTTTGTATATGTGTAAATTTTCATAATAAAAAAATTTTAAGGTGCTTCATTTTAAATCTCAATAGTTTTCCTGTACTTAGCCTTGTTAATTTTTAAAAGTGCACCATCAGATTGGTTAAATATCAATTAATAAATTGTTTTTGAAATCCTCAAATATATATCACTTCTTGGCCTTTTGGCTAAGATTAAATGAAATCCTGAAATATAGTAGATAATCCATCAGTGATCTTTTCAGGTCTTGCTCCCGAACCCCCCTTCTTCCTTTCTCATCTGGATCAGCAGCTCATGGGGCTTTCTGCATAGCTGTTGGTCTGGACTTTCCTTCTCTGTGATCCTACATTGCCCATATCTGTTTTCCTACATTGGATTTTCTCTATCCCTCTTTGTTGATAGAGTCCTTCTTTTTAGTACAGCACCTGCTCCAGTAGCTTCTTAAGAAAGTAAGCATGAAGTAAAATTTTCAGTTCTTGAATGTCTTTATTTGCTCCTCAATTTTTATCTGGTTTGATACTTTCCTTTCAGGATTTTGGAGGCGTTTCTCCATTTACTTATACTTCTAGTCTCCAGTAAGAAGCTCAAGGCTATTTTGATTTCTATTTTGACCTTTTTTTGGGGAAGATTTTAGGATTTTCTCTTTATCCCTGTTGTTACAAAATTTCTCATTACATGCTGAAAATTGATCTTTTCTATTTACTGCACTGGGCCCTTGTGGAATGTGTCTCATGGGAAATTTTTCTGGTTTGTTTTGTTATACTCTTACATTTTTTCTGGGCTATTTTTCTATGACTCTTATTCAGAGACTATTAGACCTAATAATCCCAATTTAAGAATTTTACTTGCAGAGATTCTGTGTGGAAGGAAATGGAAGTCAGGGCATGTTGGGAAAGATGTCTGACCGACATGCTAGTCTGACCCAGGAGAAGAAGAGAGCGAGAGAAGATTGAACAGACATGTCCTAGACACTCCTGAAACCTATGGTTCAGAAAAGCTGCCAGGGAATCTTTGAAGCAAAGTGAGCTGGCAAAGGAGTCCTCTTTTAGAAGTGAACTGGCCTGGTCTTATTATTTCTGTTGCACTCAATCATCGGTAGTAATCTAAACCCAGACACAGATTCAGCACAAACACAGTGATGGATCTCAAAGTGATGGACCCGGGGCCACTGTCCTCGCTGGTGGTCTGAGGTGCCAACTGTAAAGTAGGTTCTATTATGTGATATTGAATGCCTTAGTTTGTGTACTGTGCCTAGAACAGGTCAGAAACATTATAAGCACTCAGAGAACATTAATTAAATTGTCACTGAGTGTCAAGGAGAGGTCTGCAAGTATGTGTAGTTAGAGGAATTGTTATAAAGAGTATACTCTAAACTTTGGGATATATTTACTTTTACTTTATTCATTCTTCTAATAAGCTTGGCCAAGGTGAGTAAAACCCAAAGCCAAGTTAGAAATGGCAGAGTAAAAAGAGATTGGAAGTTTATTAGTTTTATAACAATCATAAAGTGGGGAAAGGTGCATTTGACAGCAAGAAAAAAGACAGAAAAACAATAAAAAGCAAACATAACACAAGCATGAATTTTCAAGATTTTTAACATTAAGAAAGTTAGCCCCAACAACTTCAATAAGCGTATGTGCTTTGTGGTATTTCATAAATGTTACAGCCAATGTTCATAATAACAAGCAATATCAAGAAAATACTGGCAACTTTGAGGAGGCCAGAAAGCATGAAATGCATTTAAAAGGATTTCCATATGGAATAGTTAAAACTACAGAGAAGCTCCACTAGAAAGAGTAAATCCTCTGGGATTCTGGACAGCTGATAGTTTTATTGATCTAATTAAATATATTGCTTTTTTTTTCTTATATATAATTATATATTATTTTTTACTACCACTTGATAATGAAAAATCCTTGCCCTTTTCATTTTATGACCTATTTTTATGTTAAGATCCCCACACCTTCGCTGGCACTCGTCATCACTGCCTAGGTTCATTTGCTTGCTAAGCAAACATAAAATCTCTGTGACGAATCATGGATACCAATGGAACTTCCAAGTCATTTAAATTAAGCTCCTGAGATGGTCTTGGCCATCCCATGATTGTCAAGAGGATTCTCACTACAACAGCACATGTGCCCCAGGCTGCCTGTTTGGACATTGTTTGGCTCTGCATCCCTGGCAGCCAGATTCATTTTGACAGCACTTCCTTATTTCTACCTAACATTCCTTTTCACATGTTCTTGCTCTTGCATATGAACCACTGACATGCACAGTGCTTTCACAAACATGGGCTAACAACAAATTCACTGTCCTGAGATAGGACATCAACACCTTTGGAGATTACCTAAAGAACTTGATGATAGCTCGCTCATCTTCTGACCTCTCAGGAGCACTGTCAGAGCCTGAGAAGCTGCTCTCTAGAACAACAGACTTCAACTGTGCAATTGGGTTGCTTATAGCAGGCACAGTGGGACAGGGACAGCTACACAAAGAGTGAAACAAAGAATGGTGGGGGTGGGGGAGTGAGAGAGTGAGAGAGCGGAAGTGCACTGAAAGATATGTACATAGTCAATAGGCAGAGAGGAAAAGAGACAATATGCAATGTGCATAGAGTCTCCTGTCTTAGCTTGGGCTGCTATAACAAAAGTATCATAGACTGGATATATAAACAACAGAAATTTATTTCTCATGGTTCTTTAGTCTGGAAAGTCCAGATCAAGTCCAGATTTAGTGTCTGGTGAGTGTCCACTTCTTGGTTCATAGACAGCTATCTTCTCACTGTGTCTTCGCTTGGGGGAAGGGTTGAGGAAGCTATCTGAAATCTCTTTATAGAGGTACTAATCCCATTCAAGTAGGCTCTGCCCTCATGACCTGATCACATCCCAAAGACCTCACTTCCAAATACCATCACATTGGGGTTTAGATTTCAACATATGAATTTGGGGTGGCATTCAGTCTCTAGTATATTGGAACATATTTCAGAGTTAAAAACAAAAGCAGAATCTTCAATCTTCCTTATTTCCCCATTGATTTGTAAGCTCCTTGGGGGTAGAGCTCTGTTTACTTGCAATTATGCTAAGTAAAATTTATGAGAAAAACACAGTCATGCTAAGCAGGCAGTGAGTGCTTAATTCATGTTTGATAACAAAGAACAAAAGACAATAATGTCCTAAAAGAAATCTGCTCCTGACATTGCCAAAAGGATTAAAATAGCCATAATTTTGCATGGGTTTAATTTTCCCCAGTTCTTGGCCATTGCCTTCCTTTAAGCCATCTGCTTTTTGGCTTTGGAAAAGGGTTCAACGCGCTATGCTAGATTTCATACATCCTGATGGACAGCCGGTTGTTTCAATTGTGTTAATTATCTCTTTTCTCTTCTATTATGCAAACATCTAAAATCACTTGTTTTTCTATGAGTAGTATTTCCTCCTTCCCTTTTATTCTGGATGGCATCAGCACATTTTGAAATATACAGATCTATAAGTAAAATAACTGGCCTAGTATTTCAGATTGTGACTTTTTTAATCTTCCTTTTTCTATTCCATATTTTCTTTTCTCATCTTCATATATTTTCAAGACACAAAATTAAATGTGTAGCATCTTCTCAAGAATTAGTAAATTCAAAACAATAGTTGAGTGATGATCTTTAGAAACAAAAATTTATCTGAATTTAAAACTATAAATTGTTTTATTTGTCCCTAAAATAAGTTGGTCAGATATGAAAAAAAAAGTATTATGAACTTTCGAGCACAAAAACACGTTGACTAATTTGTATTGATTTTATCTGCCAATCTAGATGCAATCACACTTTTAAAAGCAGATTCCTGTATTTGCTTTTCTATAAAATGTCACCAATGCATTAAATACTTTGAAAACAGTCTTTGTAAATCAATCTGCACTTATTAGATTTGTTTAAACGATAGTATTAGAATTCCATGCTGAGATTTAATTTGGTTTTTAAACTAATTCCCTACATGTAGAACATTTCCAAAGGCAGAGGCTAGTTCCCAATTATTTTCATGCCGTCATTGCTAAATGTGTTGAATACCTCCCTTATCTACAAGCTAGGGTTCTCTGAAGACCTCCTCATTCAGTGGGATATACACATTTAACTTAGGCTATTTTATATTTTTAAATGGGAAAATGCAGAACCACAGCCAAATGAAAATTAATAGATCTTACCTTGTTCATGTCAAAGGTATTATAGACTTGATCAACGTGTTGGTTGGCTTTTTGATTCAGACCGTGCAAACCCAAGAGTGTCTTAAATTCATGCAGTGTTTGCAGGCCGGATGGATATTCCATCATAAATTTTTTGTACCACACATAGGTCTCTTTAGCAGGAATTGCTGTCTGACCACCAGCCGTAGATTCATTATTTCTCATTGTGACACAGTCTACAGCTTTTTTCAGGTTATTTTCATGTAGGGTCTCTCCGTATTTAGTTCCTCACTCTTCACTAAAACTTGAGGCTAACATGTGCCCTTAGAAAGCCACTCTAAACCTCTTACAACTATAGGCTAAATAAAAATAGAAAGCCAGTGAGATTAACTCATCTGTACAGTTTTAAGACTAGGTCATATACATATGATTGTGCTTCCTTGCTATTCAAAGAATCAGTTTGTTGTGAAGGGCAGAGGCAATATTTTAGAGAAGGTAATCCTTGTTATATTGTTAGCCATAAATTCTGCCTACATTATGGAGTGACACAGTGAGATCTATTGGTCTAGCTTTGAGTTGCAGTCAGGAAGCCTGGGTTCTAGGCTTCTTTGCAGCTTATTAACTACACTGACACATGACTTTCACTCTCCAGTCTCTGTTTTTCTATCTACAAAATACAAGTATTTGCCTTTTCACACTTAAACATTGTGAAGATAAATTTAGATGAAGAACATTTTTTAAACCATGGAGAAATTATACATTCTGAATACGGTTAAATTGTAAGGAAGTCTATGTACAGGAGATATAGTTGGGTAAGAGATACTTGTATTATTAGTAAAAAAAAAAAAAAAATGTTGTAATGTAGTAGGCAGAAAAGTGTGGTGTGCAGATAAAGGAGCATATTGGACTATGTCTTCTGGGATTGTTCTTTTTTTTTCGTTTTCTGCTATTCCGTCTTTTCTGTCTCTCCAGTCTACATCTACTCATACCCTCTATCTGCTAGTTTTATTCCACTGCAATTCCAAAGTTAATCTTGTCCAAGTCAAATCTCAATTGTAGTGGACTTGAAAACTGAGTGAATGGGCCTAAAACTGTATCCATGCTCCAGTAATGGAAGTGAATTGCCCATGTGGTCTTCAAGCCATTTTGCGATCAACCATATTTAGGAGTAACAGAATTACATTATTCCTGTCTAGGGTCATCTGGTCTCAAGTATGCTTCTTCTTTCCTAAACTAACTCCATTTTTCCCCCAATTCCAACACTGACTCAGTTCATACGTCTGGTCTGTGCCTTAGTCCCTATTCCTTAGTCCTAACTGATTAGCTGTTTAAAATCCCAGGTTCCCCAAGAATGGGAGCCATTGGCTTAAATGAATTGCCTTGACAGGACACAGGGATGGCTAGGGTGAATATGATTAATTTTGTTTCAAATGTACCAATGTAGACTTTCAATAGAAAATTTCTATTTCATATTTAGAGTGAAATATCAGGTGGTCAATAAGGTCTAGAAATTTGAAACTTATTCATTTGGAAGTATTATTTGAAACCATTAGAGTAGATGAGATTTCTCATGCAGAGTAAAAAGAAAGATAGGATAATGGGAAATCAGACCTGGAGATTATTTAGTAAGGAAATATGAGGAATATCCCATTAAAATCTTCAAAAAACATTCTCTGGGGAAGTCCCTCTTTCAATTCTTTCTAAATGTCTGACTTCTTATCACCATTAGCATTTATTAATTGCCAATTTTTAGATTTAGAGTAAAGGATACTGATGATGGCAGAGGAAGGTAATGAAAGTTTTCCAGGAACCAAGAAAATTCCTGGTGGAAGAAAAACTGTGTAGGTCAAGAATACAAGAATATAAGAACCTGAGATCCAGAAACTGTGCTTCTTATATAAATTATGCTTTTTAAAAAAATATGCATAATGATTACTTGATACAGAAAAAACTTTAAAACTATTAGAAATAGCATAATTTTTATATTGGATATCTGTAAGTCAGGAGTCTTACTCTACAAAGCATTAACCAGTTATAAGATAATGGGAAAAAGGCTTCATTTATAATAGATCAAAGAATAAATCTAATTAATTACAATAAATATAACTAGAATGAGCGAAATGCAGTTGAAGAAAAAATTTTAAATGTCAATATAGGGCACCAGTGGAGATTTAAACACGTAGAAAGGCATACTTTGTTTGGTCTTGGGTAGAAATATGTGATATTAAAAAAAAGGGCAATTCTATTTATTTTAATTTATAATATCACCACAAACCCAGCAAAATACAAATAAAATTTGAGGGGTGACTAAATAAGCTAAATCTAGGTTTGAATGAGAATGAAATATGCAAGGATCACTGAAAAATTTGGAAATATAAAATTATTGACTAGCCCTACCAAAACAACATGGGTCTGACATGAGAAAAGACAGAATAAAAAATGAAAAATAACAGGTTTTTTTAAAGAACTTGGTCCAAATATAGATAGGAATTTAACATGCAACAAAGGTGGCATTACAGATCGGTGGGTAAAAATTAATAATTTTGGAAGAATACTGTGGCTATCTGGAAACACACAGTTGGATTTTTAACCTACTCCTTACACCAAAATAAATTCTAAATGAATCAAAGATTTAACAATTATTAAAATCATTACTAAAAAAAAACAAAGTAGAATTTCTTTATACTTTTAGCATTGGAAAGTTCTTTCTAAATATGACTACAAAACCCTGAAGCCATAAGTGAAAGGAAATTAAGTCAATTTTAAAAATCCTACATGGCTCAAAATACCATGAAAGTTTTTTAAATAAAAAATTATGACAAAATATTTGTAATATATATATTAAAACGATAATTTCCCTAATGTGAAAGTAGTTTCTATAAATCAGTAACAAAATACTACCAAGTAGAAAAATGGACAAAGTCCAAATTTAAAAATTCAAATGAATTTGAAACAAGAAAAGATGTTCAACCTTACTCATAAGAAATACACATTCCAGCTACAGGATATACCACTTTTCATCTATTTGATCAAGATAAGTAAGTTTAATAATTCACTGGATAGGTGAAGGTATGAAGAAACAGGCACTTATACACTGCTATAGGATTATATATTGATAAAATTTTTATGAAGTGCTATTAGGCAATATATGTTAATAATAAAATTCATTGTGAATATTTAAAAGGATATTTACTGTTGTGTGTATGTAAACCAAAAGAATGGGAAAAATGTAAACATCTATTGACAAGAGAATGGTTAGGTAAATTTTGGTACATCCATGGAATGGAATAATAAGGAGCAGTTAAAAATAATGAGAGTCCTACATTTACCGATCCTGATGTGGAATGAGCTTGAAGGTATGTTAAGTGGAAAAAGCAACAGCATCTTTCGGAAGCTATTACATCTGTATTTACATAATGATTTATATAGTTTTATATACATTGATTGTGTTTGAATGTATTCATGAGTATCTGGTAAAAGCATGCCTCTTAAGAGTAATTAATGGCTAAAGACAAGCACTGGGTGAAGACTTCACCATATTCCATTTCACATGTTCTGAATTTTATACTATGTGCATGTACATAAAGTTGAAAATATATAATTCCACAAGCAAATATTAAATTTTTATTGTTTTTGTCCAAAGTTATAGACACTACTAAACAAACAAAATAGTTATTAAGGAAAATGTAAAAACACAATTCCTTATATATGTATAAATGTAAAAACACAATTCTTACATATGTGTAATATGTGTTCACATTATACTTAGATTTGTTCTTTCACTATAACTCAAAATTAAAATTATCATATAAACTATAGCTCTAAATTTTTTTAGGATCTATATTTTCTGCTTTACTGAGTATTGCCTGTACTGGAGAAAGAGCATGTCTGTCTCTTCAACACATTTCAAGAGGAGGTGATTCTGTAGTCCTTTACACACTGATTTTGAAAACCACTATTTTCCAGTTTTTACAGTCTTTAAAGTGAAAACAAAATTTAAGCCTAAATGATACTTCCATCCTTCTTAGTATCTCACATGGAAATTAAAGAACTCTAGAAATAGTTTCTGAAAGAATAAGATAAGATAGAGAATAGGACTGGGAAACATGTAAATTGTAAATCACTCTGCATTTCTAAAGTATACAATAACAAGTACAAGGGGGGAATATTTTTTGAACAGAATCTTCATCTTTCTTATTAGCATTTTTTAAAAGTGAATGTCTTCTTTCAGTTTTGAGAAGTATTTTCATTTTTTTTCTGAAGGGAGACTCTGTCCTGTATCTGTAGTTCCTTTATTTAAAATGTGCTGGAAAAGAAGATTATCTTCTTTAAGCAAAGCTTCTAAATAACTGTCAATCTGCTCCAAGTCTCCTGCTGGACCGCCCTGGAAAAGAGAAGCAACAATCATAGCAGGGAAAGAAGCTACAGGGTTTATTCCTGTAAGCAGCGTGACCTCTGAACAGTATTCCTTATAATTCATATAGCAACACAACCCATCTTACATTTGAATAATGCTTTTAACTTTTCAAAATGTTTTCACATTTAATCTCATTTTATGCTCACAAGTGGTGAGAAACTTGGATCATTTTTTTTTCTTAGTGGACATTAGTTCAACTGTTTTTTTTCCTCTTATATTTAATTACTTTTCATATTCCTAAAGCTTCCCCTACACCCCATCTCGTCCTTCTCTGTTATAGGCTCTCATCTCCCATTAAAAATTCATGAATCTTTAGCCTCACAAGCAAAACAGATGAGTAGGAAAATTCTGACTTTCCTGTTTCTCCTCTTTCCTCTGAGGCAGCATCTTTTCCCACAGCCCTTGGCTTGCTGCCTCATCTGTTCCTTCTTCTCTCTTTCCCTCCTGGATCTGAGCTCCACACTGTCCTTCCTTGGGCTCCTAATCCATAAACAGCAAGACAAATGCTCCTTCTTTACTGACCTAGATCTCACTTCCCTCAGGCCCATGAGATCAATTCGTTCTCCAATCGAGCTGATGGATAAGAGAATTTTTAGGAAGGACCTTTCAGGAACAGTCCCAATTTTATTATCCCTAATAAGTGTCTGGCACTACCAATCTAGTTTCTCTATCCCTTATCTGATTTCATTGAATGTGCTTTTGCTTTTCTCCCTCTGCCCTACATTTGCTCAGTCCTCTAATGAGGCTGAACTGTATTATGTATTGAGGCCCAGCTGTGTGAGTGGGGCCCCCATTCTTTGGGCAGGTTTCCACGATATTGATAGTCACCCAAATTTCCAAATATTCACTGATCCTGAAGATTAACCTGTATGACTTTTCTGAAGCTGACAACCCTTGATCTGTTCGACATAGTCTAATCCTTTGGCGACTGCTCTCCCTGGTGGACTAGACTTTCTCCTAGGACTTTAGGTGGCTTCTGTCCCAAGCTTCTTTATGCGACTGCCCCTACTTCATCTGCTTCGGGTCCACCTCATCTCACATCTCTGCTCTGTTTCACTGCAGTTGCTCTGGAGACCAGAGATAGTGGAAATGGACATTTCAAGATGGGGATGAGGGTAAACGTATTTGGGCAGGAGCTGTTTAAACACCTCTCCAAATGACAGTAGATACTCGGCAGGCTAAAATCCTTCACTCCTTACAAACTTTGTGAATGTAGCAAATTAAATTAGTATAATTACCCTTTTGTGGGGGAAAGCCCAGGGGTTTGGCATAGAAGGTAGAGCAAATTGTCATTCTGCCTTTTTTTTTTTTTCTAGCTAAACACAGATTTGATATTCTGAGAGCCAACAATTCTTATGAACTTTTCTAAGAGGGAGTGATATTCAATTTCTACGATATAGAATTTCTTTGGTGTCTCTAGTTTTTCTTGTTAGTGAAACAACAATTATCACTAAAACTTTACCATATGCCAGGGTTTGTACCAGACCTTTTACACATAAAAATGTTTCCCGTCCTTTGCAGCCCCAAGAACCAAAAGGGGCTCCACTCAAGTTCTACTCTTCCAGCAATAAATAAACTCAAATAATAGGCTTGGTTGGTACTGTTGAAAGAAGCACAAATATAATTACATTCTGTAAAAACAGCATTAACTGTCTTTTTTTTATTTTAATAATGAAACATTTTAACTGTTGCCTAGACCACCTAAGATGGAGGAGGGACCTTCTCTTGGCTGTATACTTTAATTAAGCAAAAATATTTTCTGCATTTTATTTTGTATTTAATATAAGAGAAATCCCAGTGAATACCAAAAGATGTATTTTTTTTTTTTTTTTTAAATAATGGACTCTCACCTTGAAATGCTCACAGCCAGGACTGAGACACAGGTAGTCTGGCTTCAAAGTCCATGCTCATCATGTGCTACACTGATGTGCAGTTTACCTGTCTCTCCCCAAGCTCCTTCAGCGAGGCAGTCCTCCAGCCCTCCAATCAGGGCTCTCTGCTGGGGACTCAGCTCCTACACTCGCACTTTGCATAACTCATGAAGTCCCTGTCTCCTGTTCCAGACTCAGGGCCTATTCTGAGGAAAATGCCATGTGCTTCCTAGGCTCACTGTTTACTTCTCAATTTATTCCTGGCATCTACAGAAAGACATTTCAACTTTGGCTATGCATTTTTTTTTTAAATTTTAATGTATTTTTATCTAACATTTCTATATGCTATAGTAGAAGATGGACTTTTCCTCATGAGCTCCCTCTGTCATAAAAACCTAATTCTTTAAACATTAAAATATACAAACAAGATGAACAATAATCCATACTTATACAGTGTTTCCTGACCTCTCCAATCTCACCTCTAAGATTAGAGGAGTCGATTTTTATTTATATATCTTTAGGATAAAAATAAATTAACATATTTTGCTGTCTGAAAAAAATTAGAAAAAATTTTCTACTGGAAACATGCTCTTGAGGGGACACTGAAGTAAGTAATCAAACCATACCAGCAACACAAGCAAAGATTCTGATTTTAAGAAAAATAAAAAATAGATCTTTAAAAATTATTCTAGTATATACTTTCAAAGTTCAATTACTTATGATTTCAATATCCTTATAGGGAGAATAAGGGCTAGGTTAAGTGACTTGTCCCAGGTCAATAAATGGATGATGGTATTAGGGGAGGAAGCTAGCTGAGTGCTCTTTCCACAAAGTACATTCCCACTACTCAAATAAAATTTCATCGCTTACCAGCTGAAGTTTCTGCAACAATGCTGCCAGTTTTACACGAAGATTATGCAATTTATCTTCAGTAATTTTTCTTTTTTTTTCACATTGCACCAGAGATGTTTCATTAATCACTCCTCTTCTATTAGCATCATCGATAACAGACTGAATCTTTCTCTTTAGTTTTTTTTCATATTGGACCATATAAACATTCTGGATCTGGGAATGTTTTTAAAAACAATTTTAGTATATTTAAAAATTTTACTTTTCCCTCTAATATCAGAAAACAATTTTGTATTTCAATTATGCACATATCTACCAAGTGTCAACTCCATACATATATATATGCGCATAATCTAAATGTAAGACATGTTGATACTTTTAGGGAACTTAGAATCTGATGGAAGAGGAAAAGAGAGGAGAAAAAATGTACAGTAGTCCAGTAACTATAATGTAAGGATGAGAGGGTTACACTGATGCATTCCTCTGCTTTGGAATGAAGAAGGAGCCCAGTAATAGTTGAATTCGTTCTCCCACCAGTGACACCACATTATTCAAGGCACCGAGAGGGCAGGTACCTGTAACCCTCTCTCCACAGAACCAGTAAATTATAGACAATGACAGAATAGCCAGCCATTCAGGGCATTTGTTGCAGATAATGTCATGTTATTTATAACTCAAGTCTATAGCATCTGAAAAGCACAGATGCTACAGTCAAAGGAATTCTTGTTCTGTCACTCTCTTGGATTCCTTTTCCTTGATGTAAAGAATACAATTATATCCTTACGCATATGACCCTCACTAATTCAAGAGCTTAGTTGTTTGCCAAGAACTCATGTTGTGCTTGAGGCACTCACAAAGTAGAAAGAGGTAATAAAGAGGCCAAATGCTTTGATTTCAGAATGATATTAATTGGTTGTATCAGCATTTTGAGAGGGCCAGGGGATATTCTCAGAAAAGAGATACAGGACAAATTCTGTTTTCATAAACATTTGAATGTTTCTGTAATAAGGAAATTTCTGTGTTCTAATAAGACTAGGTTGCCAGGAAAATTGTAAGGTAGCCTCATTTGTCTTCTGGGTCTACTCTCCCTCCTTCTCCCTCCTCCAACACCTCACCGACACATACAGGTCCTTCCCCAGACATTGTTCACATAGCCCAAATGTAAATGTTATATCTTGTGGGAGAAAGTGCATTGTGCCCCCAAATAAGGTACAATTATTATTAGAGTTGAGAGAAGGGTGAAAATTCTCCATTAATTAAGAGCATGAAAGTCCTTACTTAAAGTACTTGCCTTGAATTTATGTCAGTAACTCATGCCCCAATTATTGATGCTTTTTATGTGTCATTAATTGAAATGAATATTTGGGAGAGAGACCTAAATAGCACTTCATGGGGCAAATACCAGTCTTAACTATGTGTTCTTATACACATACACACATGCACACACACACAATGAAGTCAAAGGTAAGACTTACTTGTGAGGTTTGTAGATTGCCATACAAAGAAATTTTAGATTTTTAGAATCTTAAACTTCCTGGAAGCTTGTGTGAGGCACCAGGAATTACACTCTGAAAGCCTTGACCTAGCTCTGTCGATTTTTATTTTGTTTCCTGAGTTTTGAGCCTCGTTCTTCCAGAAATATACCAAGTTCATTTCTACCACAGGCACTTTGTCCCCACTATTTTCTCTGTTTGGTTAAGTTTGACCCCAGGTACACACAAGGCTCACTCCTTAACCCAGAATTGCTTAAAATATGGCTCAGCTATTCCATGCCCACCTGAAATAACTTCCCCTTCCACAACACACACTTTCACTGTATGCTTCTGCACAGTTATTTTATGGCAGGTAGCATTATATGCTTATTTATGTGGTTAGTATCTATGATTATGTGACACTACATTATGTTTTATGTGTTTGTTATTGTTTTCTTTAGAATGTAACCTCAATGTAAAAAAATTGCTTTTATTCACCTTTGTATTTCCAAAGCCTGCCACACAATGAGCACTAAATAGTGGGGAATTAAGAGAGCAGATGTGTGGCAATCACAGCAAGGAGATTTCAGACATGTGGGCAAATCCTGCCCTGAGTTACAGGCTATATTCTGAGATCTTGGAGGGGAATCTACTTTTGAACATTCTCAATTCAACCTACAAGAAGTTAATGGCTTACAACTAAAGCAACAACCACCTCCTCCAGAAGCTTCACAGATACTTCCTGTGGAGGCTTTGGTTGAACCCAGGGACAGCCCCCATGGCCTACAGGTGATGTAGGGTAAATAATTTAAGTCAGGTGTAAGGAGGACAGGGTTATAGATAAACCTGATGTCACCAGCCGCTTAAAGTTCTTAGTTTTCAGAACTTGAGAATTTTACATCCTGAACAATAGCCAGGAAACACTTTTTTAAAAAAGTAACAATTAAACAAACCAAAACATAAAATTAAAATACAATATTATTTAGAAAAACAACATTATTCATCAGCGACAAAAAGGAACACACTATCAATATTATACTTGAATGGGTCTGAAAGGCATTATGCTGAATGAGTCAAGCCAATCATAAAGCTTATATTATAAAAATATATTATATTATAAAAATATAATACTATATTTTTATATTTTTACAACATTGTTAAAATGACAAAACTATAGAGCTGGAGAAGACATGAGTGGTTGCTAGGGGTTAGGGGCGTTTGTGTGTTGAGGGTGGAGGTAAAACTATAAAGGGAAAGTACAGGGAAGTCTTTGTGGTAATGGGGGTTCTGGATCTTGATTTTGGTAATGGTTACGCAAATCTACACATGTGATAAAATGAGACACATTTTAGCAATTTCTGTGTCCTGGTTTTGATATGGTCCTATAATTATATAATTTTGTAAAGTGTAAGCATTAGGGAAAATTGGGTGAAGGGTACATCGGACCTTTAGTATTTTGTAAATTTCTGTGTATCTATAATCATTTCAAAATAAAAATTTCAAAAGACATTTTTAATGCAGTATGATATTAAAAATGTTTATATAACACACTACATTTAAAGTCATATTCATATTTTGTAATCAGCAAACTATATTTTCTGCAAACATTACCAGCCTGTTTCCTGATTTATTCTTCTGCCTTTCCCAAGCTAATATCTCCAGGAGATTTCCATGAAAATCAGTAATTTTGACAACTTTTAAAGCTCAATATAAACGAACTTCTAGTTGTATTAACATTTTAATTAAGGTGAGTGGAGAATTGTAACAAGATGAGAGGCTTAGTTCTGCTGGATAAACTTACTCTTACAGAGGTATTTGTGGCAGATCAAAAATGGAATTCTTCACAAACTGCATTAATTCAGAGCAGAATTAGGATTTGAATGAAAAAAATATTCAACTGAGATTTTAATTTTCTGCCTTGAATTTAAAAAGTCAGAGCTCTAGCAGCTCTGGAGTTTCAGAATCCTAACAAGTTTGCATAAAGTAAAGTAGGCCTATAAGATCTATAGATTTTGTACCTTACAGGGATATACTTGTGTTTATATGTGGCAGGCTCTACAGAAGAAATAATTAACTTTGATTCAATGCACAAATAGTAAGGTCCAGATGCATTCAAAGGTGCTGATTAAATGCCACCAGGATACAGAGTTTGATAAGAGAGAACTGTTAGCGTCAAAGATTCTATAATTTAGAAAATAAAGTACAAGAAACTAATATGATACAAGTCAGAAAATTTAATTAATGTTAAAATCGAGTTTCAAGGTTCTCTCAGAACACAGGAGGTCAATATTAATTTCCCTTAGGCTGAGGATGGTTACATGTAGAAAGGATCAGGTTCTATCTACATGGGGTAGGTAGGATTTCAACAGGCCAACTGTGGACTGGGAGAGCACACAGGAATATTCTAGGAGACTATGTAAGGAAAGGCTCAGAGGCAGGCTGGTCTAGTGGATTGGTCTACCAGTTTGGGTGGACCAGATGGTTTGGGTGAGGAGAGAATAAAAGACGGTAGATCAGGTCAGGTTGCGCAGGACCACCAATGTTGTCATGAATCACTGACTACTCCAACAGTACTTATGAAAAGCACTGATGTGGTCAGGGTGAGGTGACCAAAGAAGTCTGTAAGCTGTTGAGGGTCCTCCTGTGCCTGGATGTGGCTCTCCTTATTAAAAGTACACACTTTAAAGCGAGTTGTATAGATTTGCCTTCTACATGGATTTTGAGAAATGATTTGAATGGTTTTTATAACCTCACCTATCAAAATCTACCAATCATTAATAAAGTCCTTAAGATCAAGCAGTCTCATGTTAGGGGAGCCATGATTCCAACTGTTCTGTGTTTTGTTTGCAATATCTCAGTTTCAACAGGAACTCATGGTCTCCTGACTGTTTATCTTGCTTGGATTCTTTGAATCCCACTTGCCCTGAACATTAAGGAGATTCCATCACCTATGCTAACATAATTCACCTTGAATAAACACTTATTCAGTCTAGCCTCCAAGACCCAATGACCTGGCTCCATTACTGATAGTGTAGACACTGAAAATTAACATTTAGAAAAAGACCTGAAGAACATATATAGCTTGCTTAAACTGAGATGTATAATAATCTAATTCTTGGGAAATTTCTAAGTTTTATAGTGCAAGTATTTAAATCAGAGTTCTTAAACCAGTAGATGAAGATCTGTGGGAAGATCCAGGAGCCTTACTGGTAATTCTTCAAGCAGGTTGCCACAGACTTACCATTGGGACAATTCCTGATGGAACACTAAAGAACCTGCCTACCACATACACCCCCATTCCTGATATTTGACTGTCAGTATTTCCCCCATATAAATCTCATTATGTAAAGGTGTTTAGTAAGTAAACAATAATTATTGTAAACAGGCTCAAAAGCTGTAATATACCTATTGCAAGTAATATGTGCAAACTCTCACAAGGATGAAGTATTACCATCTGGATAAGAATAAGATGTAAGGAAGTAGTGTAGTGAACACTACTTTGAAGGGGGACATATCTGGGTTCCAATCTTGAATTTGCTACTTACTTGCAAAGATGACACTGGAATGTTATCTTTCTGACTCTCTGTTTCTTCATTACTAACATGAAGACAGTGGCACATACCTTCCAAAGTTGTTGTTAGAGTTAAATGAGGTAACATATATAGAAGGCCTAGTTCAGTGCCTGGCTCTAATAGCTCTTGATCAATCACAGTTTTACATTCATTGATGATAATATTAGCACTAAAATAGGGTTAAAAATATATTGAAAGAGAACTTTGTCTTCTATTCTAGTTTGTAAATGTTGATTTGAAGCTGAAAATGTTCAATTATTGCTTTTGCAACAGGACACTGTTCAGAAAATAAACTCACTCTTCAGTTGAACAATGAACTAAGAACTCTAATATTCCTTATTTTCCAGCTGCTTATCACAGTCTAATAGGCACTAGATCAGAAATATCAGAGACAAATACATCAACAGGGGTGTTAAAGTTAGACACACCCTAAAATTCAAATACTTTGTGATATAGCCTTTCTAAGAAGGAATCTTGTTTCAGTTCTAATTTTCATTTCAAGTTTAACTAGTTTTATGTCTCTGGGAATTTACTTGACAATTTCATTTCATTTGTAAAACAAGATTATTCAAATATATTCAATGTCTTACAAAAGAGATGAGGCAATACCTCTGCTTATAGTTGTGCTTTGCACAAATACAGGGGGCACCATTTGCCACCTGGTCTTTATAGATTTGAATGTTATTATGATAGTTTTCCAGAAGATGGCTGTAAGCATTGTTAAAAAACAAAATTTACCTGGTAAATTTAGACCAAATTACTTTATTAAGCAATTCATGAACCAAGCAGCATCCCATCTAGCAACTAGAAGGGCTCTCTGAGGAGCTGAGCAAAATGGATGGTTTTTATAGAAAGAAGGGTGGGGCAAAGAAGCTATTAACAAAAGAAAAGAAAGGATTATTTCTAGACCAGGATTTCTTTGGGTGGGTGGTGGTGAAGGAAATGGCAGGGTTTTTATCATAAAAATTACCTCTTCTTTCTATGGGGAATGAAGCGGGGATGACAGATTAATTACCTCGGTATTGACCACAATATTCCAGATTAGTTAATTAAGAATATATTTCTGGAAAAAGGTTGAAACAGCAATTAGGTCAGGGATTAAATTTAAGTTTGGTATCATGGGCTTTAACAAAAGTGATGCTATTTTTGAGCCTGCAGTTTTCTCTTTCACTGCATAATCAAATGGGAGAAGATGCTAGTATATGTGCTAGTTATACAGCAGGTGAACCTGTTTGAGCACACACAAGTAAAAAAATTTCAGTGGAGCACTAACATCTCAATATTGATACTGGTGCCATGAAAAGTTCTAGACTTTTGTCGCCTCTATGATGAATCTGGGAACCTCAGTGGCCATCCTGGCTCCAATCCTAATCCTTATGTCTCCTTGGCCAGGTTTCACATCTTGGAGTCTCATTCCCTTTACTGTGAATTAAGAGTATTGAGGACATATGATCTTTTGAGACATTTCTTCAGTAGAACTGAAAGACTCTATGAATTCTTCCCTCCCCTGCCCCCAGGAAATCTTTAAGAATAGATACATGGTTTTATTATTTGAAGACTATAAAAAACAAAAACATCTATATGCAGGGGAGAGGGGGATGGTTATGATGAAATACACTAAAATATTCATAGAAGTGATCTGAAAATGGTTTGGGACCATGGATGATTTTTTAAAGAAATTTATTTTACCTTATTTTATTGGCATTAATTATTTTTATAACACTTTTATAGTAGAAAAATCATAAACTTTAAAAAGCGTTGGTAGAATACTGAAAAAAAAAATCCAGAGATATAAACTTGTCCAGAGTACAACAAGTTCTCAAATAGCATTGCTTTATTTAACGTAGTTTCTTTATAACATTGATGAGATGCTTTAGCAAATTAACTATTGTTTATATCAATAGCCTATGGTAAAAATTGGTTTTGTTACATGTTGTTTCACTTAAAGTCACGGAATCTATCAACAATGTTAAAAGAAGACCTACTATAATTAAACACTTACTTTAATTAAAATCTGCAAATGATTTCTAGTGTCTCGAGAATTCACTGAATCTGTTTCTTAATGACTCAAAATGTCATGTTTCCTATACAAATAATAGTCCTACTCCTAGTGTTTCATAAGCTTTATGATGTGGAAACATGAACATTTTAAAATTCAAAAAGATGTTGCTTTGTGAATCTGAAATGCTACACATTATTCTAAGTCTTGATAAGTAGACGCAAATTTGACTTCCTTCCAAATCTAACATTTGGAAATGTATGTTATTTCTCCCTTGGAATACAGGATCATCTAGAATATAAATGACTACAATGAAAGGAAGCTTACCTGGTAGAAACACATTTTCAACTTTCTGTTTGTCTGTTCTGGGCATTGTTCCAGCTGTTTTCATAAATAATGATAAAACAGGATATTAACTTTCAGAAATCAGCTACACAGAGTTATAACATGCAATATCTAGTATAAAAGAAGTATCAAAGCCTAGAACTGGCCAACACTGATACTGTGGGTCTTTTAAGCCTGGGTCTAATTAAATTAATTAAGGTATATGATTAGGTGGTTTACATAATTAATACAACAAGGTTTAAAAAAATAGCAAATGAAAAAAAAAATCCAGGTGAAGAAAAAGTAAATGATAAATAATAAATATTTAAAAGGATGTCAAGAGGTAGTTAGAGTCAAGATTTCTTAGATGGAAACACCACAGAAATAGACTGGGAGCCACTGGCATATGGGATAACATTTGAATCCAGAGACTAGTTGAGGTCACCTAGAAATAGCATCTAATAGAGAGAAGAAAGTAGTCCAGGAACGAGTCCTCAGACATGCCAACATTTAGGAACCAAATAGAGAAGGAGTTGCCATCAAAGATGGAAGAAAGCAAGAAAATAAAATGTGTGTTGTCATGGAAGCTACACAAGGAAGGTGCTTAAAGGATGAGAAAGTGACCAACTAAGGTGAAAGCCTCTGAGAGGTCAGGTAAGTGACTACTGCATTAGTCAGCACAGCAGTCACTGGTCACCTGACAAGACAGTTACAGTGAAGTAGTGAAGTCAGAAACCTGATGGGAGAGGATGAGGTGAGAGTAGAAGGTGAAGAAGCAGAAATGATGACTGTAGATCAGAAAATTAAGGATTTCACACCCAGGATCAGATTAAAGAATACATCACCACAGCCAAATTAATAATTTGGTGCTCTTTTCACTGATAGCCTTTCCATGTGTACTCATCCTTTCACAAAAAACACTGGGCATAAGGGCAGGGAAGGAGCCCTCCCACCCTCCTGCACTGACCAGGCTCTTCTCCTCCATTCCTATGAGCAGTTCTGGGGGCCTCAGGCCTGCACACCTCACTCAGCTTCACCACAGCCTTTGCTGACTCAGCAGCTTGGGGACCACCCATTGTGAGCCAGTGTGAGGCTCCCCAAGTAGCAGGTCAAAGTTTTCCTTTCAATCATATAAAGTACTGTCCCTGAGAGGAGAGTTGGTAAATTTTCTTCATCTTTCTCTGTGATGTCTTAGTGATTCTACTAAGACTAGTAACATGGCGACCTACCCATCCTCACCTCAGCTCCTCACAAAAGTGCCTGAAGAAATATATCTAAGAGACAGAAAGTCTATTTTTGGTGCAAGGGAGGGAAGTCAGGGATGATGTCCTACTTCTTTTTATCTCTGCTACCAACTGTTTCAGTCTGTAAGATCTTCTCAAAGTTTATTTAACCTTTGACCACACTGGTTTTAAATATAGCTTTAATTCTGTCATACTTTTGGTATAAAGATTCTCATCTTCATTCACTTAAGCCATAATAGGTCCTCTTACTGGTAATAATTTATATTTTTCTTTACTGAAGATTAAATTCAGGCTCTTTTGTCATTTCCTCAGAATTTCAAAAAACCAGCTTACCTCAGAACTTGCTATAAGTTCCTCCACAGATGTGTAGCTAAACTCTGATGACAACTGATACTCAGGAAAGAAATACAGAAGAATCTCCCTGGGAATATAAGCACAGCAGAAGTAGGAATATACCAGGAAAAGAGATGCAGCACTAACCTGTCAGAACTGACTCTGACTCCTGGTGTTAAACATTCTGGCAAAGATGAACATTCATGCCCACTAAACTGTTTTTATCACTGGCATCAAAGTGTTCTTCAAAAAGCACAGAATGGCTATAAAAGGGCAACGAGAGGAAGAATCCTTGTGATGATGGAACTGTTCTGTATCCTGACTGCATCAATGCCAATATCCTAATTGCGATATTGCTCTATAGTTTTGCAAGATGTTACCATTGGGAGAAATCTCTCTGTATTATTTCTTACAGCTGCATGTGAGTCTGTACTTATCTTAAAATTAAAAGTTCATGGAAAAAAGAAAGGAAGGAAGGAAAGAAGGAAGGAAAGAAGGAAGAAAGGAAGGAAGGAAGGAAGGAAGGAAGGAAGGAAGGAAGGAAGGAAGGGAGGGAGGACTCACGATGTCCACTCATAACCAAGCAGTCCAGGAAACCCCTGCACCTTATTGAGTGTTCTCCTCTACAGAGCACTCTGCAAAATTCCTGGAGGGAAACAGGCTGACTTGGGGCTTACTGACTTTTTTCCTGAGAAAACCAAAGCACTTAACTCTCCAGAGTAACTCCTTTCATTGGACCCTCCAGGACTACTCTGAGAAATCTTATGTGGACCCTGTTCTTTCGAAACAGTGATGGCCACTGTTCTGACAGGTGCTTCGTTTTGCCAAAAGGGAGTAGCACCCCACTCTTCTAGTGAGACAGCTATTCTAGGATTAATCACCTAGAAGACACATATTTGATTCCTGAGGAAATATAAAATCTAGACGTTTATAACTACCACATCTTAAAAGTATAAAGAGTGTTTTTATGTTGAAATGCTCCAAAGACTTCATGTATATTATCCATGGGATTACCAAAACTTTTCAACTATAAAATAATATGGAATGCAAAAGATAAAGCAGCTGTTTCTTATATAATTTACATTCCTAGTATTTTAGCATATTTGTGTTAATATTCATTTATTATAGTTTTAAGGAGATTCAATCCAAAAAGTTAAAAATCCTCAGCATTGCACAACACCAAATAAAACACATGCGCACATACAACCACTTAGAATTATTTGTCTCGTTAGTAACAAGATAAATGGAGGCAGAGTGAAAAGGGGCCTCCAGGTATTTCAAATGAGCAGAGATCAAATGGCGGAGAAAACAAAGCTCACCTGGAGTCACCCCTGGGAAAGGGAACCCATGGTCAACTTTATGGCTGGTTCGGTAGGACAGAGGGGTGAGGTCTTTTATACAAACCACTCCTCTCTTGCTAAATACAGCCCTGCTGCCTCCAATGCAGAGTTGAAAATTCTTCTGAGCATTTTCATGGTGGGTATAAATTCCTTTGGGTTTAGATTTAGAGCTTATTTGCAATCTTCTAAGGAGGTACTTCTAGAAAAACATGCTAAGATGAGGATGGGAATTGCAGTACCCTGGGTACTGAGAGGAGAGGCCCTAAGACATATTTGGGGAGCCCCAAAGCAGAAGAGTTAGCCAGCCATGAGAAGCAGGGGATGGAGCATGTGAGGGAAGTATTCCAGTCCAACTCTACTATATGTTGGGGAACTCAGTATTTTCTAAAAGTATTGAACCCCCTGGCTGGATTCAATCACTTTTTATAAAGTGTTAAATAGTGCTGAGAGTTACTACCTGCTTTATATACGTAACTTCACGTAATTTTTATGAAAACTCTTTGATTTAGGAGTTATTCCTATTTTGAACCTCTCTGGCTTCCTAATTATTGATGATCCCTGTGCGCACTGCCCTCACCACCCCACTACCAGGCTCAAGCATGTTGCTTGTGCTTTCCTTCATCTCTCCCTCCATGTATTTAAGCCTTTTGATTTCTCCTGCATAGTGCTGCTGCTAAAGAGTTCTTCCCCAAAGGAGTCTGTACCACAAGACTGACTATAAAGGAAGACAAGTTATCCAGCTCCTGTGGTCTCTAGGCATAAAAACACAGACCTTTTCCTTTTTCTTTTCCTGAAAAATTAAATCAGGAAAAACTATTAGATACTGTTCAAAAAAAAAAAAAAAAAGCTGTAAGATGCCAAAAATCACAGATGTAAGGTCTGAATTTAGATGTTTAAGAATTCTTTAAAAATTCCTTCATTTATTATTCCTTCATTTATTGTCTCAAGTCTTTTTCTTTGATGGTATTCTTCTTTTGTTCCTGAGGGTATCTCTGATCAAACCTCTATCCACCTTCAAAGTTCAGATTTTCCTTTAGAACAGACAAAGTGATCCTCTAATCCATAAAAAGTCTTTCAAGGAGGCATGCTAGGAGGTGCTCAGTGTAAAACTATAGGTATAAACTGGTATCCACTTAATCAAATGGATACTGTGCATTTAGGTATCTCAGGAATCAAGTGATGCCATTTCAATGAGACTCTTGTCCCACCACAAACAGCCCTTCTTCCCTAGGAGTATTTACTCACAATTCTATTCCTAGACTTGATAATAAAATCAGGAATTTGTCTTTGTTTAACACTATCTCTCTTCTCAAGAATTCAAGAAAGAAATATCTGAAAGGTTTTCCAGAGCTATTACTTGCACCCAGGACCATAGCAGGTCTTTGGTGATGATGCTCCCTCAGTTGAATTCCTATAGAATCCATATCCATATCTGCAAGTTTGAATTGGAAGTCTTTATATAGTTCAACTAGGTGAGCTAAAATGCGAAATCAGCAAAGGGCCATTTCCTTCTTACTCCATAATCACATTATTTTCTCAACAGAGTAATTTTTCCTTAAGAAAAATTTCTTACTTCCATTAACACAACTCCACTCTTTCTATACATCAGAAGGGATACAGAAAGGTACCCGGTCATCCAGCTGTTCTTTTTCAACAGTAACCCAGTTAACCAGCTCACTCTTGGCTAAGGAAAAGAGCAAGCCGCCTTACTTGAGGTAGACTGAAACTCTCAGTCTTCAACCCAGGAAAAAGAAAGACTAGGATGACATGGAAATGGCCTGGCTACACTTTTTAAAACCAGGAATCAGCTCATGGTTTTTGATCGACCTCAACTGCTAACGTATTTATTCTTATGGACTCTTCTTTTGCTTCAGTAACTGGAAGCAACCAGAAAAAAATGACTTTCTTTTTAAAACTTATTTTAAAATTTAAGGTAACACAGAGCATGTTTGTGCTTTTGTAGAGTTGAAATAAATGAAATTTGCCTTATTCTCAAGTTTTTATATACAATCATAAGTCAAAACAATACCTTACAGGGTTAGTAGTTAAGATCAAGGACTGTAAAACCAGACTGCCAGGATTCAAATTCCAGCTCTATCACCCAAGAGTTGTTAATGCTGGGCAAACTACTAAACCTCCACATACCTCAATTTTCTCATCTGTAAAATGGGGATAGTATAAGTATCTATTCATAGGGTCGTTGTAAGGTTTAAGTGAGTTAACAAAGTCATTAGAATAGTGACTGGCATATAGTAAGTGCCTAATAAATATTCATTATTATTGTTATTATTATTATTAAATGTAATTTGACATTTGATACTACTCCAATATTTAGGACCATCTGATAAAATTTAATAGTCTGATCTCAGTTTAGCTTATTTACCTCTAACTTAACACAACTCAGTCATACCCTATTGTTTGAAAATATTTTAATATCCAAGAATAAATACTATTCACTGCTTTTTTATAATAATCTTTTTCAATTTAATTTAAAGTATTCTTTGAATATCTACGAATATATATTAAACATGGTGTAGAAAATCTAATCTGTTTTCAAAAAAGTTACTCTACTTAGGGATTAAATAAACTAATACATGAAAAACAAAATATAAGACAGAAAAATGCTCAACTGAGGTTAACTGGGTGATGGAAGTGGATAATGAAAACTATTATTTTTTATTAACATATTCCATTAACATGAATTAAACCAAGGTGGCCTAAGTCTACTTCAGGAGTGTAGAAAAGAACAAGGATGATATTATTTCCAAAATGATCCAAGTGAAAGGGACACCCCACACACTTGAAAAGGCTTTACCTACTCTCTTTATCATTTGACAAACAAGGCAAATCTGGCAATCGAGAGTGTAAGGAACACGGTGCCCTCCGCAGTGTACACAGCAAGCCACAATCTTCACACCTCGAGGGATTTAAAATCTACTTAACACAAGGAATAACATTGGACCAGATGTAGAATAGGGCAATACCAGGGGTGGGCGGAGGGGAGGAACCATAACAAAGAAAAGAAATCTGTTTTCCCTGGTGAATGTGAGAAAACATATGACATGCTGCTAAAGGCAAAGGAGAAAATTTATAAATGAGGTGCTTGTTTTGTTCCAGTTAAAGTCTTGTGCTCTGTATAATTCTTTTTCCACTGAATATTTTCATAAAACACTCACCACAAAAATTTGAGCTGGTACACGAAAGAGCTGATTTATTAATACTTTTGGCTTTTAGAATGTTCAGTTGATAATAGTATGATGATTTCAGGAACTAAAGATTCTACATGTTCATTAGGGAGATGGTTTCTGGGAAATTTTAATTTTCTACTGATGTCTAATTATAGAAGTAGAGGTACTATAAAGTGTTAGTGTATTCATTTAAATTATCTCCTTTTTGACCACATGGAACTCATTAAAATGAATAGTAATATACACTTAGATGCGGAATAAAAGTTAGTCAAGTAAAAAAATAAAGAAAATGATGATATGTGGTGGTGCATCCAAACTGTGCTGCAACACTACCAGACAAGTCTCTCCAGGTCTCATAATATGGACATATGCACATACATATATACAGATACACTTCTATATGTATATATTTTCATGTGTACATATATGTGTGTATATGTATATATATTTACATGTATATGTATATTCCTGCACATATGTACATACCTGCATGCATACACACACACACACACACACACACACACACACACACACACAAACACACACACATACACATAGTGGTTAAGAGCATGAAATTCCCAATCAGGAAGCCTGAGCTTAAATCCAGCCTGCCTTTTGTAGCTGTGTAATTGTCTTTGAGACTTCGAATGTTTTACTTAGTTTCTTTATGCTTCAGTTTCTTTATCTGTAAAAAATAAGTTAAAAATAATACCAATCTCATAAGTTTGTAGAAATAAAGATCTAATATATACAAAACATTTGGGTGAATGCCTAAAACTTAAAAATGGCTCAAAAACAATAGCTATTAATTATCGAGAAGGATGGGTTCACTTGGAGCAATGTCCCAGTCATTAGACATGTGGTCATACCCATACATTTTTAATAATATGCTCACATTTATTCAGATATACAGGGGCACATGCATGTATAATTTATTACATGCTACCATGTCTTAGTGACCAACTGATATGCCTGAATCTTAGAACTAGTAAGAAAAAAACCAGGATTCAAGTTTATAGCTACCCAATTCAAAGCTGAGAATCTTACATATTGCTTCTGATCAAATGCTGATAGAAGGAAAGAAACTGATTGGGGAATCCCATATTTTAGGGACTAAGCTGTAGGCCATGGCAGTATGAAACTGACATACACCCAGATCATTAGACAAGTGGCCTTTTTCAACCCTATAATATCTGTACAACACTGAGGTCTGGACTGCTTGTGTCTCTTTCCCAGGCTAATATAAGCGTACCAACCCAGGCACAATGGTAGATTCAGTGGTCAGAACTTAGTGTTCAAAAATGTAGCACTCTGGCTTCATTTCTTGGCCCGTAACTTGTCTTTGGATCCCTAGCATCATTAGTGAAAACATGTCCTGATTCGAAGTTCGAGGTAGGTCCACATACATATAAGCAAGAGTGTTTCCTTTGCCTGTGGCAGGTCGGATTTTAGAAGTCTGTTCCTGAAGGATAAGAGATGGGGCCTTCATGTCCACATAGCACAGCCCCACAACCCTGGATGCTGCCACAGAAACTTCCATAAAGCCCGAGGCAACTGTGGAATTGCATTTGTGTCTTACAGGGGTTTGCAGTTTCCCGTACACACAAAATCACAGCCTAGGCCCGAGTAGAGGCTATAGCTCCCTATATATATATGGCCAGCCTCTACCTTTCTTTGTGTTCTTACGTGCTTCTATTCTTTGCTAACTCTCTTCTTCAGGAAGATTTTGTCAGTCATTGATCAGAAGTCAAAGTAACTGTCCTAAGGGAAAGCACTATTCCAACTAGGGCATGTTGTGTGGCCTCCTTGGTCTAAAGCCTCTTTCTTCGCACAGTCTCCTCATAGTCTGTGAACCTCAACCAAACCAATTGGCTGCACTGATTTAGTGATGTTACTGCTCCTGCCCCCCACCTTCCCATATGAAACCAATTTTAGAGCAATCTTCTATACACTAACTTCTTTGACTTGATCGTAAATCCCCTTCCTATCACCATCGGTCCCTCCATGTTTAGAAAAACTCTGAATCCTGCAATTTACCCATTCTGTGTCTCCATCCTTTGAAAGCTGAAATCCAAACATCTAAATTCCTCATTAACCATGCCCACAAATGTTCATATTCTACACTGAACCAAAAGTAAAACTCAGTTTCCCTCCGTAAGTTTAATATCTAAAACTACAAAAAAAGACTTTTTAAAAGGACATACAAATGTGATGAAGGTCTTTGTGAGGAAGAAAAAAGAGAAAGAGAAAAGAAGGAAGGAAGAAAGAAAAATAAATGAAAGGAAGAATTAGTTCAGTAAGGCAAATTCAGTCAGAATTCTTTATCACATTCAAGAGAAGACTAACATCCACCATACTGCTATGTAACAATAGGCAGTTAGCAACACAGTTCTATTTTGAGGGATATTTAACTCACAGATTATCTAAATCGGTGTAGTTAGAAGTCATAAAGTAATTCTATTGAATTTTCTCATTAACATTACCCCTTAAGAAAGGCAAAAAAATTAGGAGTTATTACTGCTTAGAAAGTTCAACAGAGATGTGGAAATAGGTTAGTAAAGATCTTTACCATAAATTAGATGTCAGTTTTCTTACTGTTTCCTTGACAGATGTGCTTTGAGAAGACTTTGTCAGCAAAGAAGAAATTTTACAGTCACCACTCACAGAAACTCTGGCTTTGTGTCCAGAACTTGTATTTAAATCTTCCATCGGCATACTAGACAAAACACAAAACAAAACAAAAAACAAAAAACAAAAAAACAAAAAAAAAAGCCAAGCTTTCTAATTTTAAAGTAGGAATCACATTAGATACTAATAAATTCATAAATGTTAATATATGAAAATTAAATGTTAATATACGACAAATGAAATGTTAATATACAACAAATGAAAGAACATAAATGTAATGCTAAAAATTGTCATTTATGTAGTCATAGAAAAATCAATTCTATAGTAGAAGAATTACTATTTATTCCTGATAAATCTTGTTTCAAGGTTTTTGGGTGGTCACAATTAAAGAGAATTGGTGGTGATTTATTCTTAATAAGAATAGTCACATATCATTTGTCTCTTATTTGCTAAAAGAGGTTTTTAAGCTAAAGTTCTATTTTAGCCTGGGAGAAGCTTTGTACAGAAATAAAAAAGGGACAAAGTCAGTCAAAGAAATATTTCATCAAATCTAGAGGAAGAAGAGTGTTCCAGGTGAACTGTAATGATCCTGGGATAGAAACAAGATAGGACTGTTCAAAGGAGAGTGAGAAGGCCAGAGCTGTTAAGGCTGAGTGCTCAGGAAGAAGAGGGAGAGAAAGGTGAGAGGCCACGGAGCAGGAACTGGAGTTTATTCTAAGTGGAGCATGCACTGCCATGGGAGGGTTTCTTGCATGCAAGTGAGGTGAACTGATACATGTTTCAAAAATATAACTGGCTACAGCTAAAAGAATAACTCACAATGTGGATGCATAAAGTAGTGTTGTATGTTCATAAAACCCATAGCTTTCAGTATTGTGGGAACAAGAAAGTTCAAGAGAACTGGGGGCCATGCAATATGGGAGACAAAGCTGGGTAGCAGGCAAGTATGGGTCAGATCATGCAGGGCTGTCTGTCAAGTAATTGGAGAGTTTTGTAATCCATTCATGCTAATGTCCATAAATTAAGGTGGCAGCTCTGGAGACTTTTATATGTTTATACAGTAGGGGCCTTTTAAAAACTAGATAATAGTTTATGCCAAATGAAAAGTGCTTCTATTGTCAACAGTTCTTTAGCATTAATGGTACTAATTTCAGCTGATATTTAAGATTAAGAACATTACAATGCACCAAAAAAATTTACAATGCTTAATTGTCTGTTAAACAATATTTGTACAATGTCTTAATGCCCATTAATAGTAATATCCTTTACGTTGAAATTTTATTAAAGAAATCCTTTTAAAATATTTTTTACCATTTTTGGGATGCTGGAAATTTATGCTGGTGTTTGGGGTTAGAGGGTAAAATGCACTACACCAGAGCAAGAGATTTCTCTTTGAACCTGTTTCTTTTTCTGCCAAATAATAAGTGCCTATCTCATAAAGCTGTGTTGAGGATTAGAAAATATATGCAAAGAATTTACCTCAAAGCCTACTGTTAATAAGTGCTCAGTAAATAGTACCTAATTATTAATGTCATTATTATTATCTTTATCATCTCTTCCCTTAAGATTGTTTTAATTGGGTCATAGTTCTAAAATTCTTATTGTATTTATGATTCAAAGATTTTTTTTTAAAAAAACACAACTCCATTAAAACTCAAAAATGATAAGTAAAATAACCACACGCACATAAAATATGTTTTAGTTCTTGGATGAATGTTCAGTTTTAACTCAAATCTTAGTAAATAACTCTAGGTTATTGTCCACAAAATGGCATAGAAACAGCACTGGGGAAAAAAATTCACCATTTATTCAATCAACAAATATTACATAGTACGAACTCTGAGTCAGATGATATTCTGGACACTAAGGACACACAGAGGTGAGCAAGCCAGCTCCTGCTCTCACAGAACAAGTTAGCATCTATTAAAAAAATATATAGAAAATAAGGAAGCTAGAATGTAAAACATTAAAACAAATAACAATGAGATGCTTTAAAACAGTAATAAGTGCTCTAGAAAAAATAAAAGAGGATGATATGATTTGACAGTACACTTTGTTAGAAGTGGGGCGGGCTATTTTATTTATTTATTATTTATTATTTATTTTTTAGGCAAGGCAACCCTTGGTTGACCTCACAGATTGCAAGGAACTTGTCAGCTTACAATCCCTTATTTTTTATTTTTTACGCCTATAGCACCTTGTCTTCCTAGGTGGTCTTCCATCCAAGTACTAACCAGACCCGACCTTGCTTCATTTCTGAGATCAGACAGGATCAGGCTTGTTCAGGGTAGCATAACCACAGATGGGGTGGGCTATTTTAGTTGGAGTACTTAGGAAAGAACTCTCCGAGGCTTGGAGTTATGAAGATTATGTGCAATGGAAGATATTTAGACATACAATTCTACTTGTCTGTGAAGCATTGCTCACCATTGTGTATCAGAACACAGTTGCTATTTAACAAATAATTATTGAAGTTGAATGAGTTGTGATGCAGCATTATCATTGCAACAGAGGCTATGTGAATACTTGAACTTGCCTGTGGTAGAGTTCAGGGGACTCCAAAGGAGAGAACACTTGAACTGAGAGACTTGAAGAAAGGTAACAGACTGGTGTATGAGTTTCAGAGGGCATTCAAACAAAGAAAGTAGTGTAGACAAAAAATGGAAATATGTGATAAAACAGCACTAAAAGCAAATTAGAAACTCTGGGAAGCAAAGCAGGGGCTAAAGAGAGAGGCAGGCGTGAAGGAGACTTGTGTACCATGCTAAGGAATTTGAAACTTATCTTGAAAGTGATGGGGCTATGAAAGGCAGAAGAGTGGCGATGAGATTTGAGTGTTAAGAGTGCCTATTCTGTCAGCAAGTGCAAGGACGTAAAAGCTCCTCTCTGTTTTTTCTTGCGCTTAATTTCAGTGTGCTCCTATGCAAAAAGAGCAGAAGATTCAGAGACACTGGGTCTGAATGTCTGAGAAGCAGCTTAGATAGGTTTGTAGTAGAGTGAGGGTAAGGGTTTGCTTCCTTGAAAACATTCTTTTCATTCTATTGGGTACACAAAATATTCAGCTGATTTTATTTTAAAAGTCACAAAAGCCTCATGTCAAGAAAATTCTAGCGTACAATGATTATTATAATTATATATATGTATGACAATAAGATAATGAGGCACACAAAAAAATCGGTTCATGATTTCATAGTCATCCTTATGTAAGCGACACTTTCTGTTCTTTGACTACATTACAATAATTTGAATTGGGTGCTTGCCGTGAGTAGGAAGTTAAGCCTGTTCCATTTCATTATTCCCAAATCCTCACAAAAGAAAATGAAAAGGTTTGGGGAAAAGGTAAGAAATCTAGTGTATTTTATTCTTGTCTCCTTTGTAAAATTTGGTTCCATTCTTAATTGCCTTCGCTTGTTGCTATTATTTTCTTTCTTCTTGTATTTAAACATTGATAATTACTTTTCAACAGTATAATTTCACTCACTTGGATTTTGTGTAATTGCAGTACACTCACCTTTCCCAGTTAAGTAATGAAGAGTGTCTCTTTATTTCTGCAGTATCACTGCGTGGTTCCTGTTTTTCTTCAAAAGAATGTAGACAAAATGAAGACAATCATTTTTGATGATCACACAATAAAATGAACTGAAAGAAGTGTTAGCAATTCATTTACCACTTGTATATAATTTAGCTTGTATTCAAACATCCTTTTGTAAAACTGCACCAACATGTTCTCAAGGCAATTTATAATAATCTTTTAATAAAATGTATATAGTGTGTATAATAATTCAAAAGGCTCTGTAACTTTTGTAAATTTTTTGGAATTTCTTTTTAATGATGCTTATTATCTGCTATTGTTGTGTGCTGGGTGACTTGATTGGGACTGATTCCCTTCTCTCACCAGTCTCTGCCCAGACAACCTGTCTTCCCTCCAGTATCCTACTCTATTCTGTTTGGGGTTCAGGTTCAACGACATCGACAGATGCCAATCAGAAATGTGTGTCCAGTAGACTCTTACTTTAAAGCAGAAAGAGACCTAGAGTCATCTAGTGGGTCTTCTCACTTGGAAAACCTCAGAATTGTAGGTTTGGAGCAGTTAGTGATTTGTTTACAGCCCACAGAGAAGCAGAAATGCTTTGATCCCCCTGGACTGGCTTTAAGAGTGGGGATAGCATAAGCAATGTCAATGTGTATTCCTTCCATGTAGCTCTAGAATTATTTGTGATATCTGTTCAAATAGCTTGTTCCACCAAGTAAACCCTTGCCAACAAGTTTAGGACCACTGAAGGCCAAGTGGAACAGGACATGAGCAATGAAAGTTTTAGATGGTGGGTAAATGGCTGAGGATCTGACTCCTTTAAGGAAATATAAAAGAGAATACAGACAGAGAGGTTTTCTAAGCACATTGTAGGCACTGTTGCTTTCGCTCACTGACCTGCAAAGTGAGATTTTTTAACCAAACAGCCGACTAATCCATAATTATAGTTATTTGAAAATATTTCACAATTTGTTCTTTCAAAACCCAAGATGAGTATTTAAAATTAAATATTAATTTGGGGATCAAAATTGTACCAACAATTTTTCCATTACAATTTGGAAACCCAACAGGCACATACTTAAAGGCATGGTAATAATTTGAAACTTCTGTGAAAGACTGGCTTTAAAATTAAGAGATCCTTACAAAAGAAATCCTGGTTGTGAAATTGCAAATTATTTTAATTAAGATGAAAAAGAAAAAGTGTGATTTCTTAGGGACCTTGCTAGTGAGTTCAAATATAAAGATGAGAATGACTAGCTGATTCAGTTACCTAAGCAACAAATCATGAAGGAAGGGAGAGCTTAAAACCAAAAGTGAACGCAAAATGATGGCATGGATTGGTACAAAAAGGATTATGAATAATGGAGTCAATATGAGCTAAGACTTGCTAATGAGACTAATAAAGGCTTTAAAACTTATTTTAGAGTAAGAAGATGCCAACAAAAATAATGGACTTGCTGGTTAGGCCCAGTGGTATAGAATTAAAACAAGAGAATGGTATAATAATAATAACAATAACAATAATAATAATATAATACATAATAAAATCATTATAGTAATAATAATGAATGGATACTGGGAAAATAAAGTTTTCTTAGTCCAGTCTGTTTACAGCTTCTCTATCCAGGGAAACTGTTTTTGGATTGAATAAGATGGCAACATTGTTAAAAAAGTTCAAGTTTCTCACCTGAGACAAATTACATCCCAAGGACATGAAGGAACTAATAAATGTATTTGTTGAACTACTTTTAGTAATCTCAGAGGAATCATGAAAAGTAGGAAAAGGAATAAATGACTGAAAACGGGGGAATGTCATAATTTTCAAAATAGATTCTGAAAATTATAGACCTGATATCAACCCTCAACAAATTTCTAAATAGAATTCAGTGCGGAAGGTGACATAAGTCTACCGTTGGGGAATTTCAGGCACTGGGGCAGTGTTAGGAGCACTATTCTCAGGTAGGAGGTATCTCTCTGTCCTTTCGGAACATGTGTGGTTGGCGCTCTTTACCTTCTGATCCTCCCACTTCTAGAACAACACTTTCCTTTTCTTTTTTTCTTTTTTCTTTTTTAATCCAAACTGCTGCCAGACTTCTGATCTATAACCCACATAAGATATGTCACCTAAGTCATATTGAAAACAACTCAAACATTAGAGCTAATCTAGGTAAACTGTTTTTTTTTTTACCTTTTTTCAAAAGAGAAACTTCCTTTTTTTCTTGTTTCAGTGAAACGTCGGTGTCACTTTGATCTAAAACCTGAAAAACAAGCTCTTCGTTTAAAGCTGTACAAAATCACAGGACATATTAAGGGGTACAAGAATGACACTGAACTTCAGTGTCCATATCAGAGAAGAGACCACAGTGTTGCCAGAAGTACAGTTCTATGTGCATGTTATGAAAGAAAACTGTTGTAAAACACAATACTGGCATGCATCTCAAGGATGATTGCATTATAATTGTCATGTTCACTTCCATCCTTTAAAGGGATTTTTTTTTTTTTTTTTACATTTCTACCAATCTTTGTACAGATATTTTGTTAAATCCATATCTTACATGTAGGTAACAAGGACTCCAACAAATGAGCCAAGTATCTAATTCACCTGGAGCAACCAAGAAGCCTCTGCTGTTTTGAGGAGGCTTACCACACCCCTGGTTACTACAGAGCAGACAGACACAGCGTATGAGCTCAACAGCAGTGCAATGAAAACCTTGGGGAAGCTGGGGCCTGGAGCTAGAGGCCCCAGTGCATGATGTGGAAGAAGATGGGGAGTGGGAGCACGCCTGCAATGTTGAGGGAAGGCATACCCTGTCCTTTTTAGATAGGAAATCTGTCTAAAAAGGATTACAGAGCCTTAATGTGTTAAATGCAAGGGCCATTGGGGCAGTATAAGCTGTTGGTGGCACCTGACAGTGGGAGGATGAGTGTGTGTGGTATCAGGGCAGAAGGTACAGGGGGATTGGGAGAGTGGAGTGTGCCATTAAAAGCCGGGTCATCACTTTAGGAATCCTGCTAAAACCCATTTTTTATGGCTCACATAAAAGAGATTTATATTTTAGGAATATATTTCCTTAGATGAGAGAAGGAGAAAGTGGGGAGTGGGAGGGAAGGGAAAGAGTGGGAAAGGAGAGAGATAGAGGTAGAGATATTATATTCTTCAGGAAAACAGATCAAGAATGCTTTCTATATTATGTACTTTGTAAATTTGTGGGAAGGTGGAGGAATAGACAGCAGAAAAGGAAAATGGGGAAGGTGGGTAAGGCAGAAGCTCCTGTGTCCTCCTTGATCTGAAGGCCTCTGAACACTCACTAAGACACAACCGTGTTCCCCACTTCCACTACCGGATGGAAGGCATGTTGCTGTTAGTTTTCTGGAGCTTACCCAATGTGTGTGTATTCGTCTTTCACGCCCCCTCTACCCTGCTAACAAATGTGGGAGGGAGAGGCTATCAACACTCCTTTTCTCCCCTCCCAGGAAACAAAGGCATATTTTACATGACATTCTGAAACTGCTATCAGGAAGCAGTTACATGGGCACACATGTAGCCTAGCAACAAAAGAACCATGAGGCTGTCCAACATTGCTGTTTTCTACCTAAATCAAGGTGGGGGCGGGGGGAGCCTTGTAGGTAGAGAAAAATAAATAAAACTGATTCTAAGCTACTTTTGCCCATTGGAAAATATTTTTGTACTTATATTGTAAATAAATTCATGCTCTAGGAAGTAAATAAAATGTACGTTTTTTTTAAAGTTCATTTTTGAAAAATGATCTTAAATTGTATGCCTTATTTATTTCTAATATATCACAAAATTTAAAAATTCTCGTGATGTGCTAATATGTAAAGAAAATTTACATACTTGAAGTGCCTCTAACTTTGAACTAAATATATTTTTGACCAGCTTATAAGCAGTATAGACTGCTTCTCACAAAAGTTAACAGCAACCACAGATAAGCTTACAAGAGGAACTGTAAAATGCCTGACGTTTTAACCACTTTGTTATTATCCATGATGATCCTGCTCAGGATGTGTTCATTTTCTTTGGTGAAAATCTTTCTATGATAAAAATCAGACAAGATGTAAGTACCCAAGATTAATAAAAATGATAGCACTCTCAGCAGGGAATTTTGCTGGTGGTGTTAACAATACAGTCTCATGAAATTATTTTTGTATTTTATTGTTTAGGTCCCTGCTTTGAGCTCTGCCTTGTGAAGGCTATTTCCATAAGTATCAGCTAGGTCCCCTCACTCCAAAAATGTTACTTATACAAAGCTCTACCATCTCTATTGCAAGAGAGATTTCCTCTTTTTCCTTTCTTGTATTTTCTTTATTCTTTGGCATAGAAATGTTCAAAAGATTTTGGGTAAACAATTAACAGCCTACACTATATCATTTTAAATAACACCATGTAAATACCTAAATTCATAAGATGCTTTCTTCTATTATAATGTACTTGTAGCTTTGAAGGTCTAAATTTTTTCAAGCTGAGATAAGAGACATGCAGTTGTCTTTTCAATGACACTATTTGTATATTTTGATACTACTTACAAAGCTTTCTCATATATATTGCTTTATTTCATTATAAAAATGTTCTCCAGTCACTTAGACTTGATTGTGTTTCATACTCTGCAGTTTGGGGATAACTTTTTCCTAAGATTTTACCTCAGTCACAAAACTGTTAACACCTCCCACACAGTAAATAAGATTATAATTAAGTCTTAACATGGGGTTTTCAATATCTTAATTAAAATTATGTTAACAATGAACAGAGTGGGATTTGTCTGTTCTCCAAGAGATGCAATGGAGCAGCATAATACCATATACCCAGTTTTGTAAAGCATCTATTTAAGAGGATAAATATATCATAAATAAGTTAGAGAAAGGAAAAAGAACATAGCACAATTGGCTGTGTAACATTTATCTAATTCAACTGTTGTTACTGAAGCTGAAGAACTAGCTGGAATCACTTTACTTGGTTTCTTCTATTTCTTTTTTCCCTCAACGTCCATTCAAAGAATCTGTTATTATCAAGAACCCATGAAGGCTACCAGACCAGTAAAGGCCTTCCTGCCAAACTCAAAGGACCTTTCTGGTTTCATTCTTCCATAGTTAACATTATGTTCTAGGCTCCTCCCTTTCATTCATTAATTTATTCAATAAAATTGATTCCCAGGATGGGTCACACATAGCTACAGTGAAGAAACAAAGTCCTGACTTTAAAGCTTATTTTCTAGTGAGGAGAAAAATATAGGAAATCAATAAAAAGGCAGATATGTAATATACTATCAGTTAATGTAAGTTCTGTGAAGAAAAATAACACAGGTAAAAGAAAGTTATGACACAAGTTCCTGCATAACTGAACCTAGTTGCCTCTTTGGGCCTTACTGTTCTCACTCCACAACCTCCATTTCTCTCTCTAGCCACTTTTGCACAAACATCCAGGCACCCTCCTCTCTCAAGGTCTTGACTTGTTTGCTGTTGATATGTTCCCCCAATATTTTTTCTAGTCTTTCCCCAAACATCCCCTCAGTCACGCCTCCCTTGCTTACTCTATACAAAATTAAATCTCACCTTCACCACATCCACACTGACACTTCCTATATGCTTACTCTGCTTTGTTTTGCTCCTTAGTATTTACCATTATCTATCAAGCAACTCATTTTACTTACTTATTTTGTTGATTGTCTGATTCTCTCACTAGAATGGAAGCACCATGAGGACAATGAGTACTATTTTTTTTTCATGCACAATTCCCACTGTCTAGGATAGTAACTGACATTTAATGTACCTCAGAATTTTTTTTAAAGTGGTCTCTCTTTTTTCCAGTACTGCTCCATTAACACAACATTTCCATATCACAAAGAGTTAATTCTTTAGACAAAATCTCCATAATTAAATGTTCTTTCTAAAACCTTCCCAAAGCTCCTAACTGTTTACTACCTCAAGTATAAATTCTTTATCTGGCTTTCAAAGCTCTTTTCAGTGTTATTCTAAGTTATCCGGACATAACTTCCCCCACCCCCATTGCCCCCCACGCATACCAGGGTCAGTCTTTACCTCTCCCATTTCTTCCCCAATCAATTTCACTCTCAAGTTGCATTCTTTACTCTCATCTCCTGGCCCACTCAATAAAGGCTGAAGTTGTTCTCTTTAGAATTATAGAAAGTGGTTTAAATTTTTTTTCATAACAAAAAAATAATTTTCATTTTGTCAGAAAATCATCCCATTAACTCTCATGACAATCTAAAGTGGATAATATTATTCCCGTTTTATAGATTAAAAACAGAAGATCAAAAGTTGATACATGCACCAAAAAGAATAAAATACCTAGCAATAAATTTAACAAAACATGTGAAGAACCTATATAATGAAAACTACAAGAAACTATCAAAGGAAATCAAAGAAGGTACAAAGAAATGGAAAGATATTCCATGTTCTTAGATTGGAAGAATCAACACAGTTAAAATGACCATATTACCTAAAGCATTATATGGATTTAATGCAATCCCCATCAAAATCCCATCAGTATTTTTTAAAGAAATAGAACAAAAAATCATCAGATTTGTATGGAAGCACAAAAGATCCTGAACTGCCAAAGCCATCATGAGAAAAAAGAATGAGGCTGGAGGCATCACTCTGCCCGACTTCAAATTATACTACAAAGTGACTAATCAAAATGGCGTGGAATTGGCAGCAAAACAGACACACGGACCCGTGGAACAGAATCAAGAGTCCAGAAGTAAACCCGTATTTATATAGACAAATAATTTTTGACAAGAAAGCCAAAAACATACAGTGGAGAAAAGAAAGCCTCTTCAATAAATGGTGTTGGAAAAACTGGAAAGCCACCTGCAAAAGAATGAAACTAGACTGTTGTCTATCACCACACACCAAAATTAACTCAAAATGGATTAAGGACCTGAATATAAGACCTGAAACAACAAAATGCATGGAAGGAAACATAGCAACTAAACTCAAGGACCTTGGACTTACGGAGGATTTTATGAATTTGACCTCAAAGGCAAGGGAAGTAAAAGCAAAAATAAATGAATGGGACTACATTGAACTAAAAAGCTTCTGCTCAGCAAAAGAAATTTTCAATAAGGTAAAGAGACAACCATCTGAATGGGAAAATATATTTGCAAGCAATGCCTCTGATAAGGTTCTATTATCCAAAATATACAAAGAACTCATATGGCTCAATAACAACAACAACAACAAAAATGATCCAATCAAAAAATGGGCAGAGGACCTGAACACACACATCTCCCTAGAGGACATACAAATGGCCAACAAATAGATGAAAAGATGCTCAACATCACTAGCTGTTAGGGAAATAAAAATCAAAACCACAATGAGATACCATCTCACACCTGTTAGAATAGCTATAATTAACAGGACAAGTAATAACAAATGTTGGAGAGGATGTGGAGAAAAAGGAAGCCTCATACACTGCTGGTGGGACTGCAAATTGGAAACAGTATGGAGGTTCCTCAAAAAACTAAAAATTGATCTACCATATGATCCAATAATCCCTCTACTGGGTATTTACCCCAAAGACTTGAAAACCCATATCTGAAAAGATATTTGCACACCAATGTTCAGAGTAGCATTTATTCACAGTGGTCAGGACGTGGAAGCAAGAGAAGTGTCCTATGATAGATGACTGGCTAAAGTGGTATATATACACAATGGAATATTACTCAGCCATAAGAAGAGATAAAATATTACCATTTGTGACAACATGGATGGACCTCAAGGTAATTATGCTAAGTGAAATAAGCCAGACAGAAAAAGTTGAAAATCACATGATATCACTTATGTGCGGGATATAAACCTAAAAGCAACAAATAAACAGGACAAACAAACAGAGACCCATGGACGTGGACAATAGACTAGTGGTTACCAGAAGGTGGGGGGTAGGGGGGAGGTAGATGGGGTAAAAAGCATCAAATATGTGGTAACAGAAAGAAATCTAACTTTGGGAGGTGAACACACACTGCAATGTGTGTGTGTGTATGCACCTTACTGTCAAGTTGTACACCTGAAACTTACTGGATTTCATTAACCAATGTCACCATAAAAAATAAAAATAAATACATGCACATACAATTTAAAAAAAAAGTTTATACAACTGATAAGTGGCACACAAGCCTGAATCTCAACTTGGGTTGGTGTATTGGAGTGTGGAACTTGTCCCCTTTTCTATAACATATGGTGATCTCATAGTTTTGTAAAATTGTCTTCCAATTTTCCTTCCCCTTAAGGCAAAGTTCATATATTTTATTTTATTTTTTGGTGTCCCTCGAAATCCCTAACATAGTATTTTTGAACAAATTTGTCTTAATTGGTACACGGTTCTTAATCGTTCGCACACTGGCACTTGAATATTTAATTTTATTATAAGTAGCCCATGAGATTTTCCTTTAGGTCAGGGACAGTATCACATATTGTTTTTATGTCTATCTGTAAGTCTGATGGCAAGTTAAAGAATGATGCTGTAGAAACTGAAAATAGAAAATTTTTCCTCTAAAGCTCTTGGGTAACTCTGGTTTCTATCTCATAAAGGGACTGGCTCTGCTTATGAAATTTCTGATACTGTGAGCAATAATCATAGCATCATACAGGTTCACATAGAGGTGATGATAACATCACTAACCAGGAAAAATGACTGAGAAACGGCCTGCTTTTAAAATTAAAGCAACTTCAATCATCTGAAATCATGTTATTGCAATACCAAAACAGTTTCTCATTAAAAGTCTGTTAAGAGTCAGAAAAAAATATGTGTATTTAGAGTGAGTGTAGCTGGGTTAGGGACTAGGTAGGCACTAACCTACCTTTTGGATTACCTAGCCATTTTTTTTGCTTTTATTAAATAGTACTGATACCAAAGAAGAGTACTTATAGTTATTGTTTTTGGTTTCTTTGTTTGGCCATCACATAGCATAAACGTAGATGTTGGAAAACTCGTTGGCTCCTCCATATGTTCCTCTGCTTTTATAAAATACTACAAAGGCCCTATCAATGACCCTAGGGACTCAGAGTGGGTTGATTTTTTTTTTTTTGAACCAGAATAAGCCTCTTTTGAAAGATGCCCAAAGAGCTGAACAGATGGAATTGGTAAAGGACATAGCTCAGTTCTAAGATAGAAAGATGGTTCCAATCACTCATTGTTTTACTCATACCTCTTTCTTGAACACCAGAAAGTACTGCTATTTGGGTTAGACACTGGAGGCTATATCTTTCACAGTAAATACCAGAGGCTCCATTGCCAAACTCTTAAAATATATCTGTCAATGGTAATCTAGCCATTGAGTTTTTTAAAATGTCTTCAGAGTGGGAAAATAAAATAAATTTATCTGCTGGTATGTACTCGAGGCTAAGTGCAAGCCAAAAAAAAAAAAACCCTAAATGACCATAATTGATACAAAGGCTAAAGTTAGTCAAACCAAAAAAGCATTATGGTTCCTGGTTATTAAACAGGCAGGTCTAGCCAAACCTTAAATAACCACACCATAGGTATTTTTTCACTGTTTTAACAATCTGGTTTTGCCACTGATATCCAAAACAGCAACCAAGAGATTATTATTATAAATTATGACAAAACAACAAATACCAGTACTTAGGAAAAGGTAAATGTTGCTTCATATTAGAATTAGATAATTTGAATAATGTCCATTTGGTGTATGTACTCCATCAAGATGAATAAAAGCATGTACATGTATAACAAAATGTTAGTTCTTTTATCATTCCTACTTGAGTCTAAGCAAACTATTGCTACCCAACTTCTCTAATTTACTGTTGGCACTGGTAATTTTATTCCCCTGGTATTCCTAAATTTTTAAGCTTTCTTCAAATTAATCATTTGCTTTTTTGACTATCTGTTATGGTCTGGCAACCTAATCTTCCCAGTCACCTTTCAGAATAGATCTCCTAAGATGTCTAGTCATGTAGAGTCAGTTATCTCATCTGATAACATAACTTGAGACTGCTGGCCTCTTTGTTAGGATGCTTGGTAATCTTGTCCCCTTGCTTCATTTCTATTTTTCTTGCTTCTATTAAGCATAGTGCAATGAAGCTGATCAGAATGCATCATTTTGAGAAATCCTGGGGTTGTATAAAGCTCATATGCCTAATTTTCCCTGGAGTAAAGTTGAACTGCCAGTGTTCATATGGCAGTGCACCAGAGTTTTTAACTGAACTCAGATAAACCCATAATTACAACAGTACCACAGGGCACTGCTCCGGTAAAGCAGAACTCTAGCAACCTTTCCTCAGACACTGATTCCCTCGATGGAAGCCAGCCATCTATAAGAGGTATTACAATAGAATTTCTACTTCCATCCCATCTGGGGTTTACTGAGATAGGTTTGAACTTTACACACAGGTTTGGAAATGCTTGAGGCTAAAACAGTTCAGAATATTCAGTGTTTGTTAAAAGAGAGGGCAAGGCATGTGTTTTGAGCATGGAAAATGGAAAATAATAGGATTTTCTAGAGACCAAAGGTCAGGTCACGACCACAAACATATTAGTAGAATGCGCCAGGAGAAGACTCTCCTTTCCAGAAATCACCCAGTAGATGATGATCCTGATGATTATTATGTGACTTAGGTTGACCGGAAGGAGAAAAGCCAGGTCTTGAGCAGAAAAGAGTTTTATTATATGTCAGATTTAGGGTGGACAGGGGGAAAAACGGGCCAAAGGGAAGTTAGCTTAATGTGGGCAAGGAATGGATGATGGATTGATTTTTAAAATAAATTCAAGACTCTTGGCTGGAGAATGCCTATTCACAAAAACTTTGGAAACCTATCTAAACCAAAATGCTGAATGTTAATCAATGCAGTATTTGTATCTTGAAATCCTCATCTCTGGGTAAAGCGTATTTGTGTACTCCAACCAACTTGTGTGGCATAGGCTGGTTAAATCAATGTAAGAGATAGGATATAGAAATGGATGATAAAGAGAAAAGTCATAAAAAGGAGTGGTTAAGAAAGTGGAAACTGAAGTCGAACAGCTAGGGTTCAAGGTGACCACTCCTGGTAATGTGACCCTAAGTTTGTTTTCCTCATCTATAAAATGGGGATGAAAGAGTTCTTATTCCTCAGGTTATTAAAAGCATTAATGAGATGATGCATATGAAGTACGGGACCTGAATTTCACCATGGCCACATTAAAAAAAGAAAAGGCTTACTCTACTAAAACTCACATGCGTGTGCATGCACAGAATTTCAGAAAATGCGGTTTTACAGGGTCAGAGATAATAAATCGGGATCAAGATAGTTACTCTGAAATGATGCAGGTAACTGTAGGTATGCTAACAAGATTCTGAAAAATAATAAAAGAAGTTTGCTGCACTATAGACTGATAGCCCTACACATATTGTCTCCAAAGTTTCAACTGGGAGGCTGTCTAGGGCATTTTAAAAAGGATTACGATGTCTTTTAAAAAACTTTTCATTATTTTCATGACAATTTTTTAATCTCTAGCAAATGGCTAGAGTTTTAACTGTACCTGAGCTGGAGACTTCCAAAGCTCCAAATCACATGCAAGGTCTTACCAAGAACTCTCAGTGCATAGACTGAAAATGAATGTCCTGTGCTGGCTAAAAGGACAAACATAAACTAACATCAACAAGAAAAAAATGCAATGGAAGTGACACAACAAAATGTATGATCAGAAGCAACTGAATATAAGAAAAATGAAGCCCAAAACCACATGAATGATTGGGAGCATGCTGAATGTGAAACAAAATATAAAACAAAGAGACAAACATTAAAAGTGACTAGAAAGTAAAGATTATCCATTGAGAAGGGAGAAAACAAAAAAGAGAGAAAGAGTCAGTGATTGTGTGTGTGTGTGTGTGTGTGTGTGTGTGTGTGTGTGTTTAATAGCTTCAATAGACTGTAGGCCTTGGAGAAAAAAAAAAAAAACATGAAGAGCATTCAAACAAGAATTAGGGGAGTTTGAGAGGAAGACGTGAGAACAGGTCAAACTGTTGTAATCCTGAGTACAAGCAGATGAGGTGATTTTGGAGAATGAATGATAACATGGTTGAAATAATCACCAACAGTCATATTCAACATAAATCTAAAATGTTATCAATGTTCTTATCATTTTACTTGAAATTGCACAACTGTCAGAATGAAAGCCAGAGTGAGGAGTGCCTAAACTTGAAAGAGAGGCATATGAAGTGTTCTAATATGAAAAAAAAAAAAAAATCTTCTTGAAAGGCAGACTGACAGACATTAACCCTGCAGAAGAGATAATGTGATCAGAATGAAGTCATTCCTCATATAATGTGAAAAAATACACTCACAGGGCACAAGCGGGCACAGAGTAAGGGAGCGGGGCTCTTTTAGGGTTATAGTAGCATTGGTAACATCACCCCATCACCTCTTTTGGGGAGAAAGACACAGCAGGCTGTTTTAACTGTAAGCCTTTTGCATATTCAGACACACAGCTCACCAGCAACTGTCAGATTGCAATTGGCCAGCCCACACAGATTGACATAAAGAGAAAGAATGCACAGTGCAAGTTAGTCTGCGACTTTCAACTGGACTGAGGCTGTATTTATGTTTTAGATGACTAAACTGCCATCATGGTCTTATACAACAGTCTCATAAGTTTGGTAATAGGAAATCATCCCTGTGAGATGAACTTTCTTTGAAGAGCTGAACATTGTATTTCTGAACCCACAGATAAGAAACTATGAATTTACCAAAATAGTAAAAACCACCTGAGGGAGGGTGCTTTAGGGAGAGGAGCTGTCCTCTGTGGTAGCTAAGTGTTCTTCCTTAAGCGATACCTCTTGCAGCACTGCTAGTCAGCCCTGAGTGCCTTCCTTCTTTAAATATGGCAGGTACAGGGTTGGAAGTAAAGCATGTGCTTGCAGATGCACACACACACTAGTTAGAAGATAACTGGGAAGGAGCCCAGGGGTTAAGAAGAATCATTTTTTAATTTCTGAGTTTTAGAAAGTACAGAGACACAAACATTCAGAATTATTTTCTACTAAAAATTACTGTAACCACAGCCAAAGAGAGAAATTGATATACAACTCTGGATAACGCATATTCATCCAAATTAGTTAAATGCCATTGAGTTTGAAAACAGACTTACTCTTAAAATCACAATGACACATATAAATGATACCACACACGTATACACAAGGAACTTAAGAACTTGAGAAATGTTACATAAAAATACAACAATTTTAATATAAAGGTCATATGTAATTTATAAAAAAGCACCTACTAAAAGTTGTATGCAAAGTTTAGAGAGATAACAAAGTGTTATCTACATGAAAAATACACTAAGACTTAGAAGAATCTGCAAAGCAGGTGGTGACTAGTACTGTTTACCAGTATAGCTATATTACATTTTGTTTCAAAGAGGTGAACAGAGGTGGTGGTTATTTACAACACTAGTTGCGGTTTTCTCTCCCTTTTTGGCTTCTGATTAAATTTTTACCCTTTTTCTTTGGAAAATACTTTGGTGCTCCCTTTTACATCTTGGATTTAGTTGTTCCTTATTATCAATGTGAAGGTTCTCTCCTGCCTGCTCCCTTTTACAAATCACTTCTAGACCTTGTCTACAACCCTTCAGATGGCTTCTTAAAACAATCAGAATTTATGGATAAAGTGATATGATGCCTGGGAGTAATGAAGGTGGAAATAACAAATAAAATAAGACTTGGCCAGGAGATGACCATTGTTGGAGATGGAAAATGAGTACATAGGAGTTGATTGCACTATGTTTGAACTTTTCCACAATGAAAATTTTTAAAAATGAAACCAATTATTATTTCAACATGTACTTTATGACAATGATTTTCTGCCAAAGGGTACAGAAATTGGGCTTAAGCCAGAAGACTTTATTGGCTCATTGGCAATTAAAATCTACTCTAAAATTCCAAATAGCATTTTGATGTACCTTATCTAAAGACATGTACAATGAGGCCAGGATCTTTTCTAAATGCTCTCACTTATATTATCATGTCAAAAAGAGCGACCATCTAAGTGACTATAGTTATTATTATTTAAAATTTAGGTATGAGCTTCCTGGCAATAAAGGTAAAAAGAGAACTATAGTAAGTAATAAAATTTGTATTCTGATAAAAGAAAATACCAAATAGTTTTTTTTTTTCCTGACATTAAACTCTAATGCCTAAATGAATACTTTTATTAAAATACAAAGAACACTGTATAACATAGTGGACAATGTCTTTAACATGGCTTCATAGATGAAGTGTTTCTCATATGGCCAGTCCTCGAGTCAATTCTTTCAAAATACCAAGGGCTCTTACACTGGTTCAATGAGGCAAAGCAACTCTGCTGGGGTCTATGATAGAGTAATCCAGGTATGTAGCTCTTTGATACCAACTACCAAGTTAGAGCCAGAGATACATAACCTAGGGGAGTAAATGGAAAGTATGTCCATATTTCTTGAACAGACTTTTCTTAGCAGAGCTTTTTGATGGTGGCCAAATTTAAGTCAATTTAGAACTACATTTTTGGTGAGAATTCATAATAAAAATTACAGAAAGTTTCATGTTTTGGATTTGGACATGCAAGTTTCAGGATGAATTTCAAATTATATATAAAATTTATATGTACCTACATAATGTTAAAGCTTTCTCATCCTGATAACTAAAATGAAAAGCATCGTGAGCTAGTGATTAGGAGGTATAAGTCCCACTTAAATTTTTATTAGTTTGTGTACTTGAGCAAGTAACTAACTTTTCTGAGTCTTGTTTCTTCACCTAAAAACTAAGTTATTCAATTAAACATTCCAGTTACTTTGAGGCACTAATGTGAAGTGCTTTTTGGATTCCTCTAATCTTTACAAATGTGAATGAATTTCAAGGTGTCATTTAGTCAGTAAAGTTCATCTCACCAGGATTAGATCTGGATAGCTGTTGCTGGTTTCAACTTCAATCAAAGTCTTACATTCTTGCGCAAGGTTCTGATTCTGCTTCCTTTTCACTTCCCAAGAAGAGACCTATACCAAGGTATTAACAACAGCAACAAGAAAAAATACAAGGATCAGTAGCAATCAACGTCACACATTAAACTACCTTCATTCATCCTCTATTAACTTCTGTACAGAAGCAAACTTTTATAGGATAAATAGAGTAAATTCAATTTTCATCTTTGCCCTCAAGAAGAATGTGACTTAGATAAGTGTATGTAAAGGTTAAATAACAATAGGTGACAATAAAAAAGGATATCATCAGACAAATTAAATATGAAAGGAGTGGTGTAGACCATGGAGCTCACAGTCAATCAAAGGCTTATAGTATTTTATGACGGATCTTCATGAAGTGCTGCCCATATGCTGAATAAATAATGTACTGTATAGATATGCACACTGTTATTAAAATTTATGTAGATGTTGGCTGGGAGATATATATTTGTTTCAAAATATCCATGCTGACAAACAAACATGACAAACAGAGACTCATGGACATGGACAATAAAGTAGAGGTTACCAGAAGGTGGAGAGGAGGGAGGAGGTAGATGGGATACAAGGGGTCAAATATGTGGTCACAGAAAGAAATCTAACTATGAGTGGTGAACATACAATACAATATACATATGACTTACTGTTGAATTGTACATTTGAAACTTACTGGATTTCATTAACCAATGTCACCATAATACATCAAATAAATATTAATAGCCTTGTTTAGCATCGGAGATATAGAAAAATGTTTCTTATTTTAACATCAATATTGCTTCTCCACTTCTAAAAATACGGTGTAATCTTTAAAAAATATATATCTATGCTGGCTTTCTCTTATAATGTCAGTCTTAATCAATAGATACTACATTATCTGAGACGTTTGCAGTGTTTTTTTTTTTTTGATATTGAAAGGATGTCCTCATACTTGAAAATATGAGAAACAATTAGAATAGAAGATTTATGATTCAAGGAAAGGTGTTCTTTGATTGGAATGGCTAGAGGCAGATTCTTAGCTTCTTTAGAGCAAGAACTATGTTAACCTCTGAGTCAAAAGCACCCAGGCCAGACTAAATGCTTAATGTTTTATTTGTTTAGTGAAATGAATTAACAAAGGACATGGGGAGAAATCAAAAGGAATTAAAAATTGCAGATATAAAAAACAGTAAATATATTATTTTTATTGGAACCATGTTTTTAAGAAATGCAGAGAAAGCTGTTTGAGATTAAAAAGTAAAATCTTCTGAGAAATATAGGGGTGTGATAAAAATTCTCTAGGAAGAACAGTTAATTAATTACCTGTATTAACAGAGCTGAATTGTGGTACATAAAAGCTAAAATGCTAATTCTAGAGCCATTTATATCAAATTTTTGGAGTACATAATAGGATTTACTCAGAGCATATCTGCCTTCCTAATTCCCTGGATTTAGGCTAATATTAAAATTAATTACAGTTCCTGCATCTCCTTTGATTGTGTTTATTGGACAGGATATTAAAATTTTACTGCAAATAATCCTCAATTGAAAGTTGTTTCAATTGCAATTTAAAACCTGATTAAATTCCTTTTTCAACAGTTTATAAAGAATTATAGTCTCCTAATCTATCCATCTCACTTCGACTTTTGTAAGTATAGAATATCTTCAAAGTGAAATATTCTTACCTTTCCAAGAGTTGACATGCAACCTGTCTCTTCACCTTCCACTTGCTAATTAATCCATTCTAATCTTCTACCCTCTCACTCCAACAAAAACAATGAAATTCTTCCTAAGATCATCCCTATTATCTCTAAGTCATTAAGTCAATGGATATTTTTTAGGCCTTTGGCCTCTTGGCAGAATTTAACCTTTCTGACCATCTCTTCATGAATTGCTCCCCCTTTGTTTTGTCTCTTGGCTTTAATGATAAAACAAATCCTTGTTGTTTTTTTTTTTTCTCTTACTGCTCTAGCTATTCCCTCACAATCACTTGTGCATACATCCTCAGACAGCTTGGCCATAAGACGTTAAAATCCCTCAAGTTTCTATCTAGACTTACTTTTCTTCTTACCCTTACTCCATATTGGTGTGTCCCCTTGGAAGTCTCAAACTGTGTAAGCTGAACTCATGTTCCTCCTCACAAGCCCAGCCACCTTCCACGATTTCCTACTTCAATGAATAGAATCACCATCCAAAATGGTTCCAGAGCCAGGAATTTTGTAGTTATTCTTGCCATTTACCTCTGCTTTACTGTCTGTATCCAAATATCACCAAGATGGCTCAGTGTATATATGTACACATTACACTAAGTGAATATATTTAAAGTCAAAAATGTCTTATTTTAACACTTGGGCACACTTCTCAATCACATGTGTGTTTTTGGACCATGCAACCGACTCATAAAATATCCCAACAAATCCCAAATCTTGAAATTGCAGTTAATGAGTGTCACTTGGGGTTTAAGGATATATGACTATAAAGTGATAAAACTACTTTTTATATAGGGTATTACAAACATGCAGCATTTCTGCTGAATATATGAACTTCTATGTACATGATACATAATTCAAAGCAAAATTCTGACAATTGTAGACAGATTCACCTTGGCTTCTATAGCCTCAAAAAATATATATATTTTGGTCCAAAACTTCACAATTATAAGGAATGGGACTTCAAATATTTTAAGAAAATGAGCTACCCAAAAACAATAAGAAAAGGCTGACTTAGGAGGTAATGAGTCTCCATCACTAAAGATTTTCAAGAAAAGTCTATACACCATTTGCCAAAGGTACTACAAAAGAATGTGTGAGATATTTCTGTAATGTAACTATTGTTTAAAAGAATTCCCTTAGAAAGAACCCTGCCTAAAATATCTTGCCTTCTACAATGCTTAACACAGTATCTTAACACAATGCAGAAGTTCAGTAGATACTGGCTAAGCGAATCGGTATGTTGCTTTCAGAGCCTATGATGATTCATTTTAATATTTTCTATGGTGGCCCATACCCATGCTAGAAGGGTGAATTTAATTTGGGGAAACAGTAAAAAGGCGTTAGAAGTCAAATTTGATGAACAAGGGAGAAAAACTAGGCAATAAATTTTCGCCTATGAAAAATTTAAAATGGTAGTGAGATCATGTCTATAATCGTTTAGCCCTGAATCTGGCACAGGGTAAATGCCCACTCCATTCTAAGTACTGTTCTTATGATAAACTGAATCTGAAGGTGAATTCTCAAAAAACAAAAACAAAAAGCTAATTGAGAGTAAAATTATAAGAATGAAGGTACAATGATTCTTCCAAAGGAAGAAACTCATTTGGATACGTTGTCGTTCTGGGGTGATGTCTTTGTTAAAATCAGTCTCAACAATTAGTTGTACCATCAAGATTATATTCCATTTTTCCAGAACATAGACTACAGGGATAACTACCAATTGTAAAATTTGGCTAAGCATTTTTGCTATAAAGCATTGAATGAAAAATCCTCAAGATTACAGGTTTATTCTCTATAAATATGTCTCTCTTTAATACAGATTTAAAATCTTTTTCCCATCAAGATATTCTTTAGTTGGTTGAAGGCTGATATTAGCAATCTGCTTTTTCCTTCAAAAAAGAGACTACAGAAGAAAAAATGGAAGTTGGGACCCTGTCCAGGAAACTCAGATTACAATGTATAAACAACTATAATTAGAGTGCTTGAAAAATGTGAAAATGAAGCAAAACCTTTCCCAAATGCTATTTCAGAGTAAATGAATTGCTATACATTTGGTGAACAAGAAAAGAAATAAATAAATAAAACCCACCTGGGATCTCTCAGCTAGTTTGACATTTTCCGTCAAGGCTGCTGGATGTCTTTGCCGTTGTTTCACTTTCCTCTGTGTAGACTTCTTCATAACTTTAGTCTCTGAAATGTACTCTACATCAGAGTCTGTCCCTTCTGCGTTTCTTTTCTGGCCTTTGTGGCTGACTGAAAGCTCAGAGGATGCAAGAGATTCATGCTTCAAGTCATTACCTGAAGATCTGATTTTCTGAGATTTTGTATTTTCCTTAAATAACAAAGAACATATTTTTATTTTTTTGGTAGCCTACTTCTTTATCACCAATCACAATTTCATTCAAAACCTTATGATATTAGGTGATATTTATTATTTAAAAAGAAGCAGCTTTGAAACAGTCTTTAGCTGATGTATACCATTGTAAAGGTATACAATTAGATTCATTCAGAATCTAATTCAACAGAGCTGGACTTAGTCAACAAATCTAATTGTCAGGATGCAGAAGACCCCAAATTAAGAACAGGATGCTTCCTGACTTCCTCCCAAGAGATTTGCTGGCCTTTGGCTCCTTGGTGTGTGTATATATATCAGTAATTTATTTATCTGAAAGTTGGCTGGGGTTTACCAATCCCATCAACTGCCTGTTAAGAAATGTGAATAACTAAAATTGTAGTATTTTCCATATTTTTTGTGTATGATCAGTGTAACTGAAAGTTTTATCTAAAGATTAAAAAAATCCCATGTACACTTTAAATTTTAGATAATAACAGACATTTGAGAAATGTAACATGACATTTAGCAAAAACAAGAAACAATGTAGGAATTACATTTTCAATGTATTTCTAGGCAAATATATATCCAGAGATAGAATCTCAGAATCTCCCTCTCCCTCTCCCTCGATATGTATATACTCACACATACACACACACACACACACACACACACACACACACACACATATACATATATATACACACATGCATGATTAGTTGTATATAAATATATGTATAACATATACATCCACAGAAAATACTAGAAAGAAATACATTAAAATATTTAAAATGGTCATCATCTCCAGGAAGACTAGGTGATTTAAATTTTCTTATTTTCTGAGTTTTCCCTAATAAACATTTCATTCTAATTATATATATGAAGGATGGCAGTTTAAAAAAGTTTACTAGTGCTCACTTTCTGAACCTCATAAACCATGATGATATTTGGCCCTTAATAGCCTTTCTTTCATATGAGAAACATGACACAAATGGCTCAATTTTACTTTAATTACTCACCTTAGATGCTGAAGTTTGGCAGGTGGTAGTGAACTCAGTGATCCTACTAGTTGGTATAAACTGAAGCTTTTATGAAAAAAGTCATTACACAAATGTGAGTAAAAATAATTTTCAATTGCCATATTACAATACTTCAATATTATTTCTTATACAAAAGGCTTCAAGATTATGTATACCCACCGATAATTATTAAGGGGTAACTTTCAGTTTAGGTATACTGTACCAGTGTTCTGATTAGTGGTGACTTGATGGTACAAGAGAATCCAATGGTTTGTTGAAGCATTACTGATCAAGTGTCTTATGAGCAACTTCAGGGTACCACTGTATCAAACACCATCTCCACAGCCTTTGTCCCCTACTCTGGAGACCCTTTGTGCCCCACTTTCAGGTCCTAGCATCTTGAATCCTGATGTTCAGTCACAGCTCTGTCTAGTTAAGGGCTCTAAGCCTGAGCTTCAAGGGACGTTTGATGGTAGACTGGACTTAAGTGTGTTTCTACTAACTGGATGCTGCCTTATCCCCAACATCTAGCTGCTGCCCTATATTTAGAGGCATAGCTAAGAAGAGAGGATGAATTTGCTCTTCCTGTAAAAGCAGCACCTTTTAAGCTAAAATTTGACATTTTCATTGTTATCCTAAAATGATGAGACATTAATGAAACAGAGAGAAGATAAAGAGTAATTCAGGTTCTACCCCGGGCCCAGATTCATTATCCTTGGGATGAAACCCTGGTTAGGGGTCTGCTTGCATCTCCTTTTTGGCATACCCATTATCTTTTACTGTGCCACTGTGGTATCTGACTCAGTCCAGATTCTCTAGGATAGAAAATTTACCTTTCTCTTGTTAAGCACCCTATCCCCAAAATTGAAGTCCTGACTTTGACTAAGGGTTGGATCTGCTCACTGTTGAAAATTTTCCAATATGGATGGCCTGCAGAGATTTTGAAATGGTGACATTCCTCTGTCCTGAGATCCAAATGTCCCTTATTGAATCTTAGGAACTGCAGTTATCTTTAAGACAAACTTTCCAAAACTGAATCCCTTATTTTGTCTCCATACCTGCATTTACTCCCAACCAGTACTTCCTAGTGCTTCCTATTTCCTCTTTTACCAGTGACATCTCCCAACACGCAGACATCCACACTAGATTATCTTAAGTTCATTATCACTCTCAATACGTCCATTTAATCAGTGATCAAGCTTTGTGGATTTCTCTCCTTAAATCTCTTTTAAATTCAAAACTTTGCACTAGCTTCAGGTCTTTATACTTTTTAAAGGCTTTTATCATCTCTCAAATATTTTCTATAATCTCATTTTCTTGCTTCTAGTTCAGAGACTGTTCTTGACCTATGTTACAACCGCTTTCTACACAAAATTAGTCCCTTCATTTAAATAAGGAAGAGGAGGAGAAAGGGTGGGGGAGTGGCATTCTCAATATTAAATACAGGTGATTAGAATCACCTTGCATACCTTTAAAAAAAATTTACTAATGCTGTGTCCTTGCACCCTAAAAGTCTAATTTAATTGTGTGGGGTGGGGCCTGGTATCAGTGTTTTTTAAAGCTCTCCAACTGATTCTAATATGCAGTCAGGATTGAGAACCACTAGCCTAGGAGATAAGTCTCATTTCTGCAGCAATTTGCACATGGAATGGCACATAGCAGATAATTCATTTCCGTTTGTTAAATGAAACCGAAGAGCACTTAGCATGACATACAAGCATCTTTCAAACAGTTGCACCTAAACTATGTAAATTCCTCTTCTGAGCCATTTTTCATCCTTCTGACACCCATATTGTTCTCATAGACTCAATGCCCAATCCCCAGATTCACTTTCATGTTCTCATGTCTTTATATAATCCGTTTCCTTTGCCTGTAATGATTTTTCCAATCTTCTCCATTTTCGAATTTTACACATCTTTCAAGCCTCAGTTCAAATATTATCTACTATGAATACGTTCCCAAATTCCCCAAGGAAGAATGAATTGCTTTATGTTCTATGCTCCTGTGGCATTACTCCTTTTTTAGATTTTTTATATAGATAACATATTCACATGGGACAGCATACACTTTAAAAATTCTATTTAAAAAAAATTCTCCTTAACTACTCCATTCTCCATATGTCCAGTGCACATTCTACTAAGAAGTAACCACTGTTGCTACTTTTTTATTTATCTTTCCGGAGATTTGTTTATACACTGTATATAAGCATATATAAATAAATTTTTCCTACCTTTTTTGAAACATAGTCTGTATCTTGTTTTCTCATTTAAGGATATATCCTAGAGACCTTTCTCTGTTAATACTTAAAAAGCTTCTTCATTCCTTTTCCAAATGCATTGTATGCTTATGTATTGTTGTACAGCATTTTATTTAACCAGACCCATTGACAGACATTTAGGTCTTCTCAATATTTTACTACATAAAATATTTTGCAATGACTTGTAAAATAGATAATTTCATAAACAGGTAATTTCATATTTGTGAATACATTTATAAAATCAATTTCTAAAAGTGATAGACTACTAAATTGTCTCCACCAGGCTTTTTGATGGCCAAGCATAGTCATTCTTATGGATATTCTGAGAGCACTTGACAAGAAATGCATTCTTTATTTTGAGAGTACAGAGTTTTGCATATATATAAATTACATATACATTATTATCATTGTTTGTTAGGTATTCCTAGGCGAAGAGTAAACTAAAATTTCCTATTACTAGTAAGACTGTCTCTTTTTCTACCTATCATGTATAGATTTTTCTTTATGGAACTCAACACTGCATTAGCCGATGTAAGAGATGTGTAATTGATACATCTTCATTGTGAACTAAAGACTTTAGCCAAATAAAATGCCCTTCTTTGCCTTGTATAATGTTTTTTCACCTTGAATTTCAACTTGTCTGATTTAAGCCGAACCCCCATTTATTTTTGTGCATTTGTCTGAATTCAACCTTTCTGAATTACCATTTTAAATGTATGTCTTTTATATAGTGCCGGCTTGATCTTTGCTTAGTGTGATACAACCTGAAATTTCTTATCCGTTATTAAGTTTAAGCCATTTATATTTATTGATACCATATATGTGTTTAGTATTAGTTGTCATATGATTTTATTTTGTTTTTATATTTTTTCCCCTGTTTTGTATGGGTATTTTTGATATTATATAGGTTTTTTTCCCCGACTACTATTATAATGATAACTTTATATAATACTCTTATTCTTAGTTCTTTCTATCATTAGTATCTATAAGTTTCCTACTCTGATGACAAAATTTATTTTTTATTCCCTCTTTTCTTCCACTCTCTGATATTTATTGATAATATTATCTTTGTCAGTATTTATATAGTATCAAAAAGTATGCTTAATTTGCTTAAATGGTATCTCTTGATCTCCTATTACAAATGAGGAAAAAAATTACCCTTCATCTCTCATGCTTTACTTCCCTTTTTTGTTAGTTGAATTATTTCTACATTATTAGGGCATTTACATTCAGTTTGATACTTAATGTCATATATGTTTTAGTCTAATTCCTACAGTTGAATACAGTCAGTAATGTTTATTTCCAGTTCTTTGCTATAGAATTTTCAAATATTTCTTGGCTAGTTCAAGTGTGATCTCGAGTTTCCTCAAAAGGAATCATGAGAACAGTATTTCTTGAGTTTTTCTTCCTATTTTCAAAACTATTTATTTGTAGGCTTTTTACTTGAAAAAATGGTATGGTGAATATAAAATTATTGGTTTACACCTTCTTTCCTTGAAGATCTTATAGTTCTTACTTCACTATTACCTGGTACTCAGGGGTTTTTTGTACATAATTTGAAGCCAATCTAATTTTTTTTCTCCCTATAAGTGATTTGATTTTTTATTCCTGCTCATCAAAGGATTCTATCTATTTCTTTATAGTTGAGTAACTTTATTATTATATATCTTATTGTTGACTTTTCTGGGACAGTTTTCACTACCATGCAGTTCACTGTTTCAAATATGTAGCTTCAAAGTTATTTTTTTTCTTGAAAACTTAAAATGTTTTTCTGATTTCTATCTTTAGAAATGTGGTCTTCCCTTACTCTTTCTTTGGGTATTCCAGTTATGAATATAGTGACTCTTCTTTCCCTACTTCTATTATTAAAGTCTAAAATATTATCTAGCCCTATGACCCATTTCAAGATAATTTTTGTATATGGTCTAAAGTAAGAGTCAAGGTTCAAAGGGGGTATGAGAGCACCCAAGTGTTTGGATGTCACATGTTGAAAAAAATATTCTTTCTCCCATTGAAATGTATTGATCCCTTTGTTTGAAACAACTGACCATATATGTGTAGTCTATTTCTGGACTCTCTATTCAGTTCCATTGTTCTATGTGTCTCTTTTTACACCAATACCTCACTGTCTTTATTAATATAGGTTTATGATAGGTCTTGAATTAAGTAGTGTCAGTCTTCCAACTTTGCTCTTTTTCTAATTTATTTTGACTATTCTAAATCTTTGCATTCCATGTGAATTTTAGAATAATTTTTTAAATTTCTAGCAAAAAAGGTTACTTGAATTTTGATTGAACTTAGGTTAAACTCATAGATCATTTAAGGAGAATTGACATTGTATAATGTTGAGTCTTCAAAATTCATGAACACAGGTTATCTATTTATTTTACTTTATTAGCAGTGTTTTATAGTTTTCAGTGTATAGGTCTTGCACATCTTTTGTCAAATTTGTCCCTAAGTATTTCTGATATTTTAATGCAATTGAAATGGTATTTTTTAAATTTTATTTTTCCATTTGATGCTAGTAGGTAGAAACAGCTCATTTTTATATACTGCTTTTATATACTTGCTCATTCCACTAGTTCTAGTAACTTTTTTATACATTCCATCTTATTTTCTACATTGACTATCACATCTGAAAAGAAAGTTTTACTTCTTCTTTTGCAATCTAAATGTCTTTTTTTTTTCTGTCTTTCTTGCAATGTCTAGAACCTCCTGTGCAATACTGAATCAGAATGCTGAGAGCAAACTTCTTTGTCTAATTCCTGATCTTAGGGGAAGAGATTTTAGTCTTTCACTAATAAGTACAATTTAGCTGCAAGTTTTTTGTAGATGCCCTTTACCAAATGAGGGAGTTTTCTTCTGTTCTTGATTGGCTAGAATTTTTATCAGAAATTGATGTAGTTTCTTCTTTTTTGTCCTTTATATTTTACTGGATTTTTTCTCTTTCTTTATGGTATCTTACTTATGTTACATATTTATATGGTGTCTTACTCATATTTTACTGAAATGTTTTTCTTTTTTTGGTATGATATCGTGTTTAGCTGCTATACTAGTTTGTTTCTTACACACATCAACATAAGAGTTAGGTTTTCCAGGACTAGCTCTTTACCAGAGGAAGGATATGTGCAGGATAAGATTTTAGGCGAGTTTCTTCTTCTCCTCCTCCTCCCCCTCCTCCTCCTCCTCCTCCTTCTTCTCCCTCTCTCTCTCTCACTCTCTCTCTCTCTCTCTCTCTCTACTTTTCACAAGTAAAACCTCTTCTCATTTCTAAAAAAAAAAGAAGAAGACTGCTTCTGTAAATACTATTGATTTTTTTTAGTGCTCTCATGTGCATTCCACATCTTCTACTTCTGTAAACCAAAGCGGGCTCCATAAAGTTCTTATTGCCTCTTGGCTATTGATATAGCTTTTCCATCTCTAGATGCGCCCTTCTTCAGTAAGTATATCTGTATTGATTTTTTAGATGTGCTATTGCAGGACTCTTTTTCCAGCTCTCTCCTCTTCCTCCTGCGGAGTTGCTGCATTATCGTGAATGCTTTGAGCAGCCCTTAGCCATATTTTGCTATATGTCTTCTAGTTTGACTGAAATTTGAGTTTACATTTTCATTTTCTGTTTTACTTGTTGCTGCTAGAAGACTTCCATGCTAAGTCTATATAGCCATATTTATGCCAGAAGTCTACTATAACACTTTTACATACCTTTATCATAGTATGTATCACACTGTCTTAATTATCACTAACATGATGTGTTAACATGTGTCTCTCTCAATAGATTGTGACCTTCCTAACTAATTTTTTATCTGCAGTACCTAGTACAATGTTTAGCACTTTATAGGTATGTAATAAAATCTTGATGATTGACAGGATAAAAAGAAGCTCCCACAGCCTATTGCTCATCTCTTCCACAGTTGAAACACTGCCATAAGTCTATTTTGCATCTGTAGTATGACTACTTCTCTACTACCTCTCAGATATTACTACATCTTTGAGATGCTTTATATTAAATGCCAGATACATTTTATATTAAATGCCAGTGGTGGCATCACCCTGGCATGAGTCTTGTTCTTGATACAGCAAACTGGATTGAGTGTAGCCTAGTAACAGTATATGATACAGTTAAATTATTTGGGTTTACATCATTTTTGGTGCTAGCTTAAAGGTAATTATTTTTTGCTATATAGTTTCACTATAATTAGTTTTGATCTAAATTACAAATCATATCACTAAATAAAAATTTTATAAATCCATTAATTTTCCTCTCATATTAATTTCAGAGTTGTGTTTCTACAAAAGGACTTCAGACACTACAGAAAAGCACAGCAAAAATGTCTCAACCACATTTGAATAGAAAAACATCAACAACGATGATCAAATAAAACACATAAAGGCAATATATAAACCAATACCTGACACTGAAATGACCTCCAAAAATAATGCTTCCAGATGAAGGCAAAATTTATTCATAACTGGAAGAACACATCAGCAAATAGTGAAAGAAACATTCAAAGATAACACCTTTTCCCCCTTTAATTCTATATCGAGAGAGTTTTAACTATAGTCAATGAGTAATTTCACTATATTTACAGTAGAGGTATACTATATCCTTAAGAATATTGGGTCCTTGGCTGAGGCCTGGCAGGGGAGGGAGCGAAAAAAAAAAAAACGTTGGGTCCCATTCTCCTATTCACCCCAGTCCTGTTCATCTTTTTTTCTTAATTTTATCACACATTTTTCTTCACCTTATAACTCCAAGGATTGCTCAAGCTAGTCAACATACACCAATCTTTCTATCTCTTAAAAATTATTCCACTCTGAAATCCTTTTTCTTCTTTATGATTTACAGTTCTTTTATTCTCTCTGTATTATTATCAATGCTTTTTATTTTTGTTCCCTTAGTTCCTTTCTTTTCTATCTATCACACCTCTCTTGGCTTCCCTTCCGTTTTCATATCTGCATGAGAAAAACAGTTCATTACTTCAGCTATGTTCCACCACACCCATTTAAATAATTCTCAGCCTTAGATCAATCAGATATTTGATGATATTCCCTCTTTGCTTATAAAGTTCAGGTTGTTAAAATTTTCATAACTGTTGAATTCACATCATAAAATATTCATGATTCTCATTCTCTTAAGGAAATCCTTTTACTTGTCTCTAGTTAGCTACTGTCCCCTCCTCACAAAGGTTGCCTCAAATCTTCATTATGCCCTCTACACAAAGGCTGCCTGTTTCACTGTCAGAAGATGGCCCTGACTCTTCTTTAGGAAAGACAAAATTAGGTTATTAGGTGTGTGTGAACATCTGTAACTTCTCTCTCATAATCTCTAAACTCTCTACCCGAGTCCTCATAATTTTTCCTTCCTATCTTTGCTGGAATCTTTCCATATCAATCAGGCCTCATCTCTGCCTTGAACTTTCTCCAATTTCTCTTAGTCCAGAAACCTTTCCAAAATTCTCTCAACCATAAATTTGCCTCAACCTTAACTATAAGAACCCTATGATTTCACACATTTGTGGCATATATAAAACAAAAGCAACAAATGAACAAACAAAACAAACAAACTCATAAATACAAATGATAGAATGGTGTTTACCAGAAGGGAAGTTGGGTGGGGGGGGGGCAAAAAAGGGTAACGTGGGTCAAATACAAGGAGACAGAAGACTAGACTTCGGATGGCAAGCACACAATAGAGTACACAGTTGTACCCATGAAATTTACATAATATTAGAATGTTGCCCCAATAAACTTATAATAAACAATAAAAGACCTTAACAGACACCTCACTGAAGAAAATAGAAGATGGCATTTAAGTATAATAAAATATGCTCCACATCATATGTCATCATGGAAATGTAGATTTAAACAATAATAAGATACCACTACACATCTATTAGCCAAAATGCAGAACACTGGCAAAAACAAATGCTGGCAAGGATATGGAACAATAGGAACTCTCATTAACTGCTGGTGGGAATGTAAAATGGTACAGTCACTTTGGAAGACAGTCTGTCAGTTTTTTACAATGCTAAATATATATAGACCATATGATCCAGCAACAGTGCTCCTTGGTATTACAAGGAGTTGAAAATGTATGTCCACCCTGAAAATGCACACAGATGTTTATAGCAGCTTTATTCATAATTGCCCTAACTTGAAAGTAACCAAGATGTCCTTTAGTAAGTGAATAAATAAGTTAACTGTAGTATATCCAGACAATGGAATATTATTCATTGATAGAAAGAAACAAGCTATCAAGCCATGAAAAGATGTGTGGGGACCTAAAATGCATATTACTCAGTGAAAGAAGCCAATCTGAAAAGTTTACATGTTATATGACTCCAACTAGACAATATTCAAAAAAGGCAAAACTATAGACTGTTGAAAGATTACTGGTTGTCCAGGGTTGACAAGGGAGGGATAATTAGAGCACAAAGGAAGAATTTTTAAAACAGAGAAAAATACTCTATAAGATACTATGATGATGGATACACGCCATTATACATTTGCCCAAACCTATAGAATGTACAACACCAGTAATGAACCTTAAGGTAAACTATGGATTTTGAGTCAGTATGATGTGTCAATGTAGGTTCTTCAGTTATAACAAATGTACCACTCTGGCGAGGGATGATGATAATGGGGAAAGCTATGCATGTGTGGGGGGCAGAGGGTGTATGGTAAATTTCTGTATCTTCATTTCAATTTTGTTGTGAACTTAAAACTACTCTAAAAAAATAATATCTGTAAAAAAATTAAAAACAAAGAAAAACAATGAACTTAGTACACCACCCCAATCATAATAGACATAGAGGTAGTGCTTGCATATATAATTTAATAATCCACCATAACTGAAGGGAAAAGACCAAAGCACAACATTAAAAATAAGATTCAGAGAAAATTTTCTAAAGTGTAAAGACAAAAAGTAGGATATTTTATCATTATCTATCAAAACATCTTTGCAAACAGGGAACCACATATAATTAGTGAACTAAAATAAACTGGCACATGTTAAGTGTACTAAATGAAGTTGCCTTTAATGAAATATGTTACTAGTTCTTCCCAAAGTTTTCCCTCCTAAATTAATTAGAGACAGATATTTCCACTAATAGATACATTTTAACTAATATGTAGATGAAGATTTTCAGCAATAGTTATAGAATTGGCCTATAATTTTTAAATGTATTTTTTTAAATCACATATGCTTTTTCATTTGAGGAATACATTTTTATATCTTTGATTATTCTTTTTGTAAAACAGAAATTTATATAACACAGTTGATCTACCTTAAATTCTGTCTCAGTTTCTTAATGAATATTTGTTTACTGACAGTAGCATCTTTTCTTTTTTCATCATCACCATCACCTTTTCAGATCTATGGTCAGATGGCAGAGTATATGAAGAACCAAAAGGCAGATAATCTACGAAGCAAATGAAGCTTAAGCTTGAGGACCCCTCCCTTACATAGGACTCTTCCATGGTCTTGCCCCTAACTTTATATTTATGATTTTGCATTTTCTTTTCTGAAAAGGGTCTCAAAAATTGTATAAGCCTCAGGTTCAAAAACAAAAACAAACAAACCAACAAACTAGATCCGTCCTTTTTCAGAAACATTTTAAATAATACTCAGTTCTTTTCAAATGCTAGGAATTATTACTAGTGGTATTCTTGAGGAAATAATTTGGACAAACTTGTCAAGTTAAGAAGTTGAACACCTTCTGTGCCCAATTCTGAATAGGGGAAGGATGAATCTAGACTATGGTGAAGCAAGGTCCTGGACAAACATCAGTTAGTTCTCCAGGACTGGCCTAGAACCCTTGGTTTTTTCTAGAGACACCCTCCAACACACACATGCACACACACACGCACACACACATGCACGCCCTCCATTAGAAGACTGGGCCTGATGAGGTAACACTGAATGAAGGAAGGGGAAAGTTAAAGAATGTGTTGGTAAAGGACAAGGTGGAAAACAACTCAAATGAGATTTAAGTTTGAGTTTTACTCTAGCCTACAGGAGTTAGGACAGAGGAAGGAACCAGATTCAGATCAAGAATAAAATTAGGAGACAAAGTTTTAATAAGGTTAAATCAGGGGGCATGAGATGTGTGGCTTGAATTCAAAATCAGAACAATCATCAAATACAATTCCTCAACTGAATTCAAAATGTAAGGCTGGGTTCTGAGAAAGAGGGCAGATTAGGTCTAACAAGATGAAAAGCAGGATTCAAGCTCAGAGAGGAGGACTCAGAAGTGCTGGTGCTCAGAGTCACAGGGTTCCTTTCGAAGGCACCAGTGAGTAGCCTGCTTCAGAAGGAAGCCAAATACCTGTACCTTACTCTGAGCAGTGCCAGGAAAGAGGCCCTGAGGGGCATCCAGGGTTATCAGGTAGCCTCTGACTGTCCCTGATTAGCATATACACTAATTGAGAACTGGTTGTACATATAGTTCAGGTGCTTAAAGAATTTTTGTAGTGCAGAGACCAAATAGATATATTTGCATTGAAACCCAAATTAGTATTCCCTCTAGTGAAAATCATTTCAGGCAATACACCTGAATCTCTACTTCTCTCTCCATCTTCTCTTCATCTCTGTGGATGAAATAGAAATGACTGACTGACTGACATGCAAAGAGAAGGATACAATGTGGCAAAACTGCTTGCCACTGTCAAGGCTACTTCTGTCCTTCTTCGAGTAAGTGTGAGTTCCTTCTGGATCCACATTCCTAATGACCCTCAGTGGCAGCATTTGCTTACTTCTGTGAAACCCAGGAGCAGACAACAATGGATGGTAGTCTTTGGTTCCAATCTCCAGGGCAGAATAGGGTGACTTATGAAGCTAGGAGTCAGGACTATCCTGGTCTCCCCACACCACACTGTCCGCAAGCCAGGCTGTTCTGATGTCCCTCTAACTGCTGGTGCTGTCCTGGTTTGTTCAGTGAACTAAGAATGCTGTTATTCAGGTAGCGTGACATCAGCTCCTCAAGAAAGGATGAGTAAGAAAATAATTTGGACAAGCATGTCAAGTTAAGAAGTCGAACAGCTTCTGTTAGACACCTACTGTGCCCAGCTGTGAGCCAGGGGTGATGGTGAAAGGTACACTAGAACACATGATACTTGCCTTCAAGGAACTACTAAACTAGTTGATCATGCACAATTCGTTTAATGTCTCATTTGCTATGCCATGAACATAGAGAGGGCCCACAAGTGTGAATATATTATGCATTATCTCTTTTGGAAAAGTAATGCATCACCACAGAGAAATGAGATCTTTGTAGCAAGGGTAATAAAGTAAAATAGTTCAACTACAGTGAGTGTAACAGCCTCTTGCTAGACAAGTGTCTTTAGATGTCATAAATTTTAGATTATGACAGTTTATGTAAGGAGGCTGAAAAGTACTCTTGATAAACAAATATATTTTCTAAGGCATCTGTCCCTGTAGTTGCACAGATTTGAAATCTGAACATCCTACACAATAACGACATGTTAAAAAGATTAAATTCTAAATGGGAAAATGTGTTCACATTCTTCATTACAAAGCTGTACTCAGATTTGCCATTTCAATTTGAAAAGCAGCTAAAAGTTCAGCAAGCCTTCTTTGCTCCACATTTACTGCTAAAACAACCAAGGTGGGACTTGTCAGATCAAACTATTTCATTTTTTTGTGTGTCCACATGAGCACTACAAAAGAATAGAATGCTATTGCTGAAGTTCCTTTTCAAGAGGCATGGAAGTTTACAAAGGTTATTCATTTGATGCAAAGACTATGAACACAACAGAAACCAAATAGTCTCTAATCCCATCCAAATGCAACACTTTATTTTGACCAAGTGTGAGAACATTTTGGTCTCCAATAACATATGCAGAAGGTTTTAGTGTAATCTATACATAGTCAACCAACCCAATTAAATAACAAAGTTATTTTTGTAGCTATTTATAGAGAATCCTGCCTAAATCAAATTCCTTCTACCCTTTACTCTTGCTTGGTAAACACCCATTATGTGAAAGGTCCAGGACTAAGTGTTGTTTGGGGATGCAAAGATGAGTAAAAATTGTCCCTTCTTTCTAAAAGCTCACAGTCTAACATAAGAGACAGATCATATACATAAGTAACTATCATACTAGGTAAAAAGTAAAACATGCTACAAGAAAGATACACATTGAGGACAAAGGTAACTGAGGGGAGGAGAGTTTTTATAGGTGGGTAAATGAGAGAAGACTTTATACAGGAATGACGTTAGTTTGAGAACTTTAAAGGACTAGGGGAGGGACAGAGGCCACTTCAGACAATATGGAAGAAACAAAGGCATTCAGAGTAGCACAGAAGTGGAGAATATGCTTAAGGAACATGGATTAAATCAGGGGAGAATCCTGCAGAAGGGAAGAAACTAATGCCAGAAAGCTAACTAATGTCAGACGAGAGAGAGCCTGACCTTACTACAGGATAAGAAATTCATATTAACCAGTAAAGGTTAACCCAGAAAGATCTAGAGAATACATAAGCAGTACAGCACATTTGCACTAACATATTGATTATATAAACATACTTCCCATTAGCATTAGTTATGTACAAATGAGTAAATGTAGAGTAGCTTCATTCAGGGAACCAAGTTTTCTGTCTTATAATGGTTCAAAGTATCAAGTGGATTTAAAGTGATACCAAAAAAAAAAAAAAAAAACTAAATGAAATGTACCTAAAACTATATTTCTTGTGCATGATGATGACAACAGTCATCCTTGCCATACAATAGAAGATAAAAGAGAATCTAAATTGTGAGTTAAAACAAAGAAAGGGGGAAAATCGAGTACAGGAAAGTCCTTAAATGCAGAAGAATTGATTTTGTAACTTTACTTTATGGTTTTAAAATTGTTGTCTAGGATTACCGAAAAGCAAAATAACAATTATCCAGATAAAATGCCAACTAAGTAGCCGAATAAATTGGAGTGACATAATGAAAATGAAAATGCTTCTTTGTTTGGCCAGCAGGTGGCACTTGTCACTCAGTATAGAAATCAGCAGGTAATGAATGAGCTGGAAATATGCAGTTAGGAATAGATAACTCATTCATCTGTTCCAAAGGAGAAAATAGAATGGGCTGTTTCAGAAGCACAAGTTATAAAGAAAGTTTTGGCTTGCTGACACAGCTTACAAATTACATTTTGAGTTTGAGCTCTCCTCTTAGGTTTATTAGGGAAAACTTCTGTACTCCTCTTAACAAATATCATTTGCAATATATCAGTTTGTTGTCTTTGTAAATGTTCTCATGTCATTTTTTGTACTTATCCTGTGAGATTATGAGCAGATCAGTGCTGGAATTAGGCAAAAGAAAACAAATTTCAACTTCACCATTTAAAGATGTGTGACTTGATTCAAGTTCTTTATCTTCTTTGAACTTTATACTTCCCTCTGTTGTCCTAATTGATGTAACTAGCTGGAATATGATGGAGATCAAATAAGACACCATCTGTGAAAATGACAGATCTAGACCTAGCTACTTCATTTTCTCCTAGAGGATCACACCTAATTATTGGAATACCTCTTTTACCAGAACAGTTTTCTGACTAACTGTGAGTATTCATTCTCTAACAAGGGTGTCCTGTAGGTGATGCTCCTAGAAGTTAGACTTAGTCACTCTATACACCAGTGGAGTGTGGAGTAAGGGGTGGAGAAGAGGCTGGAGCTGCTGATTTCTGATACTAGTACCATAATACTACCATTCCTACCATTATCCTATCCTTCCTGGTTGTCAGTAACACAAAACCCAGAACTACAGAATCTAAGATCCAGGAAGTTCTTTGATTTACCTAGTCAACCCTTCATTTTTCAGATCAAGATGCCTTCTGTCATTAAAGCTGAAATGTGAGAGTAATAAATGGGATATGTAGATTTAAGTCATTTTTATATTTGCTCCCTAGGCCTGGTCAGTGGATAGATGGGCATTGGTAGCAGAAGCAAGAAGAGAAAACAGGAGGTGAGCCAACCATAACATCTTATTATTTCCTTCTATTGAGAGAATGAGCACCACCAACAGACATAGCAAATCCTGGTGACACTAGCCAGTTCTTGATTTCTCAGGGCTGTCTACCCTACACCTGAATTATATCTGCGTGGAATCCGAATGGCACCAACGCCTTCTTTTTTTTTTTTTTTTTTTTTTTTTGACTTTCCCATCCTTGCCTGTGCCATATTCTAACAGCACTTCTTCTAAAAGGCAGTAAGAAAGAGAGTAAATTGACATTGAACATTGGATGGTTTTGAGTCTTGTTTCTGGCAGCAAGCAGCTATCACCGAAATAGTTTTTGAATACTTTCATGCATTATTTTTGTGAAAGAGAATTGAGTTCACCTTTCAGATGTCTTCTAGTCAGTAATTAACATATTTTATAATGAGTTACATGGTTTTTAAAAGACAGATATGTCACACAAATGCTGTTTATTTGTAAAAACACAAGTTTTGCATATAATTTATTCTTTTTAAAAAAATTCTAATTATGGTTATATTGGTTAATGAAATTCCATTAAGTTTCAGGTGTACAATTCAACAGTAAGGCGCATATATATATATACACATACACACACACACACACACACACACATATTGCATTGTGTGTTCACTGCCCATAGTTAGATTTCTTTCTGTCACCACATATTTGACCCCTTTTACCCCATCTACCTCTCCCCTCCCCTTATTCTGTTTTGTATATAGTTTAAAATATGGTTTCTATGAAAGAACATGCCCTTGTTCATCTCCAAATCTTCATTTATAATGTTCCTCTCATCTGGACTGCCCTGTTCTTTACCTTTGTTTACCCTAAATAGACTTTAAATACAAGTTAAGTGCCATTCTTCTATGAAACATTTTTTTGACTGAAGCTGTCCTCAATATCTCCTCATTAGAAGTAATGAACTTCTATTATAATTTCAGTTATGATCAGACAAGTATTGAACTAGTATTGTCTTATAGTGACTGCTAATTTAAAAACAATTGTTAGACTAGGTCCACAAAGGGACTGTATATTATATGAGGGCATGTTGATTGATTGATTCAACAACTATGTATTAAGTATCTTCCACAAGTCAGTCTTAGGTAATATATTCACAGTAAACAAAACCAAGACTATCCTTGCACTCAAGAAGTTTATGGTCTTGTATTAGAGTTTCTCTGTTTTCTCCACACACTTCGCATGGGCCAAATCTAAAGGCAAGGATGTACTCAATGACTGTCTCAAAATTAACTGGTTGCCCATGGCTGGGTGCGCCCTAGCCAAACTTTTCTTTGATGATCATACAAACAGGGTCAGTTAAGGGCATGCGTTCTAGAATTGTGTTAAAGATGCTAAGATTGTTTTCACAAAGGGGGCGAGGAGGATGGTAAGGAGTCTCTGTCTTTTGAACTGGTAGGAATAAGTTACTATTGAAGTACTGCTAAATTTATTTGTTTATATTTGAAATAGACCAAACACAGCTCAACTTTTTATGAAAAAATCAACTACCAAGAAAGAAAGAACAAGCACAACGGATGGCCTAAATCTGTTACTCCATCAGCTAACATCAAAATCTCTACCTCAATAATGAATAAAACATCCAATCCTCAACAAACGGAAAGGTAATTAAGACTTGGAGACTGGCACCATTTTACTTCTAAGGGTCAGCTCTCACCTTTACAGGAAAAACAAACTATCCAGAGACGCACAAAAATTACATCAATTCAGGGTGTGCTGAACGCCTTCGCAAAGCTACAAGGAGTGGTAAACGAAAAAAAGCAGAACAAATTAAGATATATCACATTAGAAAGAGTTGACTTTGCCCAATTGTTCAAACGATGGAGTAGTTTAGGAGAATGTGTTTCAAAAGTGACTCTCCTTATCTTTCCTAAAGAAACTCTGAGACTCCAGACTAAAAGGGGAGGGAAGGGTTTCCTTGGCTGTGACCCTGGGTGGTAGCTGATTTGCATGGCAGATTCCTTTGCAAGGTGGGAGAAGAAAAGTGAAACTGGGGTAGAAGAGAAAGTATATCTTCTAAGAGCACAGAAATACACATAATAATAAGGCATTAAGCCTGGGAGGGTCTTGACTCTGGCTCCGCAAATAATGCTCTATTTGAATGAGCATTCTGTCCTGACATCTACAGAGGGTTCACACAGTTGAACATATGCTGCTGACCTCCTCAAGGTCTATCTGAGAAAGTTATCAGGCTACACAATTAAAAAGATGTCAAACTTGGGTTCTGAATCCATAAAGTAAACATAGATTTAATGACTTCATTAGATCACTGATTAAAACAGTATTTTTGCATGCCACCTTTTCTTTCTTTTGAAATTGTAATGGTTACCTACATTTACTGATAGCAATGTTTTATTTATTAAATTTTCTTAACAAAGAAATATGACTCTCAGTTTCTGTATTAATAGGCTAATTTTTTGGAAGAAAAATTCTTTACCTCAAAAAAACACCATCAGGGAAGAAGCCTAAAGAAATTTAAAAAAAATAATAAAAAGAGCCTAACCTTTGGAGACATATGGAACCGTGTTCTAATCTTGACCACGTGAACTCTGACATGCTGGCTGACATCTACGAGGACCTTTGTGTAGCTGCAGAATGGAAATATATTCCCCTACTTCACACTCAGTGTTGTGTAGATGGACTTAGACATCACACCAATAGTATTTTTTAAGACCTCGCCTCCCTTTCTGGACTCTTGAGCACTGGTGCTCACCTCTAGAACACTCCTTAGATGCCAAATTAAAAGGAGGTGAGAAAAGAGGATGGAAAAAGGAGGCTACACATTTTACTTGGGTAAATCACATTAGTCAATCTGCGCACATGAAACCAACAACTCAAGAGTCTGGGTAGATTTTGGAAAGAATTAATAACAGCTCACCTGTGGCTGCTGTTCTGTCAGGCGATTCTGATACCTTTGGACTGACTCTCGAAGTTGCTTATCTTTCTTATTTTTTGATGGTGATACCGTGCTCATGGTACCCAGCGGGATGGAAGGTAAGCGTTCTGCGTGATGACAACTTCACAGTCAACAAGTACAAGAGACAACATCAGGAGAAAATATAAAACTATTTACCATCTGTAAAAGATTATTTACTTCCACAAGGATTTATCTTTATGTCTTATATCCAAAATTTGAATACAAGGTAAAGAGCATTGTATTGATGACTTAAGTAATACATGACCTTAAATCTCCAATTTGCATGGAAAAGAGCTTAATGGGAAAAAATAGCTTGATGGAAAATGTGAAGGGCAGTATATATTTACCAGAATGCGACACTATTCATTATTTACAAAGGCTTCATTTACCCTGCATTATCATTAAATGAGAATTTTTGAAAAAATGTTTTTAGGTAACTGAAGCTTATCTTATTACTGCCAAACATTTTTTCCCCAAAACATTTGGGACAGAAATCCATATGTCTGTTCACAACACACCAAATAATTCTGTTTCTGAAATACATGGATCTTTTGTATGATGACTCAGGATCACTGTGAAGACCAGTAACTACTATAATGTGATGTAGTACTCACTGATAGCCTTATGGGTGTAGTAGAGCCCTTCATCAAATAGCCCCAAATACCTCCCCACATAAGTCTCCCCCTCCTCCACTCCCCACCTTGGCAACATCTTTGTCTCCCTTCTGTTGTCAGTATGTCTGCTTCTGCGGTCACTTCCCAACATTATTGATGTGCTGTTTCTATTCACTAGTGGGTTAATCCATGTATTATATCATCAAATAGAATTATGTATAAATGACAATAAACAGGCTGTGAATGAGGGTTTCCCTTGTTATGGTTACAAAAAATACTAATGACTTTTGAGACATAGGGTTTGTGAGGTTTGAGGGCTTTTTCCCCCTTACTTTTGGTTTTGTGGCTATGTTCTGGGAATTGTTAGCCAAACTCTTGAAAAATTGAGAGAGTATATTGTTCATTTTGGTATAGAGGCTTGACAAGGATCAGAAGTTCAACTTCCATTGGTCATGGCTTTGATTCATCACTGGGGATGTACGATAGTGGGCAAAATGTTCAGGTCAATTCTTAGAACCTGCTTTACACAAAGGTTTTCCTATTATGTGGGTACCAAAAGGAGAGGAAAGAGACAAAATCAATGTACATTAGTCTAGGAGAGGGAGGAGGAGGTTAAGAATAGAGAGAGGGCCTTCTCCCATCTGAAACAGTACAGGAAAAGTGAAGCAGATCAAACCCCTGATATCTCTGTTTTTCATAGCTGCAGCATATATTTTTCTTGCCCCCACCAAAAGAGAAAAAAAGAACTACAATCAAATTCGAATACTACTGCAGAAACAAAATTCCACTTGTATATGATATTTGTTGTCATTGTTATTTTCAAGGAAAGGTGGTAGATAAAATAAATCAGGGACATGTACTATATATATAGCTGCCTGTAGTGTTGAGATGAAGACATCTGTGGGGTGGCACCTATATAGGTTTCTATTTCATGTGAGAAAAGAACCTTGTGACAACACTAAGTTTTTATTCAGAAAAGAGAAACTACAAATATTTTATTTAAATGCAATCCATTCGATTGTCTTCAAAGACTTTAGAAACAAATTAAATTTTAATGTACAATATAATCCACAGATATTTTTTAACATCTTTTTCAAAATTCAGACTTTTTTCATTCAGTAAAATGATAGGCATCATTTTTACTCTACTGGTGATCCCTATTTTCAGTGCAGATAAATACATAGCATGAATGTAATGGAAGCGTACTGATATGTATTTCTGGGGTACTGAGACAAAAATGTCTAGCCTCCTTCTGTGCTTAAAGTGGAAAACAAAAAAAAAGAGGCTTCAGTGGTCTGAAAAAGAATGGCTACATTTTACCAGCCTGAGTCACCAACTCTGATACTACTGTATGTAAAATGGCATAGTTTGTCACCCTAAAGTATTAGGCTGGAATTAGCCTTTCTCAAAGGTAAAAAATGCCTTCAGTGCAGTAAGGCAGAAAGAGTACAGGTTTTCCATAAAAAGCCTGGTTTCAAATTTCAGCTCTAGGAAGGAACCCTGGACAAGTCCTTGCACTTCTCTTAGCCTCATTGTTTTCTCCTCTGAGAAGCAGAGAAAGTTTATAGTGTTATTGTAAAGATGAAATGAGATAACATATGTAATTGCTATGTGAGAAAGCTGCTATTATGTTTCCTACCCAAGTTCTGGTTACACAAATTTTTTATTCAAATGATGTTCATTAGCATTAACCGTGCTGACAATTGGCAATTAACTGCTGGCAATAAACTATATTTTCTGTAAATATAGATAATGCCACTTTTCACTCCATTACTCTCTCCTTCCATTCATCAAATTTTGCCTAATAAACAACTATACTCCACTTCTCATCTCTTCCATATACTTACTTTATGTAATTTTATCCAAATCCATATATATATGTATAAGGGTTTTGTCTAACAATAATCTATTTTATGACATAGTCTCAAAGTATACATGGCCCATCCTGCCATAATGAGAGGACTGAATGAGGTCATCAGATGAATTTCTCTTCCCCTGAAAATTACTATATATACTTGTCAATAATCTCTCTTAAAGGAAGTGTCAACTCTCATGCCCTTGTAATCAGGAGTTTTCTTTATATATCCCCTAAATCTTTTGCTGTCACTTTAAGCATACTTTTTGTCATAATCTTTTCAGTGGATAAAAAATATAAGTGGTCAAAATTATGTCCATATATTTAAAGAATCAAGGTCTTAAGAAATCAGAAATATAAAAATACTTTTTGCATTTTAGGCTTTTAAAGTCCATCAATTTTCCACCAACATGGCTAAATTCATCTTGCCCATCATCACAAGTAACACTGTTTTGATGTGTAAAAGAGACAGAACTAATTAATGCAGCTTTGAAACTTTTTTACAATGCTCTGTTACGGCATCACCACTTTTCAAGAAGAGGGTGAGAGTGTAGGTGAGTATTTTGGAGCTAAGGGAAGCCGTAGAGGACAGAGCCCCAGTTCTACATGTCTGATAATGACTAAGACTGGTCTAAGAAGTCATAGGTATATGGTTAGATCTGTAGAGAGGGGCCTAAATTCTCATGGCTTATTATCAAGGGATCCCTAGGGAACAGGGACTTAGCAAATTGACCTTACAAGAGACTCAGCTGGAACCAGAAAAAATGCAAAAAGTACTATTATTATATACCATTCTAGGTGATAGGAAGCTGAGTTTAAAAAAGATTATATCACTTGTCCAAGGTTTCATAGCTAATGGAGCTCAGAGTCAAACTCAGGCAGTCTGTCTGCACTGGCTGAACTCTAACACACTGTCCTATGCTGTATGAAAAGTTCTTAGTTCACAGTAAGTGATCAATATTATTAACTATTTTTTTTTGAGAGTTGGGGTTTTGGGTCAATTTCATTTACATTTCCAAGCCCAGCTCTTTCTACACAGAAACTGAAACAACAACAATAACAAAAAAACTTCTATTAAACAACACTTGGATGAAAATAATGACACTGACAATGAAAACACTACATAGCAGACTGTCGTTAATACTGGCACTAAACCAACCCTTTGTTGTGACTTGGGAGATATTTAAGTTTTAAGCTGGGGCTGAAATCAGGTTTAGGAATCAGAAGACCTTGGCCAGTGGCTTCATGAACAGGTTTCTTAGCCTCACTGGAGAATTTTCACTTCTCTAAAATAAAGAAGTAAGACTAGATCAGTGTTTTAGGAGCCTGCTTTCTGGAGCTCCAGCTTTTTGCAGAGAACAGAGAACAGAAATGAGAAGTGAATGCCTTTGGCCCCCAAATTCCCAACCTCCAATTCAATCAGGACAGTTCTGCATTTATCTATTTCACATTTTTGGGGTCTGAAACAAATTTTATTTGGGGGAGGGGAACAGGTTCTGCTGCAAACCGAGAAAGAGAAACTGAAACACCCCTGGGCCACATAAAATCTAAAACCCTCTCATCTCTAACATTTTTTCTCAGTTTCTAAATATGATTAACCTGGGGACTCTATGTCGAAGAGATTTTAGTAGCAGTTTCTGATTTTTTTTTATTTGCTTTTTTTCAAGGCTGGATAAAAATAACCCAACAAGAGTTATTACCCTAATGTCTATATTAGCAATATTGAGTGACTTATCCAAGCCCAAGGACTTAGGATAAACTCCATGGAAAAGCAATGCTCAACTTAGGGGTGACTTTGTTAAAGGGGTATACTAACTTTTTCCCCCCAAGAAAAAGAGTGTAAGTCTAAAGGGCTTGTAATAATACTTCCATTCATCAATATTTAATCTATGTTTTTCCTGTTTTAGTCCAAGAGCACAAAGCAGCAAAATCAATATATGACTTAAATATAAAAAGCACATGGTCTAACAGTTTAGTCCCCCTGGAGACACATTGTGGATAAAACTCTTGTACAATAAGGTGCTATGTTGTGTGAAAATGAACTAAGAGGCAGAACTCTTCAACACCAGATTGTAGTCTCCCGCCAGTGGAAGCACAGAGCTGCACAACCCCACATTTGCAAATAATTACATTTAGGTCTCTTTTATCTTAATGGAAAAGCACACTAATGAAACATCTTTTCACAGTGGCAAGGGGCTAGAAAGAGTTTTAAAAGATGGCAGTTACTAAGCTAAAATTTATCTATAGCTGACATTTTCCAGTTTCATACATATGTATTTTAGGAATTAAAAATGGATAAAGAATTTTAGAAAACTCTCAAAAACTACCTGTTTTCCAAGAGGTTAGGATTATTAGCACAAATCCAGATATCAAAATATTCTTTTTCCTGATGATTAGCAGAAGATGGCAAGACTCTCCATTTAAGGCAAATATCTGATAATCAAAACAAAATCACACACAAGAAAGACCAAAATCAGAAGTGAATCTATCATAATAAAATGTGTCAGGCTGCATATACCAAAGTATGAGGTATCTTTTGATCCAAAGACAAGTAAATCTTTGATTATATATCATTATTTTTTTCTTTTAAATTTTTTTAATGAAAAAAGAAAGCATAAACAAATCAAAGACTAACAATAAACCAAAAAAATTTGCAAGGCATATGATTAATACAGGATAATAACCTTACATATTATATAACACATCCATAATACATAATCCACAATTGCAAATCAATGATAAAAAATGAAAGGTCCAATAAAAAATTGCTGATACCTTAACTGCTGAGGACACATTTTACATTATATGTGTAAAAACAGCAATCCGAACTTTTCATAAAATATAGAATTAATAGTCAGATCTGTTGATATATAGTCACTATTTGAGGAGCATTTTACTATAGATTAAGGTCAAGAGTTACAGCTACATCTAATGACAGATTAGTAGTTCATTTTGATTATAAAAACATTTGGCCTCCAGCAACAACAATCTTTTCTCAATACCTGATTTAGAGGTGGGCAAACCATGGACCTCTGGGCCCAATGTAGCCCACCACCTGTTTCTGTAAAGAAAGCGTCACTGGAACACCACCATGTCCATTTATTTACAGACTTTCTAAGGTAGCTTTTATGTTGCAAGGGCAGAACTGAGTAGTTGCAATGGAGATGTTATAGCCTGCAAAATCTGAGATATTTACTATGTGGGCCTTTACGGAAAAAAGTTTATCAACCACTAGTTTAGAATATGTAGCGTATATGAAACACAGAAATACTGGATCAGTTTCCTAGGATCACTCCTTTTAAATTTCAAAAAAAAATAATATTATACAAAGCAACAGGTTTTTTAAGGATATAAATTCCTTAACAGAAAAGATTTGGATTTTATACTTTGGATTTAGTAATATGCCTACATTATAATAGTTGAACAATAGAATAGTAATCATCCTTTTGTATGCAAGTTTTTTAAATTTTGTATTATTAGTTTCAAGTATACAGTATATTGGTTAGACATTTATGTAGTTTATAAAATGATCACCCTAATTGTTCTTTCTCTCTTCTGGCTCTCCAGCTAGCCATTATATTAATGCTAACTACATTCCCTATGTCATGCTCCCCATCCCCGTGACCATCCATCAATTGTTCATTTGTACTTCTTTAACCCTTTACTCCATTCTCCCAGACCCCCAACACTTCTCCCCTCTAGCTATCACCAGATTATCTTCTATATTTGTGAGCCTGTTTTTGATTAGTTTGTTCTTTTTATTTCTTGGATTCCACATATAAATGAAATCACAGGTTTTTATCTTTCTTTGACTGATTTCACTCAGCATAATAACCTCTAGGTCTATCCATGTCCATTGCAAATGGCAGGATTTCATTTTTTTAATGGCTCAGAAATATTCCATTGTATATATGAACCATAACTTCTTTATCCAATCATCTGTTGAATATACCATTATTCTTGATGGCACAACTAGTCTAGGATTCTATGAGCTACCCCAAGACACCACCAATAAACTATTATTGTTATTATTATTAACCCTTAAACTCTTTCCAGTTAGTTTCTGCAACTTTCAGCCAAAGGAATTTTATTTTTTATTTTTTAAATTTACTTTTAATTTACTTGTTTAATTTTTTTTCGTGACATTGGTTAGCAAAATCCAGTAAATTTTAGTAGAATTTTAAATAATAGATCCTCCTCCACCTCTTCTTAAACCACACAAAGACTTTCAGTGACTTGACTCTCCAATTTTCTCTGTCCTATTATCTATCTTCTGAAAATACCACTTTGCATCTCCAACCACTTGACTAAGAAAACAAAAAAAATCAAGTTCTCTGAACCATTTACACAGTTCCTTGTTCTGCACTTGTTTCCCTGCTCTTATCTCATTCTCCAGCCTATAGTTTCTGACTTCTTTGTCCATTTCTCCCTTTCAGTCTCTCCTTCCCTTTAGGACCAAGGCACTCCATACTCTCCAAGCTATTCTTAACTTTAATCCTGAATTCCTTCCAGATATACTGCTAATGGAGCTTAGGTAAATACTTCTCTTTGTTCCTCTAAGATGTTGGCAGTCTGCAAAGTGGTTATGGGCTTGGATAGCTCTACTGCTTACTATCTTTACGATCTTGGACAAATTACATCTCTATTGTTCATCTGTAAAAAGAGATTATTATTAGTTCTTACCTGAATGGGTTATTGAGAATTAAAATACATAATAATGATAAAAGCCAATGTCGCTAGACATTATCTATGATGGTTAATTGTATGTGTCAACTTGATAGAGCTGTGGAGTGCCCAGATATTTAGTCAAACATTATTTTGAGTGTGTCTGTGAGGGTGTTTTGGATGAGGTTAACATTTTAATTGGTAGACTGAATAAAGCAAGTTGCCCTCCCTAATGTGGGTGAACCTCATCCAATCAGTTGAAGGCCTGAGTGGAACAACAAAGGCTGACTGTCTTGTGAGGAAAAAGGAACTTCTTCCTTCCTTCCTGTCTTGAGCTGGGACATTAGGTTCTTCCCAGGTACTGGGTTTGTCAGTATTCAGACTGGAACTACATCATTGGGTTCCCTGGTTCTCAGGCCTTCAAACTCAAACTGGAATTGAATCAATGGCCCTCCTGGGTCTCCAGCTCACTGACTGCAGATCTTAGGACTTGTTAGCTTCCATATTCATATAAGCCAATTCCATATAATTGATATCTATCTATCTATCTATCTCTCCATCCATCCATCCATCCACCCACCCACCCATCCACTCATCTATTGGTTCTGTTTCTCTAGAGAACCCTAATACACTATCTTAAGCACTTAGTAAACTTCACATGCGTTAATACATTTTCTTTTCACAAAACTGTAGATGTCACTATAAATAACTAACCTCATTTTATAAATAAGGAAACTAAAAGAGAAATTTAAAAATTTGTCCAATTTCACAGAGCTTTCATATACTGAAGATTAGATTCTAGTTGTACCTCACATATATCTGACTAGTCAGGTCCTCTTTAGAGACCCCAGGCTCAAGATTAGGGAGGTATTCCCTTGGCACTGTGTAAGTAACTGCATTTTACACACTATGGTGTTTTTTTTTGTTTTTTTTTTTTTGTTTTTTTTGGTTTGCTTGGTTTCCTTGTTGAATGGCAGGCTCCTTGTAGAAAGTAGAGTGTCTTTAATTCTCTAACTCTTCATATAGTGGCTAGAAAATGTATCAGGGGAACACAATAAGTGCTCAATGCTTCAGTGATGTTATTCTCCAAATGAAAAATTCCCAGTGCCTCTCCATTGTTTATCAAAGTGAAAACTCCTTATCGTGGCATTCAAAGCCCTCTAAATATGTTATTTAACCTGATATTTTTGTCTATTATTCATTCTTTTATTCAGTTGTCAATTACTAAATACCAACTATATAACACAGTGCTAGGTATTAAAAATAGAAAGAGGACTCTTTCTATTATTCCACCAAAAAATTTTAGCTGAGTGCACACTTGATGTTAACATATATCTCCCACTACATCTCTGCCTATCAAAATTCTATTTTAAAGATCATGGAAAAGGCTACCTCTGTCAAGAAACCTTGCCTCAACTTCCTCCTCTTCCCCTTTGAATCCTCAAAGAATTTTGTGCCTCTTTTACACTATTTACTTGACATTCATATCTATTACAATTCTTTTCATGCCTATGTTAATCTCTCTGTTAGACCCTAACCTCCTTGTAAGCAAGAACCAGGTTTTATCCACCACCTTTGTCTCCCTCATGTCCCATTTCTTTCTTCCTTTTTTTTTTTTTTTTGAAGTTTACAAATAGTTTATTCTGTTCACATTATGCAGGATTTCATTATCATCCACAATGTTAGTACAATAACTAAAACAGAAAGGAGAAAGCAAGGGAGAAAAAAAGTTTTAGAGTATGGCCTGACATATTTCTAAGGGTTCTCCCTTTTAGTATGCAAATATATATCAGTGCATTGCTTTTAAAAGGAAAGAAGACTGTCCAGAATTTATTTATTGTTCAGGTGCCTTTCCAAAGTATGATAAAGCAGGAGTAAATTCAATAATGAGTATCTGTAATTGAAACCAATTTAACTACAATAAAAAATATTTTTCTTATTATCACAATATACCAGTTGTATTCACCTGTCTTAAATTTTTTTCTGAAAGTTTAGACAATTAATTATACCATATTAATTCCCTTGAAAGCAAAAAAAAAAAAGTACCATTCAGCATACGAAAGTTACACATTAAAAGTACATACATATCTTTCTTAATTGGCCCACTCATTACATTTACATTTGGTCAGGAATCCTTACTTTTAACATGTACAGAATTCTTTATATAAATGTATGTCACTGTAAATTTAAAAAAATTAATCCAGCATAAAACATGCTTTCTTCTTAAAATCTTAACCTCAATCAATTCTCAATGGTTATAAACTTGAATAAATCCACAAAGAAACATAAGCAAAGGTTTTTATGCTTCTCTTAGTTTGTTGAATAGATAAACATCACAAATTTTACTAAAAATTTGGGTCAACTCACTGCATATTTTCCCCCTTAAATGAAATATAAATTCAAATTGAAGCAGTGTATTGCCATAACTTACCTTGAAGGTAAGTGGGTTCTTCTGTATTTATAGAACTTAGACTAGAGACATTACCAGGTATCTCCAATTCAAGTGCTTTTAAGGAGAAACTAGTTTTAAACTTTCCCTCATGCCCCATTTCTTAACACAATGACTTGCACATTTAGGAATTCACTAAATGATTGCTAATTCGAATGGAATTTAACACTCACCACATTGAATAATGAATGGGATGGCCATGGCCTGTCTTTTTTGATAATGAGTAGAATCTAAAGACTTCTCCCTGTCCTTGTTATTCTGGTATCCAAATTCATTCCAAAACAGTGTTAGATTTCTATTACCTTAAAAAAAAAGAAAATCGGTAGAAAATAATAAAAAGAAAATACAATCAATAAGATCAAGATAAGGAAAAGAAAGTTTGGATATAAACAAATATATATACAATATTATCTCAACTATAAAAACTAATACATATACAGAAAGAAGAGATTAAAATACTAATGTTGGTACTAGCTGAATATGGGTAAAATTTGCTTTCTGCCTTATATTTTCTTACATTTTCCTAGCTATATACAATAAATATGCAATACCTTTATAATAAAACTAAACACAATAGCAGATTTATACATATACACAAATATATATGTATACATACACACACACACACACACACACACACACACACACACTTTTACTGTTCAGATAAAATATATTGACATTTAGAACTTTATCTTAAAGTCTTCTTGGAGGGATGGTACTGATTTAACTTAAAAGCCACCCTTAAGACTATTGTTACAAATATTTATCATCTTGTCTCACAGTCAGAGTTTTTTTTACCTTTATTTTATCTCTGGTTGTCTTTTCTACCAGTCTTTATTATTTATGCTCTTCCCTTGTGCCAGATTCTCTTCTTTCCCTTTGCTTAGAAATAGCATTTGTCATGAAGTACCATTCAGGAGCCCTGTTTAAGAGGCTGTGTTCTTAGTCTTTACACTGGATTCATTTACTGTTCAGGTGCCTCTTACAATGCTAGGAATTACACTGCTAGGAAACTTCCCCACAAACATACAAAACAAAGGCGAGCGCGCGCGCGCTCTCTCTCTCTCTCTCTCTCTCTCTCTCTCTCTCTCTGTGTGTGTGTGTGTGTGTGTGTGTGTGTGTGTGTGTGTGTGTGTTTGTGTGTGTGTGTATAACACTATTTGAATAGCAAAAAAAAAAAAATTTACATTGGAAACAATGTAAAAGCCTAGAATATGGAATCGATAAATTCTATTTCCAAACAAAGAACACTGGGCAACTAGGACTTAGAGCTAAATGCAGTGATGCATCAAGATATCCAAAACCAAGTATTAATTTTTTTAAAAATATAAAATAGCATATTTAGTATAAACAATTTTTGTTTTTGTCTAGTGTAATCAATTTATAAAAAGCATACACATATAAAATTTTGATGGACACATTTTTCTTTCCCTGAAAGGATACAAAAGAAAGTTTTAATAGTGGATAGCACTGAAGAAAAGGATTGTGGTTAAGAAAAAGGCAAGGAAAGATACTTTTACTTTTCATTTTTTACTTTCTAAATGCTTTGAATATTTTTACATGTTCATGTTTTACTTTAAAATATTTTTTAAAAGAATTCATGCTTATCATTCTGTCCAATACGATGACCACTAGCAACATGTGGCTACTGAGTACTTGTCATGAGGCAAATATAGAACATTTCTTTAACATTCAAAGTACAAAAAGTGATGTTCTAAAATATAAGCCTTAGAAATAAAATATATAAAATAGGGCCAGCCATCATCCGCCTTAACATACGACTGTGTAATCCATGCAAAATACAAATAAACATCTTTACATCTTACTATTCCTGTTAAAATTTTGGTTCAGAATGCTATATGCCATAAAGACCATCAGGAACTCAGCCTTCAAAAGAGATTTTACAGTTGGGCTAGGCTAAAAGCTGACCTCAGAAATTCCCAGGTCTCCTACTTCATCTCTTCACAAAATCCCTAATAGCTCTCTCCTCAAATTTTCCTTTGGATTCTGATGAGCTCATGAAGACTAGTTCTTTGATTTCTGCTTGAACTATTTAGTTCTTACTAAGATGAGAGGTGTTGTAGATTAGTCAGGCAGCTTCAAGTGTTGTCTCTGCCACACATTAGTTGTTTTATTGTCAGAAGCCACTCAGCTTTCTTATTCATAAAATGAGTGTTTCCAATAACCTAACAGATTTATCATAAAGAACAAATACGAAGGCACATTAAAAACTATATTACTCTGCAGGAATTTAAATGGCTTCTGAATTGTATTTGTCTTCTCTCTAAATATTACTTCCTCCAGAAGACTGTCTTTCAAAGGAGGAGCTGTGCTTTATCACTTTGCATGCCCTCAACATACAGCTCAGCATCCTATGCCTAAGAAATCCTCAAAAATTATTGCTGATCCTCTTGACAAAATACCTCACTGATGTGTTGTTTGGGATAAAATGAAGGTGAATATGTTTCTCTCTCTTAAAACATTAATAAACACAGTTAACACAATACAGTTGACTTCTAAAACAAATATCAACTGTGAACTCCAATGCAAACATTTTAAGAGTGGTAAAACTACTAGGATGTTAGAAACATAAGCATACACCCTTGAGGGTGGAGTGATATCTGCTCTGTGATCACACTACCCTTATAGTGCTTACACATTACATTTTAGTTTACTCAGTGCCTATTTTCCCTTTTGGATAGTGAAATCCTTGAAAACAGTGGTGACATTTAGGATCTTATTGTCAGTAGCTTACACATACAGCTTAATGTTTACTTATAGGACTAAATAATACTAAAGATTTACTGGCTATCGAAGGCAGAAATTACAACATTCACTAGCCTAAATATCTAATGACCATGCCTGATGGTAGATACATCATTCTAGGAAAAATATTAGGGCAAAGAAATAAAAGTTTTTCACCCTGGGGATCAGAAATGGCTTTTCCTAACTTCCAATGGAACCTTGACTTTTCCTCTTCAACCAGAAGTTAGTCCAACATGCACAACTTGTAGTTGTACTTATGGTGTTATTAAAACAAATATTCATGGAGTGAACCCTGTAGACTATTAGATAGATGCTTCAGCAAGCAGATTAGCAAGCTGGCCAGAGGGAAGGCAGTGAGAGAAAACACATCACATCAATTTCTATTTTCTTGTATGTGTTACTCAGTCTGTAGAGTTATACAGCCACCTTGGAAAAAAAAATAACTCTCATACAAGGGAACCCCTATCAAGCTATCAGTGACTTTTTTAGCAGAAACTTGCAAGTCAAGAGAGAGTGGCATGATATAATCAAAGGTCTGAAAGGAAAAAAATGCCAACCAAGAATACTTAACCTGGAAAAGCTGTCCTTCAGAAATGAAGAAGAGAAAGAATTCCCCAAACAAAAGTTGAGGGAGTTCATTACCACTCGACCTGCCTTACAAGAAATGCTAAAGGGAATTCTTCAAACTGAAATAAAAGGATACTAATTAGTCACTTGAAAACATGAAAATATAAAACTCACTGATACAGGTAAGTATATAGTCAAATTTAGAATACTCTCATACTGTAATAGTGGTATATAAATCACTTAACTCTAGGATAAAGGTTAAAATACAGAAGTATGAAAATAAATATAGCTATGATAATTTCTTAATAGACACATAATATCCAAATATGTAAACTGTAAAATAAAAAAAATAATAATCTGTGGGGGTGGGGGAATAAAAAGTTAGAGTTTTTGTATGCAAATTTAAGTTGTTACAAGCTTAAAATAAACTGTTATTATTATAAGACATTTTATGTAAACCTCAAAGCAAACATTGTAGACACACAAGAGATAAAGAATTTGAAGTGTAACACTACAAAAAAATTATCATATTAAAGAGGAAGGCAGCTAAAGAGGAAGACAGACACAAGCAAACTACAAAACAGCCAGAAAACAAACAATACAAGGGCAATAATAAGTCCTTACCTATTAGAAATTACTTTAAATGTAAATAAATTAAGTTCTCCAATAAAAAGTCACCAAATAGCTGCTTGCATAAAAACAAGACCCACTATATGTACTGTCTACAAGAGATTCACTTCAGTTTTAAGGACACACATAAGCTCAAAGTAAAAAGATGGAAAAGACATCCCATGCAAATGGAAACAAAGAGGTACATGTATATCAGACAAAATACACTATAAGTCAAAAAGTGTAACAAGAGACAAAGAAGATTATTATATACTGAAAGGGGCCAATTCATCAAGAGGATATAACAATTGTAAATATATATGCACCCAACATCAGAGAACCTAAATATATTAAGTAAATATTAACAGATCTAAAGGAAGAAATAGACTGCAATGCAATAATAGTAGGGGACTTTATTATCCCACTTTCCACAATGGATAGAGTATACAGCGAGAAAATCAAAAAGACATAATAGAGTTGAACCTTCTTTAGATCAATGGACCTAATAGACGCACACGCACACACACACACAATATTTCATCCAATAGCAACAGAATACACATTTTTCTCAAATAAGCATGGAATATTTTCCAGGATAAATCATAGGATTGGTCACAAAACAAGTCTTACCAAATTTACAGAGACTGAAATCATGTCAAATATTTTTTTTCTGACATGATGGTATAAAACTAGAAATTAATAACACAAGGAAAGCTGGAAATTTCACAAATATGTGGAAATTAAACAACATACTCCTGAATGACCAATGAATCAAAGAAGAAGTCAAAGAATTTTAAATATATTGAAATAAATGCAAATGGAAATAACATACCAAAACTTATTGGGTGCAACAAAAACAGTTCTAAAAGGGAAGTTCATAGTGATAAAACACCTATACAAAAAAAAACAAAAAAGATCTCAAATTAGCAACCTAACTTTATATTGCTATGAACTAGAATAAAAAGAACAAACTAAGTCCAAAGTTAGCAGTATGAAGAAATTGCAAAGATCAAAGCAGAAATAAATGAAAAAGAGACTAGAATAATAGAAAAGAACAATGAAACTAAGCTGCTTTGTGAAAAGATAATTGACAAACACTTAACTAGATTAACTAAGAAAAAGAGTGAATAAATGAAATCAGAAATTAAAGAGGAGACATTACAACCTATACCACAGAAATGCAAAAGATCATAAGAAACTACTATGAACAATTAAATGCCCCCAAATTATATAACCTATGAGAAATGGGCAAATTCCGAGATATATACAAATTGCCAAGACTGAGTTACGAAGAGATAGAAAATCTGAAAAACCTATAGTTAGTAAGACTATTGAGTCAGTTAATTTAAAATATCCCAATAAAGAAAAGCCCAGGACCAGATGGTTTCATTGGTGAATTCTATCAAATGTTTAAAGAAGAATTAAAGCTATTCTTCCCAAACTCTTGAAAAAAATTGAAGAGAAGGGCACACTTCCAAACTCATTTTATAAGGCCTTCATTACACTAATAACAAAACCAGATAAGTACACTACATGAAAAGAAATGTACAAGCCAATGTTACTGACGAACATAGATACAAAAATCCTCAACAAAATACAAGCAAACAAAATTCAACAGCATAATAAAAGGATCATATACCATGATCAAGTAGGAGTTATTCCTGGATGCAAGGATGGTTCAACCTATACAAATCAATAAATGTGTGATACATCATATTAATAGAATGAAGGATAAAAATCATACGATCATCTCAACAGGTACAGAAAGAACATCTGAACGTTCTTTTTTGATTAAAAACTGTCAACAAATTATGTATAAAAGAAATAACGCAACATAATAAAGGCCATATATGACAAGCCTACAGCTAACATCATACTCAATCACAAAAAGTTAAAAGCTTTTCTTCAAGATCAGGAACAAGACAAGAAAGTCCATTCTCAACACTGCTGATCAACACAATACGGAAAGTCTTAGCCAGAGCAATTAGGTATGAAAAAGAAATAAAGAGCTTTGGAAAGGAAAAAGTAAAAATTTCTCTGCTTGCAGATTACATATTATATAAGGAAACCCTAAATATTCCACCAAAAAACTGTTAACACTAATCGATGCATTCAGTAAATTTGTAGTATGCAAAATCAACATACAAAAACCAGTTGCATTTCTATACACTAACAACAAACTATCTGAAAGAGAAATTAAGAAAGCCATCTCATCAAATAGAATAAAATACCTAGAATTAAATTTATCCAAGAAGGTGAAAGACCTCTACACTGTAAACTATAAGACACTGATGAAAGAAATTTAAGAAGACACATAAATGGAAAGATATTCTATGTTCTTGAATTGGAAGAATCAATATTTTTTAAATGTCCAAACTATTCAAAGTAATTTATGGATTCAGTGCAATCTTTATAAAAATTCCTACGGAATTTTTCAGAGAAGTACAAAAGACAATCCTGAAATACATATGTAACCACAAAAAAAAGCCTGAATAGCTGAAGCTATCTTGAGAAAAAAGAACAAAGCTGGACACATCATACTTCCTGATTTCAAACTATATTACAAAGCTATAGTAATTAAAACAGTATGGTATGTGCATAAAAACACACCCATACACCAATGGAACAGAACAGAAAGCCCAGAAATAAACCCAAACATATATGGTCAACTGATCTTAAATGTAAAACTGAAACCCTAAAGCTTCTAAAAGAAAGCATAGGAAAAATGCTACTTGACACTGGCCTGAAAATAATTTTTGGATATGACACCATGAAGCACAATTAACAAAAAGAAAAACAAAATAAACAAACAACAAAAAAGAGGGACTACATCAAACTAAAAAGCTTTTTCACAGCAAAAGAAATAATCAACGAAATAAAAAGGCAACATACAGAAAAGGAGAAAATATCTGAAAACCATGTATCTAATAAGAGCTTAATACCTAAACTATACAAGGAACTCAAAAAACTCAATAGCAAAACAAACAAACAAACAAACAAAAACACTTCTGATTAATAAATGGGCAAAGAACCTGAATAGACAGTTTTCCAAAAATACATACAAATGGCCATCAGGTACAGGAAAAAGTGTTAAACATCATTAATTATCAGGAAAATGTAAATCAAAATCACAGTGAGATACCATCTCACACCTGTTAGGATGGCTATTATCAAAAAGAGAAAAGTGTTGGTAAAGATACAGAATAAAGGAAAATCTTGCATACTGTACATGAAAATGTAAATTCGTACAACCATTATGGAAAATGGTATGGAGATTTGTTGAAAAATTCAAAATAGAACTATATGATCTGGAAATCTCACTTCCAGATATACAGGTGAAGGAAATCAGCATCTTGAAAATATATCTGCACTCTTATGTTCATTATAGTAGTATTCACAATAGCTAAGATATGGAAACAACTTTGATGTCTATTGATGGACGAGTGGATATAGAAAACCACACAGACACACACACACACACACACACACACACACACACACACACACGCGTGTGCACATGCGCAATGGAATTTTACTCAGACACAAAAATGTTGTAGATCTTGTCATATGCAACAACATGGATGAGCCTGAGGCATTATGGTATGGGAAATAAGTCTGACAGAAAAAGACAAATGCTGTATATCACTTATATGTGGAATCCCCACCCCCTCCTAAAAAAAGTTGAACTCATAGAAACAGAAAGTAGAATGATGGTTGTCAGTGCTAAGAGAGTAGATCTTAAAGTGTCTCACCTGCCACACATGCAAAAAAGTGATAGATATGTTGATTAACCTGATTGTAGTACATTTCACAATGCATATGTATATCAAATAATCATGTTGTACACTTTAAGTATATATAACATTTTGTCAATTTATATCTCAACAAACCTAAAAAAAATTCTTATCTATCCTAATTTGGCAAGAAACAGTAAAAGTAAAAATAATAATTCATTATATTAGGTTGGTCTTGACTAATAGAAGCAATTATATACCTATAATTATGGACATTTTTAATATATGGTTTTAATAACTGATATTTCTGTTCATGTGTTTTAATGAGGGTTTTAAAATTACCCTTCATCCAGACATCAATTCAGAGCAAAGAAGTAAAATTTGAAAACTTGCAAAGTACTTGATTTTTAAATATGCATTTAAAATATTTCCATCCACTATGAAGAGATAGAATGTAGATAACCCAGAACTTATTAGAAAATTATATTATTTTAACATCATCAAAGTATTCTGATTTAAAAATTCAGCTTACTTTGGTAAACAGTAAATACTGCAAGCACAGAGATAATATTTACATATAAAAATATGTATCGAGACTTTTCTCTGAATAATCAACAATCTTGTTAAATTAATGGAATAATCAGAGATTAAGGTACACAGAATTAAAGTCCTAATTTCTAGAACAAGTATCTGAGAAAAACTGAAATTGAATTTACCGAGAGTTATATATGAAATATTTAATTCAGAAGATTTCTAATGTTTAGATTTATCTGATTACTTTTTAAGGAGCCTCTTAAGGAAAACAATCATGTAAAATATTGTGATAACACACTAAAAATTTGTCAAAAACCAATAACTAAAAGAGCAGTTTGCACAGATTTTGCCTCTGAAATAGGAGAAACATAACACCTTCCTAGATGGCAGTTTCATATCTGTTCATAAAATGTACACTGACATCCAGGGAATCAATTAGCCAAAAGGAGAAGAAAATTCAGTAATAAACTACTATAGCAAAGCTCTGATAGTTTCAATCAAAAAAAAAAAAAAAGCCTAAAAGTTTATGAAAGGAAAATGATTAGAAAAGGTATTTAAATCAGGTTCCTGACTTCAGAAAGTTCTGTATCTAAATAGATGATTATATTCTACTTTTAAAGATCTCCTGAGATATAAATTACATATCCATTCTCAGGGGATCGTAAATCATGCCTCCTCCTCTGTTGAATAGTGTCCTGTTTTGTCATTACCCTCTCATTCTTATGTAAATCAAACATTGGACCCTTCCTAACCTGATCCATGGTGTGATCATTTGTCATTTACATTCTCAACAGAATTTCTGTGTTAGGAATGGCAAAATGTTTTCAAGTGATATGACAACTCCGATCAGTTGGCAGTGATGCCTGTACACTCTTGAGAAAGATCATGAGGCCAACCACCACTTACCAGGAAGAACTGCCATGATGGCTTAGAGAGTCTGTGGTGCATGTGGGATGAGAGGGGCCCTATATAATCGTTTCCCACAGTATTCTATTTGAATTGATGGAAAGCAAGACAAGATGTCTTCAGTGGTGATGAAGTGACTTACCGCCCCTTTCATTCTCCTGGCTCCAGCGTGTGGCAGAGTGGGTTTGAGCCAATTTCACTCTATGAGTATATTTAATCGCAGCAGGAGGTAGCAGCTGGAGTTAATATCTTCACTTCTCCACTCTATTCTAAGAACCTGTGGAGTTGGTCCAACTTGCCCTAGGTATCAACTTCATTACTTCATCTGAAAATGCAGCATCATTTTCTCTTGTTCTATATTGGTGGTTTCCCATGAGGATCCCCTTAAGCTGCAAAATAATTTCAGAACTACCACTCCCTGACCTGAGAAAATATATGATGACAAAAAAATAAACTATAAATTTAATAATACTTTTGGATGATTTTACATTTTAGTACCCACATCTACATACATAGATATTTGAAAAACTGTAGCGTGGGGGTCTCCAACCCCCAGGCCTCATACCAAAACTAGCCCATGGCCTGTTAGGAACCGGGCCACACAGCAGGAGAGCAAATGAAGCTTCATCTGTATTTACAGCGCTAGCATCACCATCTCAGCTCCACCTTAGATCATCAGTCATAGATTCCCATAAGAACACCAGTCCCTGGTGCCAAAAAGGTTGAGGAATGCAGATGTAACATATATATGTATGAGGCATATGCTATTTTTGACAATAACTGGTAGATGGGATTCAAAGCCTCCTAGCCATATTTTGAGGTCCCATGGGGCTTTCTAGCTCCCAGTTTGGAACCACATTTTACTGTGCACTGGAGACTAGAAGGAAGAGGGTTAGAGACCTCATGACAAAACCTTCAAAAACAAAACCAAAGAAAATTAGGTTTCTTCTGGGTCTTCCCTCAAAAAGAAATAACTTACTTTCTCTTTATAGGTTATATTTTTATTTAGTCATTGTCTTTCTTTTCCTGTGGTTGCACTCTAGTTTTTCTAATTTTCCACAATGTAGAAATCAAAATTAGACATAATAATCCAATCTAAAGCATATTTATAGAGTTCTATGTTATCGTGGGCAACAGCTTCGTCAGCTACCTATGACCCCCCAATACGTGGGTTAGCATAGTTTATCTTTCTACTAGGACTCTCCTTACTTTATTCAGATATTCACAAACCCTAATGACTGACTTAATGTTTTTAAAAGTCAAAGATTCATTTTTTTGTGTGAATACAACTTATATTTATTTTTTATTGCATTGTTTTAAATTCAGAGTCATTAAATACAACATATCTTCTTTGCTAAGGTAGACAGAAGCAGACTAATGAAGAGTTTTGAGGTCTTGCTTCTAGTATGGCAGGGAAAAATAAAACTGTAAGATTCAACGTATATTTAATGCCAGAACAAAAGAAGGCTTTTTACTAGGCATTTTAGTATTTTATTTGCAACATAGATAAGATCCTCTGAGGTATTTTAGCAAAAAAATTCATTGTAGATGTAAAAAATGTCATTATCATGATAATAATACAAGTGCAGTCAGAAAGAAAAGGAAACATAAGTACTGTCAATGGTGATAATTTCAATTACCAGGAGAAAGCAGTGTAAATGGATAAAATCTAAGAATGTGATTTCTTTAACACAGAAGTCAATGAACTCCTGAACCATATTGTTATTTGCCAGGAGCTGGCATAAGTAACAATTTTAAACAGAGCACATATTTATGCCATATAAATCAGGCAAAATGTCATTTTAATGTTGTATTTGTATCTCAAACTCCTCTCACATCAAGCTTTTATCCAATGCAATTTGTTTAGCAGTATAGAGTTCTACTGTTCCTTCTGTTAAATAGTGAAATTACCAACATGGGTGATCAAATAGTAGAAGAAAAGAAGTTTGTCTTTTAGATGTATTTGAGCAAGTAAATGATGAAAATATGACAGAAACAGAATATAAGGTTTTGAAATTCCTAAGGGAGCTGAGCATTCATTATAAACTGTTTTATAATTAAAAGAGAGACAATCGAACAATACATGCCTCTCAATGGAAGAAGACACTACTTTCTACCTATGAAGCATCTTGACCAAAAATAAAAATCTGAATTTGCTCAAGCTGCTGGATTCTATCAATTTACAGAAAAAAAATATGATGAAGAAACCTGTTAAACTATACCCTGTAATGAAGTGAGCAAAATTTAGACTGTGTGACAATTACAATACAACCAAACCAGTTTTTCCTACAAATAAAATGAAAGGAAAAACAGAAGAAAAAGAGAAATATGGTGATGGTGGTGTGGGGGTGGGGTGGGGGGAGATATATTATGACAAGAAAAATAGATATATAAAAATAAACTAGATATTTTACGATATTAAGGAAGTATTAATAATTTTAGATGTGATAGTTATACTGTGGTTATGTTCTTAAACAAAGTTCTTTTAGAAATAAATGTTAAACTACATATAGATACAATTATATAGTATTTGGAATTTCCTTCATAATCCAATTGTGGGGGAATAGGTGAGAAGATGAATGAAACATGTTTCACAAGAGTTGATAATTGTTGGGGTTGGACGATGGTTTTACGGATTTCATTATAACATTCTCTTTAATTCTAATTTCTCAATTTCCCTCATAATATATATACGTGATAGTATATATACACATATATATATTAGATTGCTAGGGCTGCATAACCAAATACCACAGACTAGGTGGCTTAAACAACGGAATTTTATTTTTTCGTGGTTCTGGAGGAGGCTAAAGTCCAAGATCAAGGTGTCGACAGGTTTGGTTTCTTGTGAGACCTCTATTCTTGGCATGCAGATAGCACCTTTTCACTGTGTCCTCAAATGTTCTTTTTTTCTGTGTACACTCATCATTGGTGTCTCTTTGTGTATCAAAATTTCCTCTTCTTATAAGGATATTAGTCAGATTGGATTAGGGTCCATCTTAATGACCTCATTTTGATTTAATCACCTCTTTAAAGGCCTTGTCTCCTGACAGAGTCATATTCAGAGATATTAAGGGTTAGGACAAAACATATAAATTCAAGCACAACACAATTCATCCCATAACACATAACTAAAAAAATTAAAGATAAAACAAAATATAATATTGAAAATATATTTTAAAAATAAAGTATAAAATACATAACTTAAAAAGAAATATGAATTGTTTTTCAGCCTGTATCTTCATATAAACTTGTCTCATAGTCTCATTTTTTTTATATTTTACATAGGCTTCCTCACTCAATTTATATTCCTAGCAGAAATGCTGTATTTGTATTTTTCTTGTAATATATTTTTAGATCTTAGATACTCAAGTGCATCATAAGGTAAATAAAATTTTGTTGTAAGCAGCTAGTTGATATAACTACTAGAGTGTTATGGATTGAATGTTTATGTCCCCCCCTAAATTCATATGTTGAAATCTCATTCCCATTGTAATGGTATTTGGAAGTTGGACCTTTTGGAGGTAATTAAGTCATGAGGGTGGAACTCTCATGAATGGGATGAGTGCTCTTATAAGAAGAGGCTCTTATAAGAAGAGGCCAGAGAACTAGCTCACTCTCTTTCTACCATGGGAGGGTACAAGATATCGGTCACCTGTAAACAGAATGAGTGCTCTCATCAGGTCCCGACCATGCTGGCACCCTGATTTTAAACTTCCAGTCTCCAGAACTGTGAAAAATAAATTTACATTGTTCCCAAACCACCCAGTTTATGGTATTTTGTTATAGCAGCCCAAGCTGACTAAGACATAAAGCATTATCTATTTTTAAAGAAACTATTCACCTAACAAATACTATCCTTCACTTTCAAAATTATACAAAAACTGAGAAATTGGTATGTTAGGTGATGGCATAATTAGGAAAATCTGTAATTGGTTAATTGTCTTCCCCCAGTGTCCCATTTCTACCTCAGTAGAGGTCATCAGTGGAGGGCCAAGTGCTTGATTTGCCTGTCCTATACAATAGAATTTAAATAAAATCATAGGGAAAATAGTGGCCAAACTTAGTATCTCTAAAAAAACAGCACATTAGTTAGAAATCAACATTAGATGACCAAAAAGGGCCTGACAACCTGAAAGGATAGGCATATTAAGGAGATAAGATTTAATAGGATAAATGCATCATTCTACACAAGGGTCCAAAAACACTTACTGAAAAAAGAGAGGTGTGGCTTAACAAGAACACACATTAAAATTTTTATTAAGACTTTTAATTGGCAATAAAGACACTGAGGGTCAATAAAGTGCTTACTGAGAATTAATATGCCAGGCTGTATCAATAGCATTACAACTTACAAGAAAAAAATTATGATCCCATTTTATTCAAAGCTGTTTGAGTTTCATCTCAAAATTTTGTTTCTAGGTGATAAATTTTATAAAGTACAACGTTAAAATGGTGAATATATTTAATGCCATATCAAATGAAGAACAGCAATAATACTTGGAAGTATTAAGACAAAACAAGGTTGGTGAGAGACAGAAAGCTTGTCTTCAAATATCTGGAGGGCTGTCATTTGTAAAGGCTTTAGGACAACTATTCATGGCCCCAAGAGAAGAAAAATCAAGTTGGTCTGGCTAACTCCTTCTCATCTTTCAGGAAATACTACTTCTTCAGGGAGGCCTTCTCTGGCCTTTAGACTGTGAGCTCCTGATTACTGGCTTTGGCAGCACTCATTCTTCTCTATTGGGTACCGATCCTGTTTCTAATTGTCAAAACATATTAGCCCTGCTGAACTGCAAATTCCCAGAGAGGGTGGACCATGTGTGATTTGTTAGTCCTATAATACTCCACGCCTAGCACAGGTGAATGAATGGAAGAACACATGAGAAATAGACTTGACTTTAATGCAAAAATATATTTTGTAATACATGGGCTGCCTCAAGAGCTAGCATTTTTTTTTTCTTTCATGAGAGGCCCTTATTCAGGCTTAAAATGTAGTTCACTTGCCTGGGGCAGGGGTAAGTGAGGTAGAGGGGATTAAACCACCAGGAAAAGGGTATGGAGATTTAATGATTTTTAGGTTCCTAAGACCCTCTGATTTGAGTTCTGTTGGGAAAAGGTTACATTTATTACATCGCAGATTCCATTTTAGCATATCTGCCATATTCTGATCCATTTTAGAAAAGTTTAGTAATATATTTCTATGTAATTGCTTCTGTTTAAACCCAAATCTCATTTGATGTTTCTCTCTCTTTCCCTTCTCCTTCTCTTCCCTACTCTAAAAAACTGATGATTAATATTCCCATTTTATTGTAAGTAAGTATAAAGCTCAGAAAACATAGAAGCAGACGGTGAGGTCACACTCAGAGACAAGGAAACCATTTCGGAGATTCTTAGCATCATCTGTGCCAAAAGGAAATGCAGATTTGATAAATGACACAAAGTCATTACCTCTCCATTTCCCTTTCTGTCAATTCGATTTTTACAAAGACCCAATTTTCCATAGAAACAGATCAGATTTACAGCAAATACAAAGATTGCATCTTTTATTTATAAGGCAAAAAGCTTACCCAACCTACATTTCATTAAAATTGTGTGTCTTGTAATACTGGCTTTCAGGGTATTAGACAAGCATTATATAACTTTTGTTATTCCTGTGAGAATTAATAAGCAAAGACCTTAAAAATCAACCTCCTCAACACGGTTTCTGAGACTACCAATTCTGACCTTAATTACTTGATTCAGTTTGAAAATGAAGTTTGGGGATGAAGTTGTGAGAGGTGTGAACAAAAGCAAATGCTTGCTATACTTTCTCCACTCTGACTTCCTTCGGAGGAATATCTTTTGTGAGAGTATCCTTGAGCCCCAAATCAATTCATTCACAGACAATTATGGAATTAAGAAAACAATATTATTAACTAGTAATAATTAAAATACAAATATAGCATTTATTGAATTTTATTATATCCTTTGAGAAGGTTTTTTTAAAAAACAGGTAGAAAAGCTAGGGGTAGAGAATTACATAGACGTAGGAAGGCTGGCAAGTGATACCCTCGAGTTGAGAGTATAGTTGCGGGGAGGGCACTTAAACCTCAAGCAAAGGAGCTTTGAGATAGCTCCCTACAACACACAGGACTAAGTATGACTATCCTAAGTGTGAGCTGGATGGAGTTAACTCCTGTCACCTTTAAATTTAATGCCTAACTCTTTATGAAGCTTGATTCCTTATTCCAAGGATGAGGAAAACAGGAAAGAATTATAGAGAAAATAGGAAGACAATGGGGGAAGTTACACAATTTTCTAACACTTAACATTTTCCTTTTGTACCATGTCATGCTGGCATTTAAAGACCAGACAGGAGATGCTTGATTTTTATCTCTATGTATGTTCTTAGGCTTTGCACAGCTTTCAGCAAATCCTGCCAAATAATGTCTCATTACTATGTTTAGTATAACTTCAAACATATCTCTGAGAAAAAATACATATGAAAAAAGTATGCCTGTGCTAAGCAATAATTACATGGATGTACTCCCCAGAGCAGTGCTTCTCAAACTTTAACGTACATACTTATTATCTGGATATCTTGCTAATATGCAGATTTTACTCCAGTAAGTCTTAGGTGGAGGCTAAGATTCCACCTTTCTAACAAGCTGTTAGGTGATGCTGCTGCTGCTGGTCCACAGATGACACTTTTAGTATATTTTAGACTATGACATGAATCCAGCTTTGGCAGAAAATCTGTGCCCTTAACTTCATTCCAACTTTTTCCCCTGAGTTCCTGCATTCTTTCCTGTATTACTAGTACAGAGAAATTTTTAGGACCAAGCAGAGTGGGTACAAAAGAAAAGAAAATACTCTAAAATTATAACCTCAAGTGGAGTAATAAAAAAATTTTAAGTTGTCTCAAGAGTAGAGACATAATTTTGATATGCATGAATTATACATACTTCATGCAAATCACTAAACAAATAAATACACAGTAACCTGTCTCTTTCTTCCATAAATCAAGCCCTATGTCTGCAAAGCTTACAGGAAGTTTATTTATAAATGCACAGCATACCATCTCATTGTTCAGGTATCTCTGAAGAATGAGGGGATCTGAATAAGTCAAATTTTACAGAAAACTGAAGTTTATCTTTTAAAATTTCCAAACATATTTATAGTGATTTTTAATCAAAATCTTTCTGGAATTAACATATTTAAGACTTGTTAGATACACAAAAAATGTTTATCTGTGATTATCTATGGCATGATATAACAGTGTTACAGGAACTATTCAGGTCTAGGTGAGGCTGTGCGCTCCTACACATTTAAGTATGAGATCCCCTGTGGGGGTTCTCAGTCTATTTGGAGCACACTTCTGTCCCCTTTCTCCATGATCAATTGTCACTTCACAGTGCTCTCTGATTACCCTCCTCTTATAATTTTCAATCTGCTGATTTATTCTTCGCATAACAGTCTGAAAAAGATACTGAGACTCTCTTCTTATTTCACTCATGTTTTTAACTCAGGGCTTTGGGTTACTGATTACTTGAATCAGTGCAATCATTACAGCTGAAAGAAATCACGCAAGTTGATCTCGTATTAGCACCTCTTAATATGACCACTGAATACTCACTGATCCCGGTGTCCTTACAGTACTGCACCAAGTACTGTCCCATGACTTTTAGTAGATGATTATACTCTTGGACATTGAGAAATTCCTGCTTATTATGAGATGGTTCCATAATTTCCAATGGTATATTAACAATTCCAACCACGCCTGCACCAAGTCTGGGGGAATAAATACATATATAAATTTTGTGAAATTTAGCTAAGGAAAAAAGAAAAGCAAATATACCGTGGCCTTTTGAAATCCATTTTTTTCAAACATAAATTTGTTCACTAGGTCTGAACCTTACCAAAGTTTAACAAGTTATCTTACAATTGTATTTCGTTACACAGATCAATGGTGAACCCAGGTGTGTTTGTCTCAGAATACAAAATGGTTTTAATACATCATTAGTGAATTAATATGCCTCTTTTTCCAAACCTACCACCTTACATGGAGAGTCAGGGTGGGTGGGAAGTAGAAGCTTCTTAGGACTAAACACTACTAGTAATCCCTTGCTCAAGAAACAGACGTGATCCTCGCAATGATACTGGCCAGAGAATCACTTTCTTCATCTTCTTTTCATCTGTCAAGCTGGAATTCTCCCCATCGTTTCAGAGGTCCATGGGGTGCTCAGTGAATTCTACTAAGGGAACATAAGAGCTGGAGTATTATAGAGACTAACAGACAACAGCCTATTAGCCTGATGGATAAACTCAATTTTTTCCCATGCTTTTAATAGCTCATGATATATGTGGCTAGGATTGTCTACTTAGACACATAACTTGTTTTGGGAAAGAGCATATGGACTCTAACTCTTCACGACCTCCCAATTCCCTTGACGTGACATACAATTCAAGCCTTCCCAATTTGGGTCCCTTGCTTATCATGTTTTTTACCACTTTCCCTTCCCACCTTGTCCTCCCCTTCACTATTCATTCTCTGATTCTAAATTAGGGCATCATTTCTTCCAGGAAGCCTGACTAGACAGCCCCTACTTTAGTTTTCTGCTCCTCCTAAATGGTTTTTCTGCACTTGATTCAGAAATATAATGTATAGTCATTCGCGCATTCATTCAGCTATTCACTCGTTCACTCATTTAAGCTGAGCACCTGGCCCTATTCCACGAACAAAGAATACAGTGATGAACAGAAAAGACAATGTCCCTGTTTATAAAGTTTCTCTTCTATTAAAGGGTAACAAGGCATGATGCTAGTAAATAAATAAATGTACAAGGTCATTTCAGATAGTGATAAGTAGTAAGAGAAATATAAAGCAAGTGTTTTACTATGTGAAGAGTGATAGATGCAGGGAGAAGGTGAAGATGCCAGAGACTAATTTTATTTAGACAGTCCAGGAGGACCGTCTTGTGGAGGAATCTTTAGAGCAGGTGCCTGAGGGATATGCTAGGACCAGCAGTAAGATCTCAAAGACAGATTACAGGGAGAGAAAATGTCAAGTGTCAAGGTCATAAGGCAGGAAAAAGCTTAGAATGTCTGAGAAAGAGAAAGCCTGCTGGTGTGAGGAAAATGCAGTAAGAGGGTGGGTATGGGTGGGAGGGTGTCACAGAGAATGTAGTGAGAAGGTGGGTATAGGCGGGGGGTGTCACAGAGCCAGATCACTGGGAGACCATGGCAAACAGTCCCATTCTATATGTTTGGGGTTTAAAGCAAGAGAGTAAACTATGTTTTAAAAGATCATTCTTGCTGTTTCCAGAAAATATAAAAAATATGTATTTATATACTTGCCTTTTTCACTGAACTATAAGTTCCTTAGCAAATGATAGTAGGTCTTCACCATCTTCCCTGTAGAGCTTAGAACATTGCCTAACATTCATGATACTGTAATATAAGTGCTCGTTGAATACACAAATGAATTGCTAATTCCTTGAAAGTGAGGAAGGAAGGTGAAAAATGTTCCCTGAGCCATTCTACTAGTCATGGTTATCCTGTGTGACTCCGCGATTTTCCACGGTCTCTTTTTAGGACTCTACATAATCCATGAAAGCAGCTTGTGGAGTTTCAGACCATTGGGAAAGCGCCAGAATGTATTCCTCTGGAATCCAAACAGTCTGGAGAGTGTTAATAACATACACTCATGCAGGTAACTGGCAAGAACTCATACATGAAGGGACTGCACAAATGTTAACAGGGTTGCTTTACAAGACTGTGGATTTTTATTTCTCTCTTTTCTAAAATTTCTTTAATATGCTTGCATTATTTAAATTGGTATAATACTAAAAACCTAACCCAAGTAAATAGCACAAGGAATGGTAAAACATTAAGTTGCTCAGAAAATGTACTGAAAAAATTTCCAAAAGTGAGCTTTTTCCTTATAGCAGGCATGCAACTCTACCAATATGATAAATTAGGCAGATTAATGTCTGTGCATTGATGAGAAGGGTGAACAGAGGATATGACACCTGCTCCCTTATGATTAATCGCTCATCTTACTCTGCAAATACAATCTTACTGCAACTTCCCTCATCCTGCCTGTGCCTGTGAAAACAAAAACATACTTACAAGGACTTCAGTTTCAACTGTGGTCCCACTTTCTCATGCATTTTGATCAAGCGGTTATTACTGTAAATAAACATCCCAGCTTGGCTTCGGTTTTCTATATTGACTCCAAAGAACAGGGAGAGTGTCCTTGCTTTTTTTAATTCTCTAGCATCATATTAAAAAAATTAAAAGAAATATTTTATTAAGTAAAAATGTACAGTTTACAAAACTGTTAACAATTAAACTCAGAAGGTAAACATCAAAGGAAGTATACCTAAGATATCCAGGTATTATGTGAAACCTAGTAGGTATGCTTGGTATCTCTGTATAGTCAAGTTTTCTACATAAATATACCAGTCAAGCACAAGCATTCCTTGATTCAAAAACAAGTTTGTCATTAAAACAAAGATTTAGGCTTGAAAAAAAGCTTGCCAATTTAAATTTACAGGAACTAGAAAATGCCAAAATAGTTGTGAAATGTTAACTGGTCTAATATGTACATTACAACATTTTTGAGAAATAAAGACTTGACTGTTTTAAAATTCAGGTATTTCTAACACTAGATGTAATTTCTTACTTTCAGCACATTCTCAAGCCTCCAAATACCCTACACAGGTCAAAATGTGCCAAAAGTTATTCTTTAGCTTTCTCTATTTTTCCAAAATCTAAGATTAATCAAAGTTATTTTAGTATATGTGATACTGAAGCAAGCATATAAATCAGTTAATAAAGCAAGTTTACAAAAGCAGCTATGAGCTCCTGTTTTTCTGATTCTGTCTTGGTATATTATGTTTTATGTGACTTTTCTATTAAAAGTGTAAAATAAAAATTAACAGACATAGCTGAAAATGACAGAAACAACCATAGTGAAAGGAGGCTGTTGGGAGCCATGAAAAGTATCTGGATGTAAGAACAAGAAAGATGGACCTGGCTTCAAATACAAGCTCATCTTTCTAATAACCATGTGATTATGAATGAGTCACTTCAACTTTCTGTCTCATCTGAAAAATGGGAATAACACCTACCTAGTCACTTTGAAATTCTGTGAGGACTAAGACAGATGATGTTAAATATAAATCTGGAACAGATTAGGTGCTTAGCAAATGTTATCTTCTTTTCCCTACCAAGAATAGTACCAAATATGATTCTTCCCCTCCACCCATCTTATAGCTCCTTTCATTCCACAAAAATAGCTTTTTCATTTCAAATTCATAACCATGTGCTATTATAACTAACATAATATACTTACTGGACTGATTAAATATATCATTAAAAGACAAGGATAAAGTTCTCTCAGTCCTATGTGAAGATGATATAAAGTACATCAGACTTTGAGAGGAAGTCATTGATATGGGTTAATATTTACATATTTTTTTAACCTACTTTTATTTTTTTAATTTATATTTTTTCAACAGTAAGTCATCTAGATTTTGCATTGTATGTTCATCGTCCACGGTTAGACTTCTGTTACCACATATCTGACCCCTTTTACCCCATCTACCTCCTCCCTTCCCCGCTCCATCCTCTGGTAACCACTAATCTATCATTGATGTCCAGGAGTCTCTGTTTCTTTGTCATGTTTGTCTGATACTTTTAGTTTATATCCTACATATAAGTGATATCATGTGGTTTTCAACTTTTTGTCTAGCTTATTTGGCTTAGTATGATTATCTCAAGGTCCATCCATGTTGTCGCAAATGGCAGTATTTCATCTCTTCTTATAGCTGAGTAATATTACATAGTGTGCGTGTATATGTATATATATATATGTATATACATATGTGTATGTATATATATGTATATACATAGGTGTGTATATATGTGTGTGTATATATGTATGTATATATATGTATGTATACACACACACACACACACACACACACACACACACACACACACATTACAGCTTCTTTATCCAATCACCTATCGTAGGACACTTTGGTTGCTTCCATGTCTGGGCCACTGTGAATGATGCTGCTATGAACATTGGTGTGCAAATATCTTTTCGGATATGGGTTTTCAAGTCTTTTGGGTAAGTACTCAGTAGAGGGATTGCTGGATCATATGGTAGATCAACTCTTATTTTTTGAGGATCCTCCATACTATTTTCCAAAGAGGGTGTACCAATTTGCAGTCCCACCAGCAGTGTATAGGGTTCCTTTTTCTCCACATCCTCTCCAAATCTTGTTATTACTTGTCCTATTGATTATAGCTATTCTAACAGGTACAAGATGGTATCTCACTGTGGTTTTGATTTGTATTTCCCTAATAGCTAGAGATGTTGAGTATCTTTTCATAGTTTGTTGGCCACTTAAATGTCTTCTTGGGAGAAGAGTCTGTTCAGGTCCTCTGCCCATTTTTGATTGGATTATTATTTTTTTATTGTTATTGAGTTGTATGAGTTCTTTGTATATTTGGGATATTATGCCCTTATCAGAGGTGTTGCCTGCAAATATATTTCCCCATTCGGATGGCTGTCTCTTGACCTTGTTGATGATTTCTTTTGTTTTTTAGTTTGATGTAGTCCCATTCATTCATTTTTGCTTTTACTTCTCTTGCCTTTAAGGTCAAATTCATAAAGTCCTCTTTAAGTCCAAGGTCCATAAGTTTAGTTCCTATGTTTTCTTCTATGAATTTTATTGTTTTAGGTCTTATATTCAGGTACTTAATCCACTTTAATTTTGGTGATAGACAACAGTCTAGTTTCGTTCTTTTATAGGTGGCTTTTCAGTTTTCCCAGCACTTTTTATTGAAGAGGATTTCCTTTCTCTACTGTATATTTTTTGGCTCTTTTGTTGAAAATCACTTGTCCATATAAACATGGTTTACTTCTGGACTCTCTGTTTTGTTCCACTGGTCCATGTGGCTGTTTTCTGCCAATAACATGACGTTTTATTATTGTCACTTTGTAGTATAATTTGAAGTCAGGCAGTGTTCCCTCCAGCTTTGTTTTTTTCTCTCAAGATGGCTTTGGTAATTTGGAGTCTTTTGTGCTTCCATATAAATCTGATGATTTTTTTGTTCTATTTCTTTAAAGAGTACCGAAAGGATTTTGATGGGTATTGCATTAAATCTGTATAATACTTTAGGTAATAAGGTCATTTTAACTATGTTAATTCTTCCAATCCAAGAACATGGAATATCTTTCCATTTCTTTGCGTTTTCTTTGATTTCTTTTAATAGGGTCTTATAGTTTACATTATATAGGTCATTCACTTATTTCACTAGATTTATTCCTAAGTATTTTATTCTTTTTGCTGCAATTGCAAAACAAATTGTTTTTCCACTTCTTTTTCTGACACTTCATTATTAGAGTATAAGAATGCTATGGATTTTTGAACATTGATTTTGTATCCAGAACTTTACTGTATTTGCTTATTGTTTCTAGTAGTGTTCTTGTGGAGTCTTTAGGGTTTTCTATATAAAGAATCATATTGTATGCAAATAGTTATGGTTTGACTTCATTTCCTATTTGGATGCCTTTTATATCTTTCTCTTGCCTGACTGCACTCTGTAAGACCTCCAATGTTATATTGAATAAGAGGGGCGATAGTGGACAGTCTTGCCTTGTTCATGATCTTAGAAGGAAGGTTTTTAGTTTTTCATCATTAAGTATAATGGTAGCTGAGGGTTTGTCATAGATGGCCTTTATTATGTTAAGGTACTTTCCTTCTATACCAATTTTGTTAAGTGTTTTGATCATAAATGGATGCTGTATCTTGTTAAAGGCTTTTTGTGCATCTCTTAATATGATCTTATGATTCTTATTTTTTAATTTATGTGGTATATCACATTAATTGATATGTGTATGTTGAACCATCCCTGTGCCCTGGGGATGAAGCTCACCCGATCATGGTGTATAATCTTTTTACTATGTTGCTGTATTCAGTTTGCTAGTATCTTATTTAGGATTTTTGCATCTGTGTTCATGAGAGATATTGGTCTATAGTTTTCTTTTTTTATGTGATCTTTACCAGGTTTTGGTATCAGGGTAATATTGGCTTCATGAAACGAGTTAGGAATATTGCCTTTTCTTCAATTTTTTGGAAGAGTTTGAGAAGAATAGATATTAAATCTTTGAATGTTTGGTAGAATTCACTGGTGAAGCCATCTGGTCCTGGAATTTTACTTTTTGATAGATTTTGATAATTGTTTCAATTTTCATATTGCTGATTGGTCTATTTAGATATTCCAGTTCTTCGTGATTAAGTCTAGGAAGGTTGTGTCTTTCTAAGTACTGGTCCATTTCTTCTAGGTTATTAAATTTTGTGTTATATACTTTTTCATAGCATTCTTGTATGATACTTTTCATTTCTGTAATATCAGTCATAATTTCCCCTCTTTCATCCTTGATTTTGTTTATTTGTGTCCTCTTTTTTCTTTAGTGAGTCTAGCCAGGGATTTGTCAATTTTATTAACCTTTTCAAAGAACCAGCTCTTTGTTGCATTTTCTTTTTTCTATTGTTTTTGTTTTTTTTTGTTTTCAATTTCATTTATTTCTGCTCTGATTTTGATCATTTATTTCCTTGTGCTGACTTTAGGCTTCATTTGTTCTTCTTTTTCTAGTTTTATAAGACAAAGCATTAGGTTGTTTATTTGGGCTCATTCTTGTTTTTGAGATAGGCCTGTAATGATATGAACTTTCCTCTTATGACCGCTTTTGCCATGTCCCAAGTCTTGATATGTTGAGCTATCACTATCATTTGTTTCTACGTATTTCTTGATCTCTCTTTTTATTTCTTCTCTGACCTAGTCATTCTTTAGTAGTATGATATTTAATTTCCATGTATCTGTGGTTCTTCCCACTTTCTTTTTACAGTTGATTTTCAGGCTCAAAGCACTTTGATCAGAGAATATGGTTGGTATGATTTCAACCCTCTTATATTTTTTGAGGCTATCTCTGTGTCCCAGTATATGGTCAATCATTGAGAATGTTCCATGTGCACTAGAGAATAATGTATAAGCAGCTGTTTTGAGATGAAAGGCTCTGTAAATGTAATTATGTCCAGTTGGTCCAGTGTGTCATTTAAAGATGTTATTTCCTTACCGATTTTCTGTTTGGATGATCTGTCCATATCCAACAGTGGAATATTTTGGTATCCTACTATAGCAATATGTATTAATTTTTTAATGCATGAATATGTAGGCTTAAATATATGTAAATAAAACATTTTCTCCAAAGTTGCATAGATGATAGAGGCTCTCTTCATTCTTCTGGCAACCACATCAAAGTTGTGACAGAAACAATGAGCAAACAGCAAGGAAAACCACCTGGGATCTAGACGAACGAGCCATACAACTAGGGAGAGAAATAAGAAATCACTCTGCAATGGAAAGAGGTCATGAGGTTGCCCAGTCCTCAGTGGCTGAGTGGGACAGAGACCAGAGCAGCAATGTCCAGCAGCTGCAGATGCCTCTGAAAGGGGCTGTGTCCACGAGTGAACTTTTGTGGTGACAGATCTGCTTGCTCTGAGCACAAGCACTGGGTCGGCTATGCAGGGGGCACCAGGGATTTACAGGAGAACACTGAGTTGTCAGAGTGAGGGCCCAAGCGAGATGCTCTGAACAGAAGTGCAGGCGGTATCCATTGTTCCTCTGTGTGCCTTTCTCCCTCTCAGTGTGCAGACTCATAGCCACTATAGCTGAGATGCCATCAAACTGGATAAAAGAGGTCACTCCACTCATAAGATTCCCTAAAACTGCCTCCCCCAACTCGTGGTCCCACCCAAGCCACATGTAAGTGTATCTTCTGCGAGTCAGGTGCCCCTTGTTGAGCGACGCCTAGACTCACACTGGTGGCAGCTGACCGCAGTTTCTGGCATGGCCTTTTGAGTCAACTATGATAATAGCATCTGTGGATTGCTTGCTAAATCTTAATAAGTAGCCCCGGAAGGCACAGCCTAGGGCTACACCTGGCCTGCAGCTGTACCCCTCTCAGGACTGTGCCACTAAACACCTACTACACAAAGCCACACTAATAAGAACAGAAGACTGAAAAGCTTTGCTTAGTACATAGAAACAGACAAAGACAGGCAGCCAAATTGGGAAGACAAAGAAGCAGAAAGTATATGAGAGAACAGAACGGAGATCCACAAATAAGGGAGTTGAGCAATCTAACAGATGCACAGTTCAAAACACTGGTTATAAAGATGCTCAATTAGCTTAGGGAAAGCATAGATGAATTCAGTGAGAACTTCAACAAAGAGATAAAAAAAAAACACATAAAGATGGAAATGGAAATTATAAAAGGGAACCTGTCAGAAATGAAGAGCACAATATCTGAGATGAAAAGTATATTAAATGAAATAAACAGAGTGAATAAAGAAGAGGATTGAATGACCTGTATAGAGGTTGGGAAAGTCAAGGACACTCAATTAGAATGGCGAGAAAAGAGAAGCCAAGACTATAATAATAATTTAAGGAACCTATGGGACACACCATTAAAGGTAAAAATACCTGTGTTGTAGGAGTACTGGAAAGAAAATCAGACGTTGATAAGCTATTTGAAGACATAAGCTGGTGTATGAACTAGACATAAAACCCCAGGGAGATTCTTAAAAGCAGCAAGAGAAAAGCAGTTAGTTGCCTAGAATAGAGTACCCATAAGATGGGCAGCTGATTTCTCAAAAGATACTATGCAGGACAGAAGGGCTTGGCACAAAATATTCGATGTGATGAAAACCCAGGATCTATAATTAAGAATACTTTATGCAGCAAAGCTATCATTTAGAATCAAAGGACAGATAAAGAACTTTCCCCAAAAAAAAAAAAAAAAGCTAAGGGAATTTATCAATGCCAAGCCAGTATATGAAATGTTGGAGGGAGTTCTTTAAGAAGAAAAAACACGTATAAAAAACAGCAATAAAGAATGGTAATAACTACATTCCGATCAAGAACCAATGGAAAAGAATTAAGTGCTCCAACCAAAAGATAGAGTGGCTTAATGGATAAGAAAACAAGACCCTACATATGTTGCCTACAAGAGACTCACTTCAGATTAAAAGACACACACAGACTAAAAGGGAGGGAATGGAAAAAGATATTGCCTTGATGGACCTAGAGGATATTGTGCTGAATGAAATGGGTTGGATAGAGAAAGACAAATATCGCATGATTTCACGTACATCTGGAATCTAAAGAACAAAATCAACAACAACAAAAGCAGAAATAAACTATAGATACAGAAAACATTTTGAGGGCTACTAGATGGGAGTGGGGTGGAGGGCTCAAAAAAAAGGCAAATGGATTAAGAGGTACAAATGGATTGTTGCAGAATAAACATGGAGATATAGAGTGTAGCATGGGGAAGATGGTTAATAATGTTGTAATAAATATGTAAGGGGAAGTGGGGTACTAGATTTAGTGGGGTGATCACTGTACAAGTTATATGGATCTCTGATCACTATGCTATACAACTGAAAATGGTATATTATTGTACGCCGACTATAATTGAAAAAAAACTCACTGAATTGTACAATGTAAATACAAGCAACTAGTTGTCTATTTTATTTCAATAAAGATGGAAAAAAAGTGTCTACTCAATAATTAGATCCCCGCTCTTTAACAAAAAAGAGTACTATGTAAGGACCCCAAAACAAGGTGTTATAGGATATGACATAATCACTCTCTGATATTGAGTGGCATACTGATTATCCTCATTTTTTTTTAAGAAAAGCATTTTGCTATTAAAATAAGTTCACACCAAATGGTATTATTATCAATAAAATATAGGTTGGTTAAATTTCATGCATACCATTGTGACTTCAAACAAGTCATCAACCAGCTTTCTCTTTCTGAAAACTTTTAAAGAGGCTTTTGCTTTTTAATAAATATTTCTATGAAATTTACTCAATATTTATCTTAATAAATGCATAATTAACATTTCAAATTTGTTTTGAGGAAAACGATGGTTATATAACACTTAATGGTTCACAATAATTCTGAAAACTAGTAATACTTCCCTAAAACATCATTTCTCAAAGTTATTGCAGTTTTCAAAGTCTGATCTTACTTGACCAGCAATTATTTTAAGTTTGAATTGTTTAACACTTGAGCTGGAGAGCAAGTCAACCTTACAAATGTAAAGAATGATGTTGCAATACAGTCTTGCTGTTTTTATTTTAGCTATATATAAGTGACAAATTTACTTGAAACATTTTCTATCTTAAATTTTTATCAGTACAAGAAGACAGAAAAACTGGGACCAACTCTCCAGGGTTTATATGGCAAAGGACACAGGGAAAGTGAATTTGTCAGCTGAACCCCTGGGTAGTTCACTTCTTCATCTGATCAGACACTGAACTAATTTTTCACTCTGTATTCAGAAGTTTTAACATTATATAAACATATGTATACATGAAAATATATATTTTATAACTACAGTGATTACATTGGTTGGGTAATTTTGATCATATAATGTTTAATATCATATATAAGATGTCATAGGCTGAGAAAAAGAAATTGTCACAAGAACCACCAAATCTGCCTACTCAACAATCGTATTTTGTTTTAATATAGCGCAGAGGATTCTGTCAAACAGAAAATCTTACATCTTACCTCTGTTTCTCTTTAAGAATCTTATGCTTTGCTTCCACATCTTCCACAGCTTTCTGTAATACATCCTGGAGAAGTACATTTGGTTAGGAGAGAATACTATACCATTGAATTAATGAAAGCTGAGCTGATATTATTTTATTATACAAATGTTTCGCAACAGTAACAATGATAGGTCACATTGCCTAATGCAATTCTACCACAGTAGATAATAAATACTTGATAAATAATTAAGTTCCAATAGCTAAGATGCCAAACTAAATCCTAGCACACAGTTCATTTCTTGCACAAATTCTGATGTCCTCTCTGCCTTTCAGAAAAAGAGCCATTGCTTCCTGTAGTACCACAATGTTTTCACATAAACTTTGTGAAAGCTTGGGGAAATCACTGAGTGTACCTAGACCCTGGCTTTTATCTGTGAGAACAGAAAATGTGGAATCACGTGATCAATCACTAAGGCTTCTTTCAGTAAATAAATTATAAATTCAAAAAAATGTGTCAGTAACCCAAAGAGTCTCCTTTATATCAAGTTACAGATACCACTAACTCATACTTTCTAAACTTTCCCTTTAGTGATATCCCATCCGTAGGCTTTCTACCTTTCAGAATGCAATACCAGTCCCCTCTACCTTTCTTCTCTCTTAAAATTTACTATATTGGCTCATTCACTACCCTATCTCTAGTATGTTCCAACCAGGCAGAAAAAAAAAGATAATGCATTATTATTTCACAAATAAAAACAGACTTTTAACATGTTCCATCCACCTGATGTGCAAAATGGGCATCTCATTTGATTGGTATACCACTAATTTAACATAATTTTCACTGACTTTAAAGTAAAAGAAAGTCATAAATGGTTGGTAAGTATTTTACTTCAAACTCAACAACTCAACTGCCAAGAGAAATTTAAGAGGTGAAAAGCCAAGGTCATTCTGTTTTACTCCCCTCTCTGTGTTACAGAAACCAGTATACATCAGAGAAACAGAGAAAGCTGGTCAAAGACTTCCCTGCCTTTCCTGTCACTGCACTCAGAACACAGAGCGGAGAGGCAACGAGGATAACAGGCTAAGGCAAGAACAAAGTAAGGTCCTGACCCATAGGAAAGAGTATGTTTCACTTATCTCTCAAATACATAAAGCCAAGGATACTGATTACTTAGAGACAAAATTTTAAAAGTTTAAACTTTAAATCGGTAGCAAGGTAGGTCTACCTTTAACTTAGAAAAATAAGTGAGAAAAAGAAAGAAAAAAATAAATGAAAAGAAAAAAGTAAGAGAATTTGGGAAAGCCATGGATAGCTTTGGGACACTACCATGTGCTAACCTTTGATTTCATCTCCTATTCATGGCCATTATGTTCTTGAATGTTTAAGAGCAAATTACAGAAAACATTCATATATTGAGTCTGTAGAAGAGAATAAAAAAAGGTGAAGTGAAGCATTTTTTTTCTCCAAATACTTATCCCTTTGTATACAAGCAAATATGTTGTGTAATGATTAACCATAGTAGAAAACTTTGTATCATATTTTTGGTAAAAGTTAGCAAACTTACACATCCTGCAACAATATTCTTTTTCTCTTAGTCACCATGCATTATAATTAATAATTTTTTATAACCTATCTTACTCATGGGTATATTGCAAAAATTACAGAGAATGTTTATGAACTATGTATAGCACCTCATAAGAGCTTTGCAAACTGAAAGCAGTTATTAATATTCATAATTACAGCATATAATTCCCAACACTAGAAAGAAAGATTGCTCATTAACCTT